>CM037794.1:13037187-13087187 GCA_021229015.1 Solen grandis
ATTTTTACGTTTTTGTACCGATCATAATAATATTCATTTTTTTTGGTCACGGAAATGCTTCCGGCATTGAAAACGAACATTACCGAGTATCGCCGAATGTCACGTAATGTGTCGAAATTAGCCGAGCGTCATTGGACTTCTAAAACCGTAAGTCAAATTACCTTCAATATAGATTTCATATTTCGTATCTGTCTTAATTTACAAGTATTCAAATTATTAAAATGTGCATAATGTATTCATTGAAAAATGGTAAGCTATAAAACAAAATCTTAATACATAAAATAAATATTTAAATATTACATGCACCAGAGCTATAAATAATATCTTTTTCTCATAATTTCTTGATTTCATTTCATTTGTCTCAATGTCAGTTTCATTGTTTATAATCTCTAGATTAAAATAATATAACTTAGTTTGAGTGATTGGTAAGAATGCCTCTAACAAATGAAGATATTCTCCCTCTCTCTCTCTCTCTCTCTCTGTTTTAATAAGGGTAGTTCCAGGACTGATTGGTCCGGTGTTATAGGATAATGTGACTGGGTTTGGTATCAAGCCACATATCTATGGCGCCGAGCAAACAAACACAAAGAAATAATGTTAAAAATAAAAAGGTATGGCATGTTAACTTATTTTGCTTTACATTGCATATACATGTCAGAGATAAAAATCTAAAATGATGTTTCTGTAAATGATTGTCTGGGTAATTTAACGCTAAAAGCTTTTTTTCTTTGTTTCATTTTCCCCATAGCGATACCTTTTCCTCTTCTGCGTGAAGCAAGTGTGTTTATTACAGCAATTGCCTTTTATTGAAAGGAATAAAACTGGGTGGTTTTTAAAACCAGGAATGTTGAGATAGAATCTGTAGGAAAATAAAAGACAATTTAGTCGAGGAACAGTGAAAACGTGACGACGTGTGACACAGGCGATAGAACAATAACAAAAAAAAAAAAAAAAAAAAAAAAAAAAAACCTCTCAAGGTTATATGTCTTCTAGAATTGATTCAGTCTAATAGTCTAATTTAAAGTTTCCTTGAACTTTTGTTGCCGACGGGAAAAACAAACAATATTGCAGCCTATTTTCTCGCCTATTATTTGTAAAAGCAAGAAATGACATTAAAGCGAGGCAAAAACTTTGCAACAAAGCGATCGCAGTGAACATCAAAAAAAAAAAAGAAAAGAAAAAAAAATATTTTGAATGATCACCACAAATGCTTAACTCCCTGACATAAAATGTTTTTTTTATTTTCTTTTTTGTTCATATCTCAAAATATTAAGGAAAACATATACTCTCTCTTTTGTGCATTTATTCAATACACTATAAATGCTAGAATAATCCATGAATAGTAGAGCCAATTCACTTAAGTTTTAGCAAAATAACAGAGAAATACGCACGACATATAAGCGGTATCTTTATTGAAGAAATCGAAATAGATTAACAATTATGCTTCTGAAAGTGTTACGTTTATTTGTGTAACAAACTCGACCGGTCCTGGATCGAACCCGGTCCGCCGGCGTGCAAGTCAAATGCTCTAACCACTGACTCCCTGTATTTATACCTTTGTGACGACGCATGTGCAGATCCTAAAATACACGTAAACAATCCATCATCCTGCCAATGTCTGGCATGTCTTTGTTACTTTTTTTAAATTTAAATGTGAACTATGACTTAACACGAGATTCGGCGAGAATGCTTTTTACATGAATCGAAACGCGCGAGTTCATTGACCGTTGGAACAAGGGCGCGCTACTGTAAAAACATATTTTCTCATCAATCATCCACACTGTCAGAGGTCAGTGGCTTGAGTCACGTGACTTAAACCTTCGTAGGGTAGTGCGTTCTTTGGTTTGGGTGTTAAGGTCGATGACCTTTGGGACGAATGTCAGTTCGCACGTACTCGTTTGTTTATTTTGTAAACGAAGTGTAGATTGTAGACCGTTAGATGTAAACAGAAATGGAGAGTAGGTGTAAACGATAAGAAACCAACTTAATACTGAATCTTCAGGGTTGGACCAGTACTCGGCTCCATGAACTGATGAGATAGTATTTCAACAAATTGGTTGGGATTCGAATCGAGGGCCTCCGGATTACTTACTCAAACCGAGTCCAACACCAAATACTGACACGCATTAATTCTAGCAAGCTGTGGTACCTCCATCCTTACAGTTTGTAAGGACTTATTCTCTCTCTCTCTCTCTTCTCTGACCCTCCCTCTCTCTTGCTCCTTTATGTGTTGAATTGGTTTGGGTGCCTGAATAGCGTAGTGGTAACCACAGGGATTGGTGTTAACGAGTTTCGCTTCTCACCGATTCGTACCGGTTTCGAATCCTGATGACGTATATAGCAGGGCACAGTGCAGACACACACACATACACACACACGCCGCCAACATAGTGTTTAAACGGGTGATCTATGTAAGATGTGATCACTTTTTTTTCGTAATCGCTGTCAAATAGATAAACTTTAAACTTTTTTAGTTTGATTGTTCGCCTTCTTCGACATTTTAAAAGTTGCATCTCTCATCTCTCACAACGACAATGCCTTCAATAAACATGCAGATGCTCTCCAGAACTGGTTCGGTCAGAACTAATATTTATCTGATGGAAGTTAAGTGCCCAAAGAGTGCGGTTGCCAGGTGGCAGCGTACAAGTCTGTGTATCCCAAAGTTGGGGGTTCGAATCCCGTTGGCAACAAGTTTCCACAGTACCAGGTACTGGTCCAAACTAGAACCGTCGGCAAGGATAAGTATAAGATCCAATCGGAGATTATATTTAAACAATGTTCATATTTATTTTAATACCCTTAATGCGATGCTGACAAAATGATTCCTTTGGGGTGAGATCTGTCGTCTGGCGTGGGCAAGAAATGAATCACAGATTAATGCTGGTGCTGATGATCATCATTTACATAATGGTTAGAGAGCAATGACTTGTGAGAAGTCACGTTTTCCAGTTATAAAATTTATGTAATGTTTATTTTCTAAGAAATCTCCTGATATGACATGAATATTGATTTTTTCGTCTGCAAGACTCGTTACGTTACCAGGACATCATGACCTGTCGACTTCTAACGATGTCCGGAAGGAAGCCCTGGATATGTCACGTGATTTCAGCGAAGTCATTTTGACTTTTCAAATGTCAGTCAGACAGATCCTTGCAACGTCAGCCTAGTGCAGCTGATGAACGTCCGGCATAAAAAAGAAGGCCACAGAGGTTGAAAAGTCTTCAAAACTTGAAACAACAGCCAATCTGGCAGAAAGGCAAAAGGTTTTGGGAAGCAGGAAAAATGCTGGCGTGCAAACATCGGATGTGGCCGATAATCCAGGTATGTACATGTATAAAAATGACCAATGATTCGTGAAGATGGATGGAAGGATGAATGTGGATAGATGTGGATGGATGTATAAAAGTGAATAAATGAATGAATGAATGAATAAATGAATGAATGAATGAATGAATGAATGAATGAATGAATGAATGAATGAATGAATGAATGAATGAATGAATGAATGAATGTGGATTGATGAATGAATGTGGGTGGATGAATGGATGTGGATGAATGTGTCATTATGGATGGATGTAGATATATACGCCATTACAGGGACCTTGAACTCAGTGAACAAACTTGTAAACCGTTTGTCCTTGTGTTCGCTACACTCATAAAATATGAGTTCAGATACGACAAGAGTGTTCTCTGGAACGCGTGTGTCACCTGCTGAAGCGTGACGGAAAAGGTGTGACGGACAGACAGACGAACAGACGGACGACAGAAAAGTGATCCTAGTGTCACCTCTGCTTGCAGCAGGTGACACAAAAACTAACCTTGAATCGGACAAAATCCACTAGAAAATAGTCAGTGTGCCCTCTGGAACTTTGTGTACGCCATTGAAAACCGATATCTATCTACGTAGAAGTGTCCGACTTATACATTTCTAAAAATACATACGTATGCGGTACAAGGCTTGCATAATAATCTCCCCAACAGCCATTAGAAAAAGAAAAGTTACTGAATATGCGTCTTTCATTTTTTTATCAATACATAATACATGGAAATATGTTCAAAATAATTAAAAAAAACAAAAAACTACAGCAACAACATTCCTCCGGATTTATCCCAAGCTACGCCCGTGAAATGGAGAGCATGTTAAGAAGAAGAAGAAGAAGAAGAAGAAGAACGATGGTAGTGGCGACTTAGTATTGTTGTTGATGACATTAAATTTTTTCCATCAATAAGACAAGAGAATAAAAAACCTGAAATGATTTTTTTTTCTTTTTTTATTTCCTTATAAATATAGAACAGGACAGAACATCTTTTATTTTCAGACTTGTACAATGTACATCGTCAGCACAAAAACATATACATAACATTATACAATGTCAGTGATACACAATAATAGTTTCCCATGACTATTTTTGAATGGTAGTTGTTTTGACTAACTATTTCGAAGGGAAAAAAAAGAAGAAAAAAGCAATAGGTATTAACATTAACGTATAATACAATATTATCATTTAATTTGAATAATTTCATATATATCTATTTCATAGGAATTAGAAACAAAGAAATGTTTTCATAAGAGTGGTCATCTTGAGGATGAGTTTTTGTTAATCATACAATGAACCTGGTTAATAATATGCTATTTATAATAATATAAAAACCACCGTACTTACGATTTACAATCACTTAATATTTTTAGTGTAATGTGACCTTAGGCTAATTTTGGGGGTGGGGGGTCTCGTTCAACCAGACGCTCTCTCCATTTACGCAGTATAGCGATTAATAAGGAGCGTCTGGTTTACCGAGATAGATGGGGGGGGGGGGGGGGGGGGGAGGCAAAAGTCATTGTTAACTAAATAAATGAAATGAAAATCCACTGTAAAAGGTCGAGGTTATGTTTATCGAATTAAAACATAATAATACACTGGATAGTCTAATAAAATTTAGTAATTGCATGCAATTGATGTTTTCCGGAGGCTCAACATATTAACATATCAAACTGCTTACACTTTGAAGATCTACAGCTGTTTATTAGAATGTACGTAGTAACATTCATTGTCCTTCTCCTTACGACGTTGGCAGTGAAATGCATGACAGCTTTGCCGATCCTACCAATCGATTTGTCCTTGAACTAAATCTATTTCTGTTGCGCAACAAGGACACAGCGTACTGACCTAGGCGGTGATGGCGCCGCCGCCGCTGAGGAATTTATGTGCTACTGCTACTACTGTTGTTGTTTTTGATGATGATGAATTTATGTGCTACTGCTACTACTGTTGTTGTTGCTGATGATGATGATGATGATGATGATGATGATGATGATGATGATGATAATGATAGTGAATGATGATAGTGAATGATGATTATTATCATTTTGTTGTTGGTAATGATTATATGATGATATTTTTATTTTTATGATATTCTAAGTGTTGTCTTTAACTGCTGATGCTTATTAAAAAAGGGAAGCAAACCCGATGACCTAGAAAAAGAGACATTGAGACGTGGCTCGAGGGGAACAAATTATCACGTCAATTCTATGAGGAAGAAATGAATAAACAGAAACAGGCATGGATGGCCTTGAAGTTATCGCACAATACGAGTTTTCAAGGAAAAACGCCAGCCGTTCAAGGATTCTTGGATGAGCAATCTAACGTTAACAATAAGGTCAAATTTCATACCGGAAAACATCTCAAGTCTTTGCGCACTAGTTTAGTCTGTTTGTTTATGTGAGCTTTGTAGAAGAAGAAGAGGATGTGATGATGATGATGATGATGATGATGATGATGATGATGATGATGATGATGGTGGTGAAGAAGAAGAAGAAGAAGAAGAAGAAGAAGAATGCGGGTAATGTTACTGTTCATGTATGACGAGGTTTAACCGAGTGAATCATCAACTTAGAAAAAAATAATAATAAACATAGATCTGATTTCTTCATACTGTATTTCTGTATATTCTTTTTTGTCCCCGGTGGGTGAGTGGTTAGAGCGTCCGCCTCGGGAGCGGGAGGTCGTGGGTTCATTCCCCGGTCGCGACATACCAAAGTCGTAGAAAATGGTACTGGTATACCTCCCTTTCTTGGCGCTCAGCATATAGGGGTAATTCCAGGACTGGTTGGCCTGGTGTCAAGATAATGTGACTGGGTGTAGTATCATGCCACATGTCTACGGCGTGATACTGCAATGTGGCAACTATATCTGTCTCAAGTAGACACCGTCTCCAAATGACTGAAATACTTTTGGTGGTACGTTAAACCAAACCAAACAAAGAAACAAAAACTTAAAGACTTGCGTGTAAATAATAAAGATACACTTGCTTGGAATCGTACGCTCTTTTGCTCCAAGTCTAAAAAGGCTTTATTCACATGATCGCTTGACGGACCATGATCACTGTCAAAGTTTCATTTAATGTAAAATCTTACTGCCGACTTAAGCAACATAAAGTGATTAACTTTACATATCATTATAACTAGAGAGACACAAAGTAGCAATAATTTTCTTTCCACTGACTTCTACACTTAGGTTTTTTTTTTGTTTTTTTTTTATTCTTTTGTGCCATTCTATCTATTTTGTTCCCGCCTGCTTTAGGCGACTAGAATTCATTGCCAAATTACAACGTATGTGGTAAACGTATAAACATGCGCCCAATGCATGATTCATTCATATATTTCGTTTAATCAGTCTCCCGTAATACACACTCGTTCTAACACAATTACATTAGGTGATAATCAGGCTACTAGGTTAGAGACAGACTGACCTGATAGTTTAGTGGTTGATGTCCTTGGCAAGCCGGGTTAAATCTTACACATCCCCAAAACACGAAGTCGAAGTACACACGCACTGACTTTATATAAACAGTATACATTTAGTTCGGCTCCTGTAACTTCTACAACTGCGTCTCTCTCTCTCGCTCTCTCTCACAGCATTTTCTTACATATTTTCATGTTTAACATTTATTTGTTCATCTTTCTTTCTGTCTTATATACATTATCATGGTTAACATTTTGTTAATCTTAGTTTGTCAAGTCTTTCTCCAATTTTACATGGATATTTATTCTTTTACTTCCCTTCTTTTCAGTTAAGATAATTAAAAAAAACCAAAAAAAAAAACAAAAAAAAAACAACCTTTCCTAGTTTTAAAGATATTTCATGAGCTACACTAATAAACTACAACAAATGATTAGGGCTTTCTGCCTCAAGCAGAAAAACCTATTGGGTGTGTTATGTTTTTTCTTCTTCTTCTTCTTATTATTATTATTCTACTTTTTTTCTTCCTTTTGATGATCAAATTAAAACAGGTTACCGAGAAGGTAGCAGCATGAAATTTTTATTACTAATTAATGCTGTTCCAATGTACCTTAATATATTTTCTTGTCCCAATTATCTCTGGTCCTAAATATGTTCATAATTATTCACATTGACCGATTTCCTCTCTAGCCTGCACTATCATTAGCACAAGGTCACATTGGTCACGTTTGTTTTGGTGTTCACTCGTCGAACCCCTTGTTATATCTACTGCGTAGATGTACGATTGTGCACGTGATTTCTTCACACTAACGATACTGATGTATACTGTTTTTGATAAACCTTCTACTGAATAACTTCCTCGAGTCTTTTCCATACACCACCAATTACAGACAGACCGGCTCAATCTTTCAATTCACTAAAATATTTGTTGTTGTTGTTGTTGTTTTTCGGTGTAGCTGTCTCACCACACTTTTGACCTATTTACGGGTGATAAGTCCGATGGTGCAAGGTAAGACCAGATGAATATTTGAACCGTTTTCATTGGTAGGAAACACCAGGGTTAAACCCAGTCAGACAAGCAACACATCAAACTTAAAGATAATCATTTTATATTTAAATCTTAAAAAGATGAAGGGGGCTTTAATGATAAATGAACCAAACAAACATAAAAAAGATGACGAAATCAGATTTATCGTGAAACATTCTTGATACCGATATTTCATACATGGTTGTATGACTTTAGTTATAACAAGAAAATGTGCTAACAAGATTTTGTTTACCTTTCAGATGCGGCATGCATTTTGCATTTTTCATTTTGTTAAAGAATGAAACTGCCCAAGGACAATGTAATCGTAACAAACGATAAATTGCGTTCCAAATATATCTCAACATGTCAATATAACCTGAGGAATTTTCAAGTGATGATCAAGACATTGACAGACCACATGCTGCACAAACAAAAGATATCATATTACCTCAATATTTATTTGCCAGGGGCTGATGTCCTATACCGACAGTATCTCGGACAGTTTCCTATGAGACATATGACATAGACAACTGACATGAAACTACGCCCACTCCAGTTCGGATTCCAGGTTATAAAACCCAGACCTTTACACTAAGCAAGGAATAAATGACGTTTCCACATTTTGACTCTAGTATGTCGCGGCCGTGGGTCAAACTCATAACCTGTGAGGTGGGGTTGGGGAGGGGGGCTATCGCTGAACCCTTGTTTTTAGCTCATCTGTTTTTTTAAGAAAAGTCGAGCTATTGTGATCGCTGCGGCGTCATTGTCAACGTCAGCATCGTCGTTGTCGTCGTCGTGCAAAAACTTTAATGTAGCCCATTACTTAAAACACCAAACTTGGGATACTTTAAAATCATGATAAGGCGCAGTTGTTAGACAGGGGGCATTATTCTGAAATCTATATTTTCAGAGTTATGCCCCTTTTGAACTTAGAATATTAGTAAAAAATGCTTATTAAGTGGAATGTTTTGAAAACTATGAAAGTAATCAACACTAAGCTTGGAATAATTGCTAATCATGACAAGGCGCAGCAGTTGTAAAACAAGGGACATTATTCTGAAAGCTATATTTTTGGACTTATGCACCTTTGTAAAATTGTTTTTGGTCAAAATTGCTTATTAAGTAGAATATCTTGTAAACTATGAAAAGTATCAATACAAAACTTGAAATACTTGATAATCATGGCAAAGCGCATTTGTAAAACAAGGAGCATTATTCTTACCCTAACCCTAACCCTAAGCTATATTTTTGGAGTTACGCCCCTTTGTAACTTTGAATTTTTATAAAAGTATAGTGATTTGAAAACTATGAACGTTATAACAACGAAACTTGGAATTCTTGATAAGCATGACAAGGTGCAGTTGTAAGACAAGGGGCACTATTCTGAAAGGAATGTTATGCCCCTTTTTAACTTAGACGTTTTTTAAAATGATTTTATTCAAAGCAATTATATTTCTTCTACACAATGTAAGATATTTTTTCCTTTTTCATATTTATTTAACAGTTACTCTTTATACCTACGGTGTTCTATTTTTAAATCTCAAATATGGCACCCCGTTGTTGACATGTAAAACAGACGAGAATTGGCACCACTCGGCGGCGCTCTAGTATTTTCCTTGCTTTTTAGCTCACCTGATTACACCGTGCACATGGTGAGCTATTGTGATAGCCTTTTGTCCGGCGTCCGTGCGTCCGTCCGTGCATACGTCCGGCGTCAACAATTTCTTTAAACGACATCTCCTCTGAAATCACTGGGTGAAATTTGATAAAATTCGCCTGATGTGATGTTCCTTGCATGAAGCTCTATCAAAGTTGTTCAAATGGTTCCGGTCCGTTGCTTAACTTGGTCACAGGAGCTAAAAATAGATTTTTAAAATGAAATCTTGGAAACCACAAGGCCTGGAGTTAAGATATTTAGTGTGTAACATGACCTTATAGACAGGTATCAATTTTGTTCAAAGCATGGCCCTCGGGTCCAAATTGGCCCCGCCCCATGGGTCACTTGATTTTACATAGACTTAAATAGGAAAACTAGGAAACTTTATTGTCAGGAACTAAAGGGCCTAGAGTTAAGATGTTTGGTATGTAATATGGCCTAGTAGACATCTACCAACTCTGTTCATATCATGGTCCTGGGGTCAAAATTTACCCCGCCCCTGGGGTCACTGTATTTTACACTTAGGCATATATAAGAAAATCTAGAAAAATCTTGTCAGAAACCACAAGGCCTTGAGTTTAGATATTTGGTGTATTATATGGCCTTTTAGTCATGTACAAAGTTTGCTAAAATCATGGCCCTTGGGTCAAAATTGGCCCCACCCCAGGGGTCACTTGATTCTACTTAGACTTGTATAGGAGAGTCTTTAAAAGATCTTGTCAGAAACCACAAGAGCATGGGTTTAGATATTTGGTATGTAAGATGACCTTGTGTACCTGAACCAAGTTTTCAAATCATGGCTCTTGGGTATAAATTGGTCCTGCCCTAGGGGTCACCTGATTTTATAGCTATGACCATTAATAATTTGACCACAGGTAGAGTTTTTGTGTGCAGTAACGATTATTTTGCTGTACTTCTACATGGATTTTGTATTCAGTTTGACTGTTTTATAAAAGGCAATGAAGGCAGTATTAATCAGGTGAGCGATTCAGGGCCATCATGGTCCTCTTGTCATGTCTTATTTTTATTTTATTTTTATTTTAGCACTAAGGATTGTCATCGGAACGGTTTCTGAGTCTAGCAAAAAATAGGGTTAACCCTGATTTACCCACATCTCAGGGGATGGGGTCCTATAGCCCCATCCCGCCGGTCAACACACATACCACACAAACAATGGATCAGTGCATGATAAAATACTTTACATACCTAAATTATCCCGAGGGAATTGTTTCAGGGACCAGTTCACGTGTTCCAAAATTAGAATAAGGGCCAAAAATAAATCAAAATATGCAAATTTACGAATTAGACTATAAAATATAAACTTTTAGAAAATAAGTCTATTCAGATGATTTCACAGCAATTGATAACAATCCTAGGCACGTAAGACATGGACCAGTGAATTTCCATCAGTATATTTGTCTGATTAATCAAAATAAATTATAATCTACCTTAATCTTCACTTACTGTATACTGCAAATGAATATGCAGGCTGTCAACCAAGTTTTGTTCAAAATATAGGAAAAATATAGGATTTTTTTTCAGCAAAATATAGGAGTTTTGGGCAAATTTTGGACAAAATATAGGAATTTTACAGCATCAGCATTTCCATTCTTCAGTAGGAAATATCAGTGATATATAAGTGGTAACTTACTTACTTGTTTGTAGATAGCATTATTAAACTTGTTTTACTTAACCAAACATTCATACTGCATCTCCATCAAGGCAGATATGCTGGAGCAACACAGGGTAGTCATCCAGGTGCATACCTGAAATTTTTTTATTGAAATAATTAACAAGCAACAATTACATAATTAACAAAAGTACCCTGCCAAATATTGACTGATATAATGTATACATAAACTCTTGAACACTTGCAGTTGGCTACCACAAAGGGACTATCTGTGCAAATAATACTAGGTTATTTATCTCTGAGAAATACAATCTTTTCTATGAAACTTCTTCTTATTATTATATGTATTAACAAAGTTAGCACTTATGATTATAAAATTCCAATTCCAAAGAAAAAGTATCAGAAATTGGAAACAAGTTTTCATATTTTTACACAGAATAATCAATTATCAAGAAAAATCACTCTGCAAGATGGTACCTTCGCAAAGGTAACATACATTCAAGATTGCCAAATGCATGTTTGCTACCTATGAAGTACTGAATCAGCATCATTTAGGTTAAAACAACTTGCACAGACAAGTATAAAATACAAGAGATAACATCATCTGACAATTTAACAGCCTTTCTTTGCATTTGAGTTTTTGGCAGCAGGTTTCTTGCTTTCTTCTTGACTTGAAACTTTTCTTTTTTTATGGCAAATTGTATCAGTATCTTCAGATGCTTTAGTGGATGATGACTTACTGCTAAGTTGTTTGTTTCTGATAATGACAGCACTTCTTTTTTCACTCAAATTGTGCCTTTTTTGCTGACAGCTTTCGATACCCTTTCTTCCCTTCTCCATTCTGTTTTCTGCACTTGCCACTTGAATTTCAACATCATTCTTTGCTTTCAGAGCAACTCCCAGTTTCGTTGTTGCTTCCTTCAACAGAACTTCAGCACTTTTCAACACATTACTGTACTCATCTTCTTCTTTTTTCAATGCTTTCTCCTGTTTGTCATAACCTTCATTCAGCATTTTTTTTTTTTCTTTCTGTCAACTCTTTTTTCCTTCTTTCTCTTCCTCCTTCTTTTCCTTAACCTGTCTTCATTTTTTTTGTCTCTTTTTTTTTTTGTTTTCTCATACTGACCTGTTTGTTTGAGATCTGGATATTGTGAGGACCTTTAACTTGATTTACTTTGTCCTTTGCCAGTCTTAAGCCATTTATAGTCTCAATACTCAGTCCAGTCCTCTCTGGGGTTACTGTGTTTTTGTTGTCTGACAGGGATCTTTCAACATCCGCATTTCCATGTGCAAGAGTCAATGCTGATTTGATGACTTTCGCTAAATAGGGTACTTCATGTGGCCACTTTTCGTCTTCTGATCAGTTACTTTGTTCCAGTAATGATCAATTCTCAAGTAATTTCCATCTTCATCCTCTGACCATTCTGTTGGAATTTTGGATGTGCTATAATCCAGCCATTCATTTTTAAGGGTTGGAAGCTCTTCTTTGGAAACCACATGAGGAAGCTTTGTGGCAAAAGAAGCTATTGCATTGGAGCCCTTTTCATGTTTCTGCAGAATAGGGTGCAAGTATTGCATGTCTGTAAGCAGCTCATTCCTCAGTGGAAGATGTAGAGCCAGGTACTCAGATACAGTCACATAGAAGCTTCTCACATGTTTGAAAGTTAAATGATGCCGTTCTTTTGGTATTTGTAAGAGCCTGCCACTCCTATCTCAATCCCCTCATCTGGAAGCTGGTTCTGTAGATCAGTCACATCAATGTCAAGAAGTCTTCTACCAGTTCTTCTTCCCACAACGTCAGCTTTCAGAAATCTGAACATAAATGTTCTTAGTAGAGTAGAGCACTCGTCTGTCAAGATGTGAATGATCGGTCCTTTAGTTTGAAACATGGTGAGGAACCTTTCAAACAGAGGAGTGACAGAAGTAAGGAAAGCAAACTGGAATAGGAGGTTCTTATCCTTTAGTCCCTGGCAAATTCTTGGATTTTGGCAACTTGACAGTGAAGTAATCTAAGCTTACAGTCCAGTTCTTCAGTACCCTGTTCATTGCTGGAAGCAAGGTCAGCCATCTTGTTGGAACATGTCTCAGGAACAGACTTTCATCCATGTCGTATTCCAGCTGGAGATTAGAGAAATCTTCTCGTCTTACTGGCTACTGCTTGAAAAATTGATGCATATCAAAGGTCAAGTCTTCAGCACCACTTCCAAAGCTGTTTAAGCCTTTCCTGAATGCATTGTGCACTGTATGCAAGTTGCATGGTTCAAAGTCTAACAAGCCGTGGTATCCTCGCCTCTTTAGATTTTCATTCACTTGTCTGTGGATGGACTTATTGACATTTGGGCCATCAGATGAGATGCTTATCAAGTTTTTCAAAGGGAGTTTTAATTCTGGCTCTTCTTCAAGACTAAGTAAAGCTTCACTGACAATTTCTGCTGTAGCATGTCCAAAATGAAAGGCTTTCAAAAATCTTACTGAGACCTCAGCTTCCAACTGATTCCAATATCTTATCAGGATATCCATCTGCCTACACTGCTGTGCTGTTGTTGTTTCGTCAAACATCAGAACAAACCCAAGGTTGCTGTCAATTACATCCTTCACGATGGATTCCAAAAGAAAAGGTCTTATAGCTTCTGAAACAACGTATGAAGCTTTTGTTCTTGATAATGAGAATTGTTCAGAAACATCACATTTGAACATCCTCTGGAACAATTTATCAATATTGTCACATGATCTGAATGAGAAATCGGATGATGCAACTTTGTAACACCATAATATTTCTGACTCTGATACCTGGTTTTGTAATGATGGTATCATGAACTTGCTGATAGTATGACTAGTCTTCCTGCCAAATTCGGCTGAATCCTTTGCAACATGTTCTTCAGAAGATGTAAATGTACTAGTGGCACTGGCTGTAGGTATCCCAGAAGTAGCTGTTTGGTCATTCTTAAGTAGCAGCTTTTGAGCTGTGCCTTTACCAAATCTTACATCTGAAATCTGTTTGTGTTTGGAAGTCTTACTGTGCTGTTTCACCTGATTGAAACCACTATTGTTGATGGAAAACTCTTTACAACATAATGTGCAATAAGCACAATCAGTTTTGTCTTTAACACACTTGCACCAGAGTCCAACTAAAACACCATTGTCATCAACTTGATCTAGCCACTTGTTGTTCCATTTAGTCTTTCCACCTGGCATTCTGATTATCCAGTTACATTGACCTCACTTAAAGTTACATAAATGTATGGTTTTCCACTAATAAACACTGTAAACAACTTTTGCTGGTACTGTTCTCATCAACTTGGTACTAAAGCATCTTGATCTGAAAAAGAATTCCTTTTTTTTTTCATGACTTCCAATGCTCTAAAAAGCTGAACTGGAAACTGTTTTTACTACCCTTTGCAAATTTTTTTAGCAATTAAGCACTTCCATTCAAGTGGCAAGAGCACATCATGCTCATTGTACGATTTTGAAGTATTGAGTGACTTAACACACTGACAAATCAAAGGGCTGTCAAGTCAAAACCAAACCCCAAAACCAAAACAGCCCAAGCCTACAAGCATATTAAAGCAAAGGAAGTCTGAAGGTATGCTCTATTCCAAGTGACTTATGGAAGAGCATCAGATTTCCCCTCAGATTTCATCATTGGGGAAGAACAAGAACAATTAATGACCACAATGCTTGTAAATTACCTTTCAAGATTTGAGGCTCGGCAAACTGTTTCTCAAAGCCTTGAAAGGTCTCCACAGGGATGAGCAATGGGTGTTGAGCAGCACTTCTGCATGATTGAGATGCTTTGGATAACTTTAGACAGCTTAAATCTGTAATTTGAAACATCTGAAGGCAGCATCAAAAAAGTTTCATTTTTTTAAATTCATATCGACAAAGTATGTTGGAGAAAATACAGGAAAAATTTCCAAAATATAGGAAAATATAGGAAATATAGGAGGTTTTTCAAAAAATAGGAAAAATCTCAAATATATAGGAAAATATAGGAATATAGGAATCGGTTGACGGCCTGGAATATGTGTGTGTGTGTGTGTGTGTGTGTGTGTGTGTGTGTAGTAGTAGTAGTAGTAGTAGTAGTAGTAGTTGAACCTGTATTAGCCTGCATTTGGCGGTCAATTTTAATATTACCAAACTGTATTATTTTGCTATATATTTAAACTTCATTTTCCGGTCACCTCTCTTATGCGACCATTTTCTCTTGTTCCTTTGACTAGATGCTTAAGACAGGTTTGAATGTACACATATTGCTTCAGACTGAAACATGTAGACTATGTATGCTTACAAAAATAACTAAAAAGTATTTAAAAGAAAACTGAATACTCTTCAAAAGTTGCACGTCGTTACACCTGCGTCAGCGTCGTTTTGTACTATACAGTCAAATCAATTAATTTAAGGTAATCCATCCATCAATAAATTATAATCATGGTCCCTCAGATGCTTAAAAAGACCAGTTCAGATACAAGCATCCATTGACTTGGAGTTATATGCTCTTTTGCTCAAAGTCAATAAAGCATTTACTATAAAATTCCATCAATCACTTCATGGACCACGATCACAATTTCATGATAGATGGATTACCTGAAGAAGCCAAAAGCAGTATTCGAGAAACTGAAGTTTAATTATAGTTTTGACCTCCCATGAAAGGAGCATCCGTGGCTAAGTGATTGTAATCGTTACATTACCACGACGAAGTCCCCAACAGCAGAGGGTTTGAGTTTAGGTTTGGTCATTCATTCTAGATTAACCCGAGGTAGGTCGGTCTTCTTCCACATTATATTGGCAGAACATCGCCCCATGACAAAAATATGGTTACAGCGACGTGTAACAAAGAAACCAACAAATAAGCTAACTAACTTAATGAATGAAAGAGCACATAGGTAAATGAATGAATGGATGCATAGATTAATGAATAAATGAATGAATTTATATGTAAATGAACTAACGGATAGATATAAAAAAAATGGATGGACAAAAAAAAGTAAATAAATTAAAGGTTGAATGAATAAAGAAATTGATTACTCTAGCCTCAGATTTTGCCAGGGGACTGATTTTCGTCGACTTCGTGGACGGCTTGATATCCATGAATATTAATTCACACGAAAACTGATAATTTCAAACCTCGCGTTTTCTAGAACATAAATACACGAATATGTGTACCAACGAAATTGGTTTTATTACAGAACCCAAAGAAATTTAATGCCAACGAAATTGAATGCTTTTACAGTTTACAGTTAAAAAATAAATAACCTCGAGTTAACAGCCAACCGCGCTAAGTACTGTGAAATCATTGATTTTCGACGGTTTCTGGGAGGGTTTTATCCACGAATACTAACCCCCACGAAAACTTGTGTCTTATATAGACCACACGTTTTCTAGAGCATTCATCCACGAATAAATGTACCGACGAAATTCCCTTAGGTACATAATCAACGAAATTTAATGTCTACAAAAAATAATGATTTTACAGTAGACGCCATTTTACTATTCTAAAGACTAGTTATGATCGTGCAAATGAATACCGGTTATTACTGACTGAACAGCTGTAGATGGATCTTGGATACAATTTATTCCTCCTGTTCTTTGTGTCTACAATTTCTTTGGTGAAGATAATTAACACCTCACGAATCAAAGTCTAAATTCGGTTCTCGTATGTACTATTTTCTATAAATGGTAAAACAAGAAAGGATGTCAAATAACATATTCATGAAAGTGAATTTATTAATACAGTGACTTGGTCATTATGGGTAGGAAATTAAAACAATAGGCTAGGTCAGTAGAGCAGACACAGATTAAGTACTCTGCCTGGACAAGGTCGGATACGAACATTTTACAGAACAGAACAGAACAAATCTTTAATAACTTGTACCACATGTACATCGTTAATCATATAATACATATATACATACTCACAAATCACGTACACAAATATATAATAACTGATAATATAAATTTGAATTTAAACCACATATTAAAGGAGAGGATGAGCTGGTGCAAAGTGGTGCATGCGCGGATCCAAAGGGGAGGAGGAGAGATGAAAAACCTGTGAAAACAGGTGGACCCTTTGTAAACCCGATTAAATCTTCCTTGAAGATCTTAAAAGAAGGAAAAAAGTATGGATGAAAGTGCAAATTGGAAAATTGCATGAATTTAAGGTTTCTTTGTTCTTTCTTCTTCTTTTTTTACTTACACCAACAAACAACAACAAACTCAAGTCATTTTTGAGGAAAGACGTTAAAAGACTAAATAATTTAATTGAAAAATTGCAGAATTACATGTATAATCACAATAAAAGGACCATCACAGAAACAAATGAAAAAAAAACAAACAATGGACAATCTAACAAAACAGTTCACATTCGTCACTGTAAAAGTACATGAATTTTCAATATATTTCTAATGAGCCAATGAATTTCTTGTTGTCAGTAGATGTTCTTCCTAGTTTCATTTTGGACAGTACTGTACTGTTTAGTTAGGCGAAAAAAAAAGTATTTTTTTTTGTTTCCACTAACATCTCCGAAAAAGAAATAGGGTCTGTAGGTCGGCTAAACTTTTTTTTATTTAAAGTTTTTATTTCTCATTTTAACCTTATTTCTTAAAGGAAGAGACGAAAAACAGCGTTTTGCAACCACAATAGCTCATATGCTACGAAAAAAAGTTTAAGGTCGGTACAAAAATATAGGGTTGGTCGGGTTACTGGAAACAAGTAACTTTTTTTATTACGCTTTATCAATTT
Organism: Solen grandis; assembly: GCA_021229015.1. Taxonomy (NCBI): domain Eukaryota; kingdom Metazoa; phylum Mollusca; class Bivalvia; order Adapedonta; family Solenidae; genus Solen; species Solen grandis. The sequence goes on from CM037794.1 coordinate 13,054,977, forward strand.
TTAGTGTACATCAAATACATTTATGGTCCTGTTCTATTCTGTTCTGAACAGTATCGACACTTAATGTTTATACTACAGGACTTCGAAAACGCACGGCTGTATTTTTTTTAACACTGGCGAAAACAAAATACGAATGATTCCATCAAATATATATCGTATATTTACTTTAAAGAACATAAACTAATGCTTGTTGGGTTTAACGTCCCCTCGACAGTATTTCAGTCATTTTGGAGACGATGTCTACTTGAGACAGATATAGTGCTGCCACACTGCAGTATCACGCCGTAGACATTGTGGCATGATACCACACCCAGTCATACAATCCTGACACCGGGCCAACAAGTCCTGCAACTACACTTATATATGCTGATCGCCAAGCAAGGGAGCTATAACAGTACCATTTTTTACGACTTTGGTATGTCGCGGCCAGTGATCGAACCCACGACCTCCAGCTCCCGAGACGGAACTTAAACTTAACAACTGAACATATTAAAAATATTAAAAGAGGAGTTGTATAGTCATTTATTAAGTGTTCTCGTTGTAAAATCACACTTCTCCAAAGCGTCCATTATTAATGTACAACTGACTTAAAAGCTGCAAACGACTGGAAACGGGCATGGATAATTCCTATATGACATCTCGTTCTTTGTGTCTACAACTTCTTTGGTGTCATTAATTACCAACTCCTTAATCTGAGTCTTGAATTTGTCATTTTCATATTATATATTCTAAAAATGGTGAAACATAAAATAAAGTCAAATATCAGATAATAATTATGGTATATATTTATTTTTCATGAAAGGGAATTAATTAATACATCGACTGGGGCATTATGAATAGGAAATTAGACCCAAGAGACTGGGTCAGTAGAACACTGGCACCACGCGGTTTTCCTATTACAAAGTGGCACACTGTTTGATCTATGAAATGACAGATTATCTTAATATTTCAGAATAAAAGACAGGTGCTAATTGGTTCCGTTGGACTAATATTGTAATGAGACATACGAAGCACCTGCATGAGTACATATTTCAACTTTGTACGTGGAATTATCAAACTGCCAGACAAAAGAATTTTATTCTGAAGTTTCTTAATAATAATAATATTTTGTTCATTTTCATTAACTTTCTATTAAATTTTCTGTTATATAAACAAACTTAAATGGTGGGAATGTCACTGCCGCATAAATTGTCGCAAAAGCCCATATACATGTATATAAACACGTATACATTGGTATATTATTATCATTTTGGGCATAAACAAACGTTACATAAACCTTTACTAACTTCTTTCTATATCAATCTACTACTTTAAGGACGTTTCAGCGGGTAACCACTGATTTTTGTTATTGTTTTTTGTTTTTTAAATTCAAATTTATTTTCGGAACAATATTAAAGGAAACCCCATCTTTTATTTCATATCGAAAACATGATTAAAAGTATATTTGCCAATGCTGAGGGTCTAGAAAGTCACATTTTAGTGTTATGCAAATTTGGCTAAAATTAAATAGACAAGAGGGTCGCGATGACCTTAGTTGCTCACCTGAGAAACATTGCCTTCATTTCCTGCTCCGGCACTGCTTAAGAAAAAAAGATGTTTGAGTGTAAAAACGGCAAATATGTGTGATGTTCTGATATTTCAAGGGCCTAAATTGTAACTCTATCAGTCCAATATCTGCCCCAATCAAAATCAGCTGAGGTATTGTTGCCATTATCATTATGTATAAGTTCAATGATGATTGCTTAATAATTACAGACGCTAAAGTGTAAACAGAGTAAAAGTCTGGCATTTTATTTTCTTATAATTCAAGGCCCATAACTTCTGACCGAATTGGCCTAAAACAGCCATAATCGAACTTGGTCGAGACTTTATGGCTTTTAACAATGTCATGAGGTTTGAAAATGAATGTTTAAGAAATGGTGATGCTTGAGTGTAAACAGTGAATATATAAGGCATAACTCTGACACAAAGCGATAACCCATACGAATGATTTTTTTAAAGGGGCATAACTCCTGACCTTGTAGGCCGATACAAGCCATAATCAAACTTGACCGAGAGATCTTCGCCATAAACATTGTCAAAAAGTTTGAAGATGCTTGCTTAACAACTAATTGTGGGCGGACATAGCTCATCCTGAGCACATGTGCTCAGGTGATCTAAAAAGCAGTTTTAGTGCAACACACACACACACACACACACGTGGTGAGGCATACATTTTTTTTTATTAAACAATATCAGAGAGCATTTATATCAGAAAAAAAAAATTTTTTTTTTAAATAATATAATATATATAATATATATAATATATATATATTCAGACAAAAGAATTAACTGTCGTTAGTTTTTGTTTATACTTTGGTCCAGACACAATGGCGATTTTTCCTCCTTTTGTATTATACATGCATGTTTGACAGTATTTTCACATGTAACTTATAAAACACTTAATAAGTTACAAATTGTGATAAAATTATCTGAAAATATTATTTTTAAATGTAATTATAGTATTTAGAATGCAATCTTTATTATGTTTAATGCTTTGATTTCATCAACAAATTTTATCAAACAGAGGTGTATTACCAAAAGCTTAATCTCTAAAACGAGCATGGTGACCCCCTATTTTAATTCAGCTAACTTTTAGTTCTAGTCAAAGGTAGCCTACTTATGTGCAAAATTTTAGAAAAAAAAAATCTGTCCGAAATAAATAAATCAGTATATCTAAGAGAAAGAATAGAAACTAAAGCCAATGTCGTCAAAAATACATATGATATAACGACCAATCTCGTGTACCACCTATGAACAACCGTCAGCGCCATTAAAATGTTTGTCATCAATAAAAATGTTTGAAATCAATATAGTATAACTACAATGAGCGCCACAAAACAATGCAGCGGAGTTCAGGGCCATGACCGACTTTTTCACAGACATGTCTAGGCAGAAAATCGCAAATAACGGTTAATATAAGCATATAACTAATCGCTTTGTAGTAACACAGCACTGGTGAGACGTGTGGCGCGAAACGTGACATGATTTTGTGCACATAACTCGAAAAAAAAAGGGGGGGGGGCCACTGTTGGTGGTAGAAGAAATGAACGTTTTTCGGGCATTTGGGTTAGTAGAGAAAGCGGTGACAAGAGGTATGAATAAAGATGGAGAAGTAGAGAAGAAAGAAGGATAGAAAGATAGGCACTGCCTATAAAATTTGACCGACGAGTTGGCATTATTTAGAGATAGATAGAAAAAGAATAAGAGGCGGTTGAGAGGATGATAAAAAAATAAAGGAAAAGAGAGACGACGGGAAATATGGAGGAAAAATGAATTATTGAGAGGGAGAGATAGAGAGATCTGATAAATAGAAAAATAACGAACAGTAACGTAAAAACCTGTCATACTGAAAAAAGGTACATTTTACCAATTACATGTTTTCTTTTCCTAATTCGCCTAGGTACTGTCAGTGTGACTTTAAACCCAGGACACAAGCAATACGCCTAGGTTGAAAACAACAACCCCCAAATAAAACAACCTTGAAACAACTGTTACACTTTTGAAGCAGTTTCTCCCTATAATCTTGATCTAGACACAATTAACCTAAATTCCTTCTAGTGTGAAGCAAAGAAAAATCATTCCTTGATAAACCGGTATATTGCAATATGCTTCTTGAGAAATGCATATATTATATCGAAAAAAAATTGCTTCGGTTCGGTCGAACAGAGAGGGAATCGGGTTCAAAACTCATAAAGGTGCACCCTAAATAAAAAGTATGTTCAGAGAAAAAGTGCATACTAATTATTTTTCTTAAACACACTCATCCAGATTTGAATTACAGGAGTTATCCAGTCTGTTTTTTCCCCCAAAATTAATGAATTAATGGAAGCTTGTCTATACCTTCTGGTTCTGAGAAATATAAGTCTTATATATAACTGGTTTACAAGGAATCTTACTCTCATGCATTTAGCAGACATAAATAAAAAAATAAGCCAAAAAATATATTAGAGAAAATCTTTAAAAGTTTTCGCCCCTCATTGTATAAAATTGTTGAAAGCGATAGGTTTACAGTAAACAATAATACATTATGCTTTTATTCACCAACATTTTTTTTTATTATAATTTATTTATTATTAATTTTTGTTTTGGTTGTTGCATATTAGCTAAGTCCTCGTTAATTGAAATAATGTTCCATATTGTATATTAAAATTCGGTCAAATAAATGCGTCTCTTAATCACAAGATTCACTGTGCCGTGTAAAACACGCCATAATTAGCACCAAGGTTACTTTTTGTGTTACTGAAATATGATACCGGATCGACGCGTTTTGTCGAGTTTTAAACTAGGTGAGTATGCTAGTAGATCAAGGCCTACTCTCAAACCTTGCTTGTCTAAAGATAGCAACAACGCTGTTCATAACGTAGGATGAGTAAACGCTTTGATATTTAACTCCTAGACACGACTGTAGGCACAGCATGCATAAGCAATGGCCACGCGGATTCTTTTGTTTCAATTTATAAAAAAAAGATCGATAATCGTGCGATATGTCATACATTATTACCTTCATGCACTTGCTTGTTCTTTTACACTGGTTAACGGTTATGTATTGAACTTTTAACAACATGTCTGGTGAACCAACACATAACATGGATTTTAAAAATGAATATTTCATTTTGTAACATTTAAACCATTAAGATTCATTTCTTTTTGAGACAAATATGGTGTAACCCAGCGGAGGTTTCATATACCACTGACTTGATACAACGTCTGCAGGTGTATTTAATATCTTAAAAGACCATTATAAATCCAAATGAAGTGTATATTCTTCGGACAGAAAATCAAAACGTGAGCTACAGATTTATTAACAGAGGAAATCTGTACATACTCGTTGACGACAACATTTCTACAATGCATAATTGAATCTTTTAAAAAAGATCACCCAGTTTTCCAATAATACTTGATTTGCATATTCCGTATATCTTGATGTTTTCCGTAGACCTTCCGTGTGTCTCCGGTAACAAATCAAGAGTAGATATTTTGTACCATTTGTGTTAGTCTACAATGTCAATAATTTTATATATTTTCTTTTTCAAGAAAATTGTATCATTATCAAAAATGATGAGTCTTTAAATGACACCTTTCAAGCAGACGATAATCATACAAGTACATAGATTCAACATGTTTAATTATATAGTACTGTCTGATATACTGCGGTCGGAGATAAAACTGATGTTTGGAGAGGACATTATATAAGCTTCCAGTCCAATAATTATCTCAAATTGTACAAAAGATTCACACGTTTGTGAATAATAGTTTGATGACATACCTAAACATATTAACGCTGTTTTTTTAAAACGTATATGTAGGTCACGTGACAAATATTTAGACATATTTCATTTTTTGTCTTCATGGAATTAATTTTGTGCTGAAGTAAACATTTTGTTTTTGTTTTATACTTTTACCGCAACACAATGCCTCAGCATAAAGAGAGAGAGAGAGAGAGAGAGAGAGAGAGAGAGAATAATGAAAATCTGTATATTCTAGATTTATGTGCACTTCAAATAATCTAAAAATAATCGGATGTAACAAAATCGGTATTTTTGTCGTCATGTGTATTGTATGCTTATACACGTGACAGATTACGAAACTTTGCCCATATATAGACTATTCATGATCCATATAGAAGCCTTCGGCAAATTCCGCTATACTTCCGATTTTAATCGATCGGGGGACAAACGAACGTGACTTGAGCGTCCTTGTACAGCCTTCATTCAGTCGCCATATCGACCGACTTAAGAGTACAGTCAGAGCACTTCAAGGCCACGCGGTAACAGTGTATTCACCGTGTACCGATATAGCGGGCTGTGTCTATGTATCGAAGGTCACTACTCTTTCGTTGTATAACGTTAATTTTATTCATAAATCAATACTTATTCATGGATGATTAAACATAGTCAAATCTGAATCTTGGCTAAATGTTGATGTTAAATAAACAATGACGTCATGCGTAGCTTAAAAACGTATATATGTTATACAGTAAAATATAAGCCTGCTGTTTCTTTGTTGAAATAATTAAATAGCGATTTTGATCGTAGGTCTAACTTTATTGCAATAATATCGACCATCTGAACAATTTAAGTTCTTTTCTAAGTACCACTTGTTTAAGGTTGTTTGGTAATTTTTATGACTGATTGATCTCTCTTGTTTTGGCACTGTCAGCTTAAAAATTCCAGTGCTTTTTATGAACTACAGAATAACGAATATCTTTTCAACGTTAACAATGAGCATTGTCAAAGATAAAATAATAATAAAACAACAACAACAAACAAACAACAGTTACAAGCAGTGTCTGTTTAGTTAAGGTGACTGCTGAATGGGGATGGAATGTTGTATAATAAAATGCCAATGTAGGAGCTGTCAGTAAAGCCAGTCGCCTAGCTTAATACAGGTTAATTTTAATATATATGACAGTCATCGAATATGTATATATTCATATATTGTAAACATAAACCGACCTACCACAAGCCGGGGGGTTTTCTCATATGATAAGTCCGAAATACCCGACACCGCGGCATGTGTCCAAATAATGGTAAGTTAGCTAATGTAACTGAGAGAGAGAGAAGAGAGAAGAGAGCAATGTTATCCATGTCTTGATATATATGTAATATATGATATGAAATATTAGTTATTCATCCTTTCCTGGAAGATATATCTTTAAAAATAATAAAATGCATGTATGTGAACTCTACAATGACAATATTTGCTAATGAACTGACGTAATTTTGAAGAGCACAAATGACAACAATAAGACTTTTGTATGAATTGTTGTATCTTGTAACTACATTCATTTATATTAAAAAAAATATACTAGATTTTTAGCTCACCTGAGCACAAAGTGCTCAAGGTGAGCTTTTGTGATCGCCCTTCGTCCGGCGTCCGTCGTCGTGCGTCGTCCGTCGTCAACAATTTGCTTTAAATGACATCTCCTCTGAAACCACTGGACAGAATTTAATGAAACTTGGCAGGGATGATCCTTGGGTCAACCTTCACAAAAGTTGCTAAAATAAACTTGATCCATGTAGAACTCTGGTTGCCATGGCAACAAAAAGAAAAAAAAATGAAAATTTAAAAATCATCTTTCAAAACTACTGGCCAGATTTTAAAATAAATTGGTACAGATGTTCCTTGGGTCAACCTCTACCAAAGTTGCTAAAATTATTCCGATCCGTAAAAAACATGGCCGCTAGGGGCGGGGCTTATTTGCCTTATATGTATATAGAGAAACCTTTAAACAACATCTCCTCTGAAACCACTGGACAGAATTTGATTAAACTTGGCAGGGATGATCCTTGGGTCAACCTTCACAAAAGTTGCTAAAATAAACTTGATCCATGTAGAACTCTGGTTGCCATGGCAACAAAAAGAAAAAAAATGAAAATTTTAAAAATCATCTTCTTCAAAACTAATGGCCAGATTTTAAAATAAATTGGTACAGATGTTCCTTGGGTCAACCTCTACCAAAGTTGCTAAAATTATTCCGATCCGTAAAAAACATGGCCGCCAGGGGCGGGGCTTATTTGCCTTATATGTATATAGAGAAACCTTTAAACAACATCTCCTCTGAAACCACTGGACAGAATTTGATTAAACTTGGCAGGGATGATCCTTGGGTGAACCTTCACAAAAGTTGCTAAAATAAACTTGATCCATGTAGAACTCTGGTTGCCATGGCAACAAAAAGAAAAAAAATATGAAAACATTAAAAATCATCTTCTTCAAAACTACTGGCCAGATTTTAAAATAAATTGGTACAGATGTTCCTTGGGTCAACCTATTTATCTCAGGTGAGCGATTTAGGGCCATCATGGCCCTCCTGTTTGGTTATGATTTTAACTTTCGATATTCAGAAATTATTAAAAACACTGTTAAGTTAAATAAAACATTTCTTTATGAAACCGTTTGATTTGGTCAGTCAAGCCGAAGCAAACCCTAAGCAGTTATATACAATGTCACACATGGCTGTATTTCACAGTTTGTGTGCCTGTGTTGTTACGTGGCATGCCATTGGTGAAGTTTGCTATTATTTTGCACGTATAGAGAACCTTAAAGATTAAACATGATACACAAAACAGACATCTCAGCGCATTTTTTTTTTTTTTGGGGGGGGGGGGGGGGGGGAAGGGAGTGCGTTTTTAGCGTTTTGAGTTAATTCTATTCTATTATTACGCTATTGATTCTATAAATTCCACTAAACACCACTCTGGCAAAACAACTACAAACAACAACAGCGACAAAAAATAAATAATAAAAAAACAAATAATGCATGCGGGGATTCAGGGGAAGGGATTTTCTTCAGCATTCAGCAGTTGGGGGAACAAGGCTCTACATTCAAATTCTATGGAATTAGATAGGGTCCCAAACAAGAGAACACTTGTGGGAACGCGAATGATGACCTTTCTAGGGTGACGAGAACGAGGACGTTTATTGTGGGGTTGAGAACGAGGACGTTTATGGTGAGTGGCGAGAACGAGGACGTTTATGGTGGGTGACGAGTATGAGGACGTTTATGGTGGGTGACGAGAACGAGGACGTTTATTGTGGGGTTGAGAACGAGGACGTTTATTGTGGGTGACGAGAACGAGGACGTTTATTGTGGGTGACGAGAACGAGGACGTTTATGGTGGGTGACGAGAACGAGGACGTTTATTGTGAGTGACGAGAACGAGGACGTTTATTGTGAGTGACGAGAACGAGGACGTTTATGGTGGGTGACGAGAACGAGGACGTTTATTGTGGGTGACGAGAACGAGGACGTTTATGGTGAGTGACGAGAACGAGGACGTTAATGGTGAGTGACGAGAACGAGGACGTTTATGGTGAGTGACGAGAACGAGGACGTTTATTGTGGGGATAACGAGGACGTTTATTGTGGGTGACGAGAACGAGGACGTTTATTGTGAGTGACGAGAACGAGGACGTTTATGGTGAGTGACGAGAACGAAGACGTTTATTGTGGGGTTGAGAACGAGGACGTTTATGGTGAGTGACGAGAACGAGGACGTTTATTGTGGGTGACGAGAACGAGGACGTTTATTGTGGGTGACGAGAACGAGGACGTTTATTGTGAGTGACGAGAACGAGGACATTTATGGTGGGTGACGAGAACGAGGACGTTTATTGTGGGTGACGAGAACGAGGACGTTTATTGTGGGGTTGAGAACGAGGACGTTTCTGGTGAGTGACGAGAACGAGGACGTTTATTGTGAGTGACGAGAACGAGGACGTTTATTGTGGGTGACGAGAACGAGGACGTTTATTGTGGGTGACGAGAACGAGGACGTTTATGGTGGTGACGAGAACGAGGTCGTTTATTGTGAGTGATGAGAACGAGGACGTTTATTGTGGATGACGAGAACGAGGACGTTTATTGTGAGTGAGAGAACGAGGACGTTTATTGTGGTGATGACGAGAACGAGGACGTTTATTGTGGGGTTGAGAACGAGGACGTTTATGGTGAGTGACGAGAACGAGGACGTTTATTGTGGGTGACGAGAACGAGGACGTTTATGTTGGGGTTGAGAACGAGGACGTTTATGGTGAGTGACGAGAACGAGGACGTTTATTGTGGGGTTGAGAACGAGGACGTTTATTGTGAGTGACGAGAACGAGGACGTTTATTGTGGGTGACGAACGAGGACGTTTATGTGAGTGACGAGAACGAGGACGTTTATTGTGGGTGATCGAGAACGAGGACGTTTATTGTGGTGAGTGACGAGAACGAGGACGTTTATGGTGAGTGACGAGAACGAGGACGTTTATGGTGAGTGACGAGAACGAGGACGTTTATTGTGAGTGACGCGAACGAGGACGTTTATTGTGGGTGACGAGAACGAGGACGTTTATGGGGAAACGAGAACTTAAACAAAAACAGTTAGTGGTTAAGCAACAGATGTTTTGGATAGGCCGGGTTATAATAAATTGGACAAGCCTTTCTTTTAAAGGGACATTTTATTTATGTTACTTTAATACACGATATGATTCACTCCCTCTCCAGTCTTCGACTCTCTAAATTACTCCACCTACCTACCTACCTACCTGAGGTTAATTTTTATTTTGAAAATTCTTTCTTCATTGTACATGTACATTGTTCATCAAATTTGACATTTGCCTTGAAATGTGTCCCCTATTCAATCGACTGTTCAATATAAGTTAAAGTTTGAGAACCACTTATTCGTTATTAACATAAACAATTAATTATTACTCCCTGCAAGTCGCCCATTGATAGCTGAATATGAATCCCGTCATCCCCGTTGTGTTTGACAATAGAGTTCTAGTTAAATGTCCAATTTGACGAGCAATATAAGCAGTGATGAAAACTAACTGATTTGAACTCCAAATTCACCTTCTCCCCTCCACCCCAACCCGAGTCTATCCGGAAATACATGAAATTCCTAAGCGCGTGCACTAGGCCAGACAATCGATTGAAATAGTCCCTGACCCACTTGCACTCGTGTCAAGCCTTCACCTACTTACCTGTCATGGGCGACGCGATGTATGTACAGAGTGTTTTACTCTTTTGTCTGATTGCATGCTAAATGTGTTACAAACTTGGAATGAAAAAGGGGAACAACCTCTGATAAAATTTCTTCATTTGAATCTTCTAACATGTTCATCTCGTATGTCAGTATGCTAGACCTCAGTTTATTTGTATTCACGTTCATGCCAGATTAGCTTATTGAGGTTTATCTGATTAAAGATTTATTTAATCTGCTAGGTATTATTAAAACGGGTAACATATGTACATCTATGGTGACATAGTGCTGCCAACCACTTAACCTCTTAGCTATGTCGAAACTTTTTTCTGAAAAACTACCATATATATTCAGTTAGTATCTAGCAAGTAGAAAACTTTCGTGTTATACTCTAGGGTATCTTAACCGGACAAAACTGTCTGTTAGTGCCCACTACTGCCAACCATATATTCACGTAAGATAACTGGATATCATGCATTTTTTTCAAGATAGTCAGTTAAATTATGTGGATAACAAGCATTTGTTTTTCACATAAGTATAAGTGGAAAAAGCATGATATCCAATTAATCTATTTGAATATGTGGTTGGCAGTAGTGGGCACTACAGAAACCTAGGTGGACAATTTTTCAGAAAAGATTCAACATAGCTAACTGGATAAGCGGCTGGCAGAAAAATACCACCATACTAATTGGCCACACACACATATAAATATACTTATAAATATATTTCCATGCCCCTTGTCTGCGGTGATGTCGCATTTAGACAGTTTTATATTAGGCAAAATTCTAAAAATGACTGAAATAATGTTGGTGAGACATCCATGAACACAAACAATGATCCCCCTCGATGACTGAGCGTGTTTGTAAACTAAGGAAATGCCTATATTTTACCGAATTTGCAATCTATATAATATATTAGTTTCGTTCATGAATTTAAGATAACAAAATGGTAAAATGTTGCGTACTTTTATTTGATAAACCTTCTATATACCCGGTTGCAAGCAAGAAGTACTAATTAAAGTCAAGGTATCGCAAGATCTGATTTTACTATTTGAATCTTGATATCAGAGTTCATTATGGTTTTCACCATTAAACAAATTTATTTTCATAAATCCAATAGCTTGGAAAATGATCTATAAAAACTAATGAGTTATAATTATATTGCAATGTAAAATTCTCTCTTCTAATTGGTCAATAAGGCGTGTACATAACGTCATGTACACTATGTATATGTTTTACGCCGCGTTATCAGGAAACTGGACTATGTGGTTCGGTTGTCATGACTTTCCTCAGCCAGGAATAAATAACCATGTATCCTGTCAAGGAACTGTATAACCTAATAATGGTTTGTGTTCACTGCAGATCTGATTACAAACTCCACGCTGTGATCTCCCTTGCACGCACACTTGGGGCGCGTTTATTGTACACAAACTGGGTTCGGTTTAAACTCTTTAGAAACCGTATGTTTATCCTCTGAAACAATTTACGAACCGAAACTAGTTTTGTCGTTTATTTGTCTGAAACTGAAAATAGTTTTGTAAATTATCAAAACTACCCCGTTAGGCGGTTTGGACAGTTAGTGATATCCGAATAGTGGGGCACTTCAGCAGCAACCATGCTAGATGAAAATAGAAATAGTTAGCTGAAGACATTTTTAATATAATGTTTGTATATTATGATTATTCTGAAAATTTGAGATCCCTTGAGAGCCGTGACAGCAAAAATTAAAGGTGGAAATCGTAAGATCCGCCATGATTTCAAAACCATTGAAAAAAACATTCATTCATGTTCTTACAACAAAACCATTAAACTAATTCTAGTTTTCTCTTACTTAAGTCAAACAAAAACCTTAAACTGAAATCTTTCTTTTTTTCTAAACAAACTCATGTTTATCTGTAAATATAAGGGGAGGTAACTACTGCATGTTGTTTGATATATTTCAGTATGAAGTTTAAAGTTGATACCCAAAGAGTTATACTGACGAGAAAAAATAACAAAAGGCAAGAAATCGAAAAAAATCTAACAAGAGTATTCTTTGGAACACATATGTCATCCGCAAAAGCGTGACGGAAAAGGTGTGAAGGACAGAGTTATGGATCTTGTGCAGTTTACTTATTCTTAGATCTATCCATTATGCTGGTTGAAATTGTTAGCTTTAATGTTTTAGATTATGATACGGAAAAGCATCAGCTAGGAGTTTCATAAGATATCGTTCAAATACCGATATCATCTCGTTGGCATCGCTATCGTATCGTACCGTTTCGTTTCGGTGCCCGATATGCGCAATAAGACCAGGAAAGGTTAAATCAAAATCAAACCATTGGTAGTCAAGAATTGTGCGGATAAAATATATATCATTTTAACAAAGGGCCATAACTCATTCAAATTAAGCTTAACCTCGTCTACAGACAGATGGACGGACGGACCAACCGACGGACGAACGGCCCCAATATACTTCGTTTCTAGGGGTATAAAAAGTAACAAGAAAGTGGAATGCGTTCCATCTTAATGTTAAACATCACGTTAGGCAGATAGATAGATGTCAGCTATAAGTAGGGTATACAATGCATATTGAAAACAAAGAAGATGACATACATTTATTTCTAATGTATTGCTACATTGACTTATATTAATCAGAGCAAATGTTCTACTCTCAGCAAAAAGGTCACCGGATTAGAAATTATGTTGATGTAAATGACCTCGAGCGGCAAGTCAACATGTATGCCAAAAAAATGTGTGTCAGTAGCAAGGTCGATACGTCTGGCTGAGCTAAGATATCCCATATTGAAGTGAACTCTGCAGTGCCCGGACGAAACTATAAAGAACTGAGACAAACTTAACCTTAGCTCACCGATATCTGTGTATTGGTATTAATATACTAAACTGTAAATTTTTTATGAAACAATGGATATTTCTTTGTAAAATCTGAGCCACAATACTGCATGAATAAGCACAGGAGCAATCGGAACACATCGGGCAATTCCGTCATTCTTCATATTAATATTTATCACCGAGGTGTTCCGAATGGCACAGGAGCTTTCTGACCTTGGTTTTCTCTGTTTTCAATGTCTAAAAAAGCTTTCAGGTGTTTATGCACCTTTAAAGCCATATCCGGGATCTTAAGTCATTGCATTTCTTTACGTGTAATGTTAAATATTAATACACTATGAAAAGACCCTAGTTTATACAGCTGACCTATTTTTAGACGTAGTTACAAAGATGAATAGTGAAGGCCGGTTAAATAACAAATAGTAGCAGTCACTAAATCGATGTGAACTTATATATAAATGTGCACCATACAACAAACGCTCTCGTGCATAGGTAAGTAAACAACGTCAGACGAATCCAGTTGACATGTATGCAAAATACTGTTAAATTTTATCAAATTTTATTGATAATCTAGTACTTTAAATCAGAATTTTTTTTTAAATATAACGAATAATGCATAAGATGCAACTTGGTTCAGAGGTATTGTAAACGACTAGGCATCCGAAGGTTGTAGGTTCGAACCAGGTTCAGGTAGAAATGTTAGATGACTTTCACAGGCACAAAGTACTGGTCAAACTTTGGAACAATGGAGATGGATAAGATGACTTTCTGCTCGAACAGCATTTTTAAGTTTTAAAGATATGTGTGATTGTAAAACAATATTGTTATTAAACTAAGTATGATGTATACTCAAATTTGGGCCTGAGATCTTAGTTAAGTATTTCGAGAACAAGGAGCAATTTCCTCTATTCCAATATAACCATTTCAATACACAAATTTGTTACCCGGAACTGGTGAAGATTCCAAAATAACCATTTCAACATACACATAATTTGTTACCCGGAACTGGTGAAGATTCCAGAATGTGTCACTTCGTACCTGTTGACACTTGTAACGGGAATACCATATTCTATATGTAACCTCTTTTCTTGAAGTGGGCGTTTATGAAAATAAAAAAAAATAATAAAAAAAACATTTTCCCGTGCTATGTGACATGCATTTTTCGTGTTTATTTGTCAGGAAATAAACACTGAGGGAGAGAAAAGAAAAAACATCTTTTATTTTATTTCTGGTCTGACATCATCTGTAAACGAGCTACCACGGACTTTCACACGCCATGTCCGGTTACTCTGGTCACATGTGTAGTGTTATATTCCTTTAATGAACTCTGAAGCATTTATTGAACCGGAAGTGAGGAAGCATATCTTTGTAGAGAGCGACCATTGCTTCTGACAATCGTATCTACTCGGCAATCACCGGATTAACCCGTTGAATATATTTCGTATAAATGGGCGAGGTGTTCCGAATGAGTTTCTGAATGCAATCGTGTTTCTTCGCGCAAATCCGGAAAGCTCCGGAGAGAAGCACTGATCAATAACGCCAGTGTTGCACTTTAAACTCGTCCTACTTTTTCATGAGGTTGGCTTCCAGATAAGAGCTATCTCTATTTGAGGAGAAAAAAAAACAACTAACGTCACCCACTCGTTCAGCTTCATTAAATAAATATAGCACATGTCACTGACTTATTTTTTATCAACGAATCAGAATCTGTGTATAAATATACAAGGGCTGCGACACGTAAATTACGGTACATATGTGTAAACGTACTGTATTTTAAATGCAGACGAACATCATTTCATACGTGTAGAAAATGTGTTCACGCCGAGATAAACATAAAAATAAAATCACCCAATCTATATGTTTGCGCTACATTCATTGAAATGTTTGTAGTAGTAAATCAACTTAGAATCATTTTCAATAACGAGCCCGTGTATTAGGTCAAGTTAAGCCTTAGAAACAGCCAAACACAACAGCGAAATAAACACTTAACAAACAACATACTAAAACAAACAAAGTAAGACAACAACTTGTTTTACTCTGCGCACATCCGCTCACTTACAATACACAAATATATAGGTTAGTTTCCTCAGTCAGGCACACTGAACTCTGTTTGCCCCGTCTTCTATTACACAACATTTTCATTTATTTTTTTTGCACAGGCGGTGCAAGGGCAGAGAACGTGACGTCATAACGCGTGCAGAGTGTGTGTAAATATAGGTCCGTATATTAGATTTGTCCTTGAGAAAGATGGAATGCATGTAAACACGGCGTCTGCTGTGGGTGTTGTTTTCTGTTTTTCTGTATTTTTCAATTTCATAAACAAGGAGCTCATAATATAATATGTTTGATTTAAAAACAGGAATAAATGTATAATTGTTCTACGCAGGACCGATTCCGGTTGCAGAGAGTGTCAGCGAAAGAAACAAGAGGTCGTGAGTTCGATATCTGGCCACGACATATCAAAGTCTTAGGAAATTGTGCTAATATCACTTTGTCTAAATATACAGGTTTACCAGGAGCTCTCTGTCTGTTACTGGCTTAATTTGGCGTAATGTTGAATCATGTCCTTTGTCTAAGAGTCTTACGACCAAAATAACTGATGATTGGACGTAAATTAAACAATACAAGCACATTATGGCTACATATACATACCTGTAGAGCCAATATATCTAGATTAATTTATATATTTAAAGATTAACGTTGCTAGTTAGCTGCTCTCTTTAATCGGTTCAATAATCAATAGAAATATCAATACATTTTTGTGTAACATGCTGTAAGCAGAAGTGACACATAGGTATCACTTTTCTGTCGTCTGCCTGTCTGCCCGTCACACTTTTTCCGTCACGCTTCAGCAGGTGACGCATGTCTTCCAAAGAACACTCGTGTTCTATATACTTTTTAGATGTAGCCAATAATCAAACACTAAGTAAAATCTGACCTCCATTTTC
Source organism: Solen grandis (assembly GCA_021229015.1). Taxonomy (NCBI): domain Eukaryota; kingdom Metazoa; phylum Mollusca; class Bivalvia; order Adapedonta; family Solenidae; genus Solen; species Solen grandis. Next base: position 13,071,267 of record CM037794.1, read on the forward strand.
GAATATTTTTGCTATTACCAAAAGATATCATGATTTGAATGTTTTTCACTGCTTACTTAGCTTCGCCTCTAGCCGCGTCCGTGACTAATCGACGGAAATGTATACTTATTTTCGCTGGTTTTGCTTGCACGAGTTTGACGTCATTTCCATAGCATAAAACTTTGTGTATATTGTAACGGGTATAATCACACTGTGAACAAGTGGCATGGTACCATGCACAATATAGCCGCTGGTCAGCTAATTACTCCCAAAACAAGCATCACTTTGCATTCTACCGCTATTCAACAATCGCCTGACAGTGATTTTGCATTTATTTTAATATGTTACTAAATTTACTTGATTCAAATATGAACTGGATTTCTTGGAAAATGCAAATCAGATTTCCTAGCATTAAGAAAATCAGTGCAAGTACTCCACATGTTTACCAATAACGAAAGTACACGCAGTAAACTCCAACATCAACAAGAGACTCGTTTTAAGCTGTGAGGCTATGTGATTCTTATTGTTCCGTAATTCAAATCTCGTGGTGAATGTGACTTGTTTTGAAATGACATTTCTACGGGTCCTTCATTTATGATTGATTATTGTAACCCTCTTGTTTTGTACAAACCCCTCCACCCCGCCTCTCCCCACCATCCCTCTTTCTCTCAGTTCACACTTGTATCTTTTCCCCCACAAAGAAAACGTATTTTGCATAACCATACATATTTTTCAATGATTAGTTACCCCAGAAAACAGAATTGTTCAATACTACTGCTGCTACTACTACTACAAATAATATTGATAATAATAAAAATAATAATAAAAAGAAAAAAAATCCAGGACAATGCAATATTTAATGTCAGCAGTTATTATACAGGCGTCTGCACTTATTCCCAAGTTAATCATAAGGTTGATTTTATTGAATTTATTTTAATTTATCATCGCTGCGACAGTATTTCTGCTAATAACAGGTAGAGGAAGACCCCGAATGCACAGAGGCATCCGGCTAGAACCACCGACCTACCGCAAGCCAGCTGGAAGGCTTTCTCACATGTGTTGAGGGGCTGAGTGAGTGTTAACCCTCTCGGCCACGGAGGCCCCCTAATCATAAGAACTCCCCATGGTAGAGAGGTTCCTGTCATGCGCGGACAATACAAATTTAATCACGTGACTCCCATGTCAACATGTTTGGCCTTGAAAATGAATGATAAAAATGTCGTGTTTATTCGTTGTTGTGTGTGGTTTTTTTTGTTTTTTTTTTGTTACCGAAATTCTTATAAAACTACATGTATGTTGTTTACACCAGATGGTGTTGTGCTATTGATTTGAAGGTATTGCGGCATTGCGTAATTGTATCCTGTTGTTATTTTTTTTATCGTAACAGTATGTTCTGTTTTTCGCCCACATATTTGTTATTTTGTTGACTGGAAGAGATATTACTAATACACATTTGCGGTCGTCCTTTTTAGCTGTAATAAGAAGAAAAAAACAACACATCCTTCATGAGTGTGGAAATTGGGGGTTGGGGTGCGGTCATGGGGCCGATACCGTAATCAGAAAAAAGTATAGATACCTCGTAGCTGATTTAAAAGGTGAATTCCATGACTGGATTGCATGGTGGCAGGATATATTTGGTCGTGCAATATTGTTTGCATCATGGTAGACTAGTTTTTACTGGTATGATTTTATGCGGGATGTAAAAATCAGTTTGTCGATTAAAGGGAGACAATCCAACTGATATTTTGCATAAAGAATTGCGTGGTTGTTTCCCTTTAAACCCCATATGTCTCATCGAAACAATAGAAAAGTTGGAATGTGATGTCCACCGATAGTATTTCAGTCATTAGGATACTGTGTCTACTTGAGACAGATATAGAGCTGTCACACTGCAGTATCAAGCCGTAGACATAAGGCATGATACCACACCCGGTCACATTATCCTGACACCCGGCCAACCAGTCCTGCAACTACCTTTAACTGCTGCGCGCTAGGCAAGGGAGCTATACCACTACCATTTTTTACGACTTCGGTATGTCGCGGCCGGAAATCGAACCCACGACCTCTTATCACGTCCTGATTATTTTATAATCGTAATTAACCTCAAATCTATAAAGATGCTCGGAAAATTGCTTCTCGGAACACTTTTTACTATTATATACATAGAGGATATTTGTTTGAGTGAATATGGTTAACATCTCTTCGAGTAGCGATACAATTTCATATTTTCACGAACGCGTAGAGTGAGTTAAAATGTGTAAATTGGATCACCTCTCGATGAGATATATTCCATATTCGCTCAAAACATTTTCAATTTTCGTTTTTAAATTATATTGTTATCTATAGCTTTTGCATCATTACCAAAAATGGCGCCAAATCATGTCGAATTATATGATGTAACCGTGACATCATTGAAATCTTTTTAGTTTCACGTTCTAGTATGCTATATAATTCAATGTACAGATAGGGAATCAAAATTATATATCACTCACAGTTCCAGGTTACATATGAATTATATCACACTGATATATTTCAGTATTTCATCGAAAATCATAAGATAAATGTCACTATCTGATCGAAAATCATAAGATAAATGTCACTATCTGATCGAAAATCATAAGATAAATGTCACTATCTCATCGAAAATCATAAGATAAATGTCATTATCTCATCGAAAATTATAAGATAAATGTCACTATCTCATCGCAAATTATAAGACAAAATTATTTACAATGGTAAAGTCCTACCGCTTAATATTAGAAGCAATCGCTAAGGCGTAAAAACGTTGTTTTAATCAAATGTCTAAAACAAACTATTAGGTTACATGTCTTTGTTTCAATGTTTCTGCTAACTTGATCTTGTAAAGAAATATATTGGGTTTTTTTTTTTTTTTTGGGGGGGGGGGGGGGTCGGTTTTGTTTATGTTTCCTAACATTCGGGTTATCTCGGTTGCGAAACGTCACTTTTCGTCACGTCCACTAAAAATATAAGGAAAATAAAATCAAAGTTATGCCGACCTGACCAAGGCATTTTTTCCTTCTATAAAAGAGGCCTGTAATAGGTTGCTTCCCAATTGCCTCTTTTTCTCCTAATTTTGGTAAAAGATTTTCTCAAAATACAATACTGAAATTCTCAATATGTTGACAAATGATTCTCCCGAAAGTTTTATTTCACGAGTTTGGCTATGAAACCACATTATTTAGCGGCAAAGGAAACCGAAAGTAGACTTTGTATTGGCATACCGAAATGAATATCAATTCAGAATGACTCAACACTGCACTGCAATTATTAAAATGATGCAATTTTCCATTTACTGAATGTATGTAGACTGCCATTTGCATTTGCTTACTGATGTATCTCAAAAGTTAGTCTACCTTTTCCCAATTTGGCTGATAATCACGCTTGAATTTCCCTAAATGTAAGGCTATGGTCCCTTGCCAATTGTTGGAAAAAAAGCCTGCTACCTTTTCCATTTTTTAGCTGAAATAAACAACTAATTTTAAGTGATCTTCGGCTACAAACATAAGACTGTGCCAATAGTCCCGAGAAGTTCCTTAAAGCTGAAGTTTACTTGGATTTTTTTTAAAAGACAAACTTTTTTACATCATTGATCAGTCATGAAATAAGTACTTTACATCGCATACTGAGTATTCGTATGATGTAGTCCAATTAAAATACTCAAGCGTACAAGCAGCAGTTGGCACACAAGTTTTCTTTTCTTTCTTTTTTATGCCCCCGCATCGATAGATCGAGAGAAATATATATATATATATATATATATATATATATATATATATATATATGGTCTGTCTGTTTTTCTGTTTGTCACAAAACGTTAACCTTGACTATAACACTGTTCAAGTCCGTCCACCCACAGCCTCCAAACTTCACAGGTGGTGAGCTGTAACCTTGTACCAGCCAGGTGACCTTGACCTCCAAATGACTTTGACCCCGCAAAGGGGGACGTGGGTCATGGCGTTCATTCAAACATAGCGCTTGTTTCTTCCCATTTTTAATAAAGATCTAAATTATTGCATTTTTACAGATTAGATACATATAGATAAAAACATCAGTATAATCTTAATTAAAGACCACTTAGGCATGTCATTTTCATTGACATCTATAGTTTTTATTAGAAAGAAAGAAAGAAAAATAATAAAGAAAGAAAATTCGAGGAGGGGTGACGGTACTACTATCGGAAGTGTAGTGATTACGAATAATTGTATACACTAGAACGTCAACCTCAAATTTTGGTTATGATTATGCTTTTATAAACAACAAATAGACTAGTAGCTCTTTAAATACAGTTATCAACTAATATCCGCCATGGAAATCATTGAATCAGACGGAACGGATACAACTAACTACTGTCGTGAATCACCAATCTCATGAGTTTCCATATGATGTCATTCTTTAAAAAAATCTATTTATAGAACTGTTCAAATGGGAATGCAAAAACCTAACTGATTTTTATTTTTAAGATTAATTATCTCTCCATCATATTTATCACGATTACATGCACGAATATGTTTCTATTCTTTAGACATGGTTCCCAATATATCTAAATATATGAACATTCAACAAAATAGGTATTTTAAATTATATTTTAAGTATTTGCAGTACACAGAGGAACAGATAAGGAATTGTTTCAATTGGGTGATCATTCCCTGTTTTTGCACTATTTGAGTGAAACCCATTTCTTATGAGTACTTTTTACTGCAAATATTTTAACTTTTTTGAGTGAAATTTTTTCTTACCTTAAAAAGTTGGTTTATTCTACAATATCTGAGAATGGTATTTTGGTTACTTGTAAGTGATGATTTCCAGAACTTGATTCTCTACCTCGAAGTGACATTTTTTTTCTTGCCAGAAGGTAAAGATGACAAGGTCTAATTCACGAGACAAATGTGCCATAATTGAAAATAAAGCAATAATCTTTTTTATGAAAAAACATATATATTCGCATGTTATAATTATTTTATTCTTTGCGTTGCATATAATTAATTTCTAAGTTGCATAAACGTCTTAACGTTAAAAAAAGATAACCCAACAAAGATGATATTGTGCATTTTAGCCCAGTCCACTATTGATGGGCTGGGGTACTATCGACAACATTGTTAAGCCATCAAGGTGCGCCAGATGCTCTTGAAATTTTGAACGTACAAACGTCAAATGTCACTGGTTCTTGAAGAATTATACACTTTAAAGCAGAAAGTGACAATCAGCTGTTTGTTTAAACATCGTCAGCAATGGAATTTGATACAAGAATTAAAACAAATGAGTAAAGCCGTTTTTTCATACGTAAATGGTATGCAAAGAATTGAAATGTTTAGCGTATTGGTCATTTTATTTGCGTAAGGTACGCAGATACGCAGCTTATCTGCTCCTCTGCTGAGTACAGCACTCGTAATGGCTGGCAAATCTTGAAAATTAGAAGAGTTAGTCATAGTGATTCACATTTATCTTGCTACTATAAAAGTTGCTATAACTCGTAAATTAATAATACATGGACATCTTACCTTAGTACTTCGTTAGATGACATCTGTATTATAGATACATAATCTGATTCAATCTTCTTGGAATGGAGTTATTCGGTTGAAAATACGATGGGGGATCCTGGTCTGAATGTCATGGTCAAATGGATCGTGTGTATGTTTATGAAATCTCTTAAAAAGTTTACATTTGATATACAACCAAATGTTCAAATCTGGTGAGTAGATATATGCCATGTATAATGATAACAGTTTTAAATCATATGACCTTTTAAAGAGAAAGTTCTTTCACAAGTGAAGGCCGACCTGGTATTCCAAACCCCCGATTTAGATATTTGTAGATGAAATATTATGTCAAATACAAATCCACAATATTGAAAACAACACAACATAAACTTTCAAACAACAATTGATATATAAACAGGAATGAACACGGCCCCAGCTCTTCAATGTCATATACTTTTAAAGGATTTGACTTAATGGTCAAAGGGAGGGTAATTGTGCATTTCTGTTAACCACTCCTCCGCAGTGACCTCCCTTGTGCGTTCTCAAAAACTGTAATGGAAGTCGATACAACATAACGTCAATTACGACTATTTTTCCACGTTCCTGTTTAAGCAATCGCTACATTTACATATATCACTATGTCTCAAAAGCCGTGTATATTCTTTGGACTGAGCCAGGTATATGCCACAGATTTGTAACGAGATGCAATCTGTGGTTGTTGTTGTTCTTGTATTGGGGTTTACCGTCGCTGCGATATATCATTTAGCGACGTCCAGCTAATTACAGGTGGAGGAAGACCCCGAGTACACAGTGGTACCCGGGTAGAACCACCGACCTACCGCAAGCCAGCTGGAAGGCTTCCTCACATGAAAAATCCGAAGTCCCTACCGGGATTCGGTCACAGCGGTGAGGGGCTGAGAGATTTGTAGTCCACGACTGTAACCGCTCGGCCATGGCGGCCCCAGATGCAATCTGTACATACTCGTTGACGACAACGTTACTACAATGCATAAATAAGAAAGAATCTTTTATTTAAGATCATTCAGTTGTTTACAAAAAGAGCTTATTTGATTTTTCCGCATATCTTCGTCAATTTTTCATATACATTACCGTATGTCTCTGTTAACGAAACACGAGTGCTTAAAATGACGTAGAAGATACGACTGTTTTTAATATTCAAGTTATTTCCGATTACTGACTGACTGAAATGTAAACAACGAAACATTCAAAATACTAAATTGCGTAAATTTAATAAAATTTTCAATGCGTTTACAGCAGATATTTTCACATTGTGTACCATTTGTGTAAGTCTACGAAATGGCATTATTATTTCATATTTTCTCTTTCATGAAAATTGAATCTTTATTAAATATAATGGGCCTTTAAGTTGCTTTGGATATTTTTTGAACTTTTAGGCAATGCGGTAACTCTTGTGTAAGTGAAATAGTCAGTGAAAACGTAATGATGAAAATTGTAATGCATTCATGCATGTATACATTTCAAAGTAAAAAAAGAAAATCAAATAGCGACTTTATATATCAGAATCTGATGTACTAACTTAACATCTCTAGCTACGGTAAATACGCTCCCACCCCACAAAAAAAACAACAAAAAAAAAAAACGAATTAAAAATAGGGAGTTCCAATGCTTGTTTTAGAGACCTAGCTTATTGACGAAAATAACTTTACAAGAAAGTGCTAAAAAGGAAGAACAATATTTATATTGTATAAAAAGAATAAAGAACAAGGAAATGTGTCTGTGAGACATTAATGTCCCGCCAATAAGGTCAGAACTAAATATTTGCTTGTATTTTTAAAAGATTATATAGTGATGTACATTTGTACAAAGTTTCATGATGATGTGAAGTTACCTTTAGAGAAAACAGAGGTAAACCTGGGGCAGAATAACCAATTTAAATAAGTCATAACCACAAACTTAAAAAAGGAAAAAGTTTTCATGAAGTTAAAAAAAAAAGCTTAAACACAAATGCAAGATAACCAAATGGATCAAGTTCACCCAACCGTGAAATATGGGTCACAGCTATAAAGTTGCATAAATATTGAAAAGTTTTTATAATGATGTATAAAATGTAAATAGAGTTTCATCAAGATGTGAAATCATCTTCATAGAGAAAAAGCTGAAACTGGAAGGTAAACCTAAGGCAGAGGAATCATTTTACCATGTTCATCCTACCATGAAATGTATGTCACAGCCATAAATCTACGTAAATATTAAATAGATAATATCATGATGTACATGTTCACCTAGTTTCATCAAAGTGTGAAGTCATCTTCATAAAAAAAGCTTAAACGCAAAGGTAAAACTGAGCCAGAACAATCAATTTTTCAATGTTCATCCAACCATGAAATATAGGTCACAGCCATTAAATTGCATGAATTTTTGAAAGATCACATTATGATGTAAATGTGAACTTAGTTTTATAAAGATGTGAAATCATCTTCTTAGAAAAAAGCTTAAACGCAAAGGTAAACCTGAGGTATGACGGACGGACGACCGGACGCACAGACCGAAAATATTTATGCCTCCCGCATACAAAATCTTTTTTTTAATTCTAAATACTTCCGTATACATGTATATAAACTTATGTAAACGATATTTTAAGAACATATTTTCACAATATGTAGCTGAAATTGTATTTCATAATTTTAATTAACATCCTACTTAAAATAAATGAGAGTTTCATAAAAATGTGTATTGACATTGAAAACAACAAAAACAACAATAAAACCTCAATGGATACCCGCTGAAACGTTTTTAATTTTAACAAGCTTCTGCACTTAAGACTATATGCTATAACATAGTAGGTTTAACTATAATTTGCGTATGTAATGTTTTCTAATACATGTATTATAAAAGCGAACCGTATTTCTTACGTTGCCAGAATTCAAAATTTTCAAGTAATCCACCTCTAGAAAGTCTTTTCGAGATTTTCCTCGAATTTCTACAAAATTGAGTTCTTGAAGAAACCAGACGATAAGCACATCGCACATTTCTGTGATCCATTGAAAGGCATGATCATGACCTGACGTCCATTTCTACGTCATAACCGCCCAGGGTCCTCATGTATTGTTCTCTCACTGCCTCGTTGGCCGGCTTCCATTCTGGACTAGGTTGAACGGACAAACGAAGTTTCTGCATAAAGAAGACAACAAATGTTGATATGAAAGTACATAAAGATTCTTTGTTTGTTTCAAAATTCATTTTTTTTAATTACCAATACCAGTCTTGTAACCGGAAGTGAAATAAAACTGCGCATGCGCCATGAAAAGAAGTAAGTTAACGAATGTCAAGTTTCACGATAATTTGGAATGACTTTTTTTAAGCGTCACTTGCCTGAAGTAAATTTTCCATTTTAATTCATCTGTTTTAATCCCGAGTGCGTAGAGGCACCAGGCAGAACCACCGACCTACCGGAAGCCAGGGCTACCCCACGTGAAAATTCAAAGTGACTCTGACGGGACTCGAAGCAGCAGCGGTGAGGGTCTAAGAGACAAAGCAGAGAAGCTCTAATATATGAGCTTGGCCTGACGCTCGATTTTAGTGTCAATCGTAAATGTACTTATGATACAAATCAAATTTACTAACCTCCAGGAGAGTAAAGCCTTTGGCCGTCACCAACGCCCGGACCATTAGAACAAAGACGGGGATTATGGAAATGAAAGCCACGATCCAGCCGAAAACAATAGCCACATCGGGGTAGGACGTGTCCCCATACTTTACTGGAGTAAGATTGACCATGTTGAAACACCAAACAAACTGAAAGATCAAGTATTGATACCTCCATTAATCACTCAAAATATCATTTTGCTCTCTCTCTCTCTCTCTCTTTCTCTCTCTATATATGGCATGCTCGCTTTCTCCTTCTCTGTCTGTCTCTCTTTCTCTATCTCATCTCTCGTGCTTTCTCTGTTTGTCTCTCTATCCTCCCCCCCCCTCTCTCTCTCACACACACAAACATGCTCCGTCTCTCTCTGCTTTTCATCAACGTTACCCTCAACATCTTACCAGCACAATAAGGGGTGTGACATATCTCCAGAAGATCTTGCCAGCACAATAAGGGGTGTGACATATCTCCAGAAGATCTTACCAGCACAATAAGGGGTGTGACATATCTCCAGAAGATCTTACCAGCACAATAAGGGGTGTGACATATCTCCAGAAGATCTTGCCAGCACATAAGGGGTGTGACATATCTCCAGAAGATCTGCCAGCACAATAAGGGGTGTGACATATCTCCAGAAGATCTTACCAGCACAATAAGGGGTGTGACATATCTCCAGAAGATCTTGCCAGCACAATAAGGGGTGTGACATATCTCCAGAAGATCTTACCAGCACAATAAGGGGTGTGACATATCTCCAGAAGATCTTACCAGCACAATAAGGGGTGTGACATATCTCCAGAAGATCCCCCAGATTGGGTTCAGTTTGTGGCCCAGCATCAGCTCAATATCTGAGTACAGCCGCTTGGTCCCTGTAAAAAGGCGGGGACACAATATTCATTCATTCATCTTTTATATATTTATTATTATTTTTATCTTTTTATTTATTCAATTATTTAATTTTATACATTTATCCATGATTTTTATTTATTTATTTTTAGTCAGTCAGTCAGTAACTAAACAAACACAATTTTTAAAAATAATACAACTCTTAATTAAGAGTTACAGTATAATGAATGAGAGGAAATTGTATACAATGACATAGCATTTCGTAATTATTGAAACGAACCATTATTTCTATCGATAAACACTGGAAAACTCCAAATAATTTCCTTTCTGTACTGCTTAATTACAATTTACGTCATTCTCACAAATATTTTATATATAATCCCCCAGTCGTATCTCCTTGATTTACTGTCTCGTCTTACTGAATGTGTTTTTGTTTTGAATTTAAAACAAATGGATTTAAATCGACTATGGAAATTATCCTGTTGACTCTCAAAGCTGTGTTTACAGGAACCGTGAGTACCCGGCAAAGAGCCATGTGTCCGAAATACCAAGCAAAGATCGATCCAGGAACCTTTACGTTAATCACTACTGTAGAATCATTAATTTTCGTGGGATATTAATTTTCGTCGATTTCGTTGACTACTTTATCCACGAATATTAATCCCAAAGAAAACTATTTAATTGGTATACCTTGATTGTCATAGAACATATATCCAAGAATATATGTACCCTCGAATTTGACCTTATACTTCGAATGCCAACGAAAATTTATGAGTTTACAGTATGCGATAACGGTCACCAGTGGTACGGGTTTAGGGGGAGTGGCATACATACCGTACACCCAGGCCAGCCCGACACTCTCGGACAGCGCGAGAAACATGACGGCGATACTGGCACAGTACCAGTCCAGCAACTGTAACACGTAGATACCCCCCTGAAATAGAGGACCGGTCAGCAGTTATCACATTTACATAGACAGCAGTCATCATCCGTAGCAACAGCAGATGTAGTGACAGAAGAAGTAGTAGTAGGATCAGTTATAGTAACCGCCATCATAAGTTTATCAGTTCAATCAAAATACGACTTAAATGTATAGACAATATATAGTACTTCGTCAGATACGCAATTTAACAAGAGACAAACTAATTTACTGCAACAACAACAACACACGCACATTCACACAGCACAGATACATAACACTGCCGCTAGAACCGCAGAATTACCACGCATATTGAAATCTTGATTAATATCAAAGATTTGTTTTAAATAAAAGTTTCGTTCTCCTTCACTGCATGTTGAAACACGGTAAGGAAGGGAGTCTGACAGTACTTGATACGAAGGTCGTAACTTTGTATAAATGTATGGTACCATCATATTCTATGCACAGTTCGATCAGTTTGATATTCAATTAACACATGGTTTAACGAATCATTGTCAAATGGCAACCTTATCCACGGTGCATAACCATATCGGCAGGCTCTCTGCGGAAATCGCTATATTGGCAGGCTCTCTGCGTTCGCACCGGTCATTCTCTGCCATAAAGACACGATGGACAGATGGCAGAAAAAGGGATCAATGGTCACTTTTAACAGGTGAGTTGCTCAATATTAAGAAGTGCACAGAATATATTTACTATGTATATGTGTGTAAACTTTTCAATTATCAGCGACTGCACTCTGAAACTCGGACAAACAGTTTAGTGATGTACCAACATGGATCACAACCTCGGTACTTTCTTCAGGCTGTAGCGAGTTGTTGCTCTGATAACGTCCGTAATATGAACATCGCACATAATCTTTTGGGTATACTTTTCAAGGAGATACCGATAAATTGGCCGATATTTATCTTGATAAGCCCCTACTTTCAGTTTTGACGCAAAATGTATAGTTTTTTTTTGTATCGAGCGATATGATTGGACGATGTGAAATGACATAATCACACTGTGGGAAATTGCTTGCATAGATGAATTACCCCTTCCAGTGGAAATTGCCGAAAAAACTGATACATGAAAACAAAAAGAAAGAAAGGAAAAAAAAACACGGAAATTGAGACCGGAGTAGATATAAAAATATGTACAAATTGAGACCGGAGTAGATATAAAAATATGTACAAAGTGTTACATTTTTCGTTATTAGTTCGTTAAGGTTGCTTTTTTAACAATGATTCGATATACCATGTGTTGACTGATCGAAGCGTGCATAGAATATAATAACGTTAGCAGCATACATGTGTACAATGTTACGACCTCGGTAATCAAGTGATGTCAGATTCCGTTCTTTACCATGTTCATTATATAGTACGGAGGGACAAAAAATCGTAATTCTGCGTTTCTAGTGCCAGTGATACATACAAGCATGCTTATAAACACGCGTACAATAATCTAATAACGAATAACCTATAATAAATAGAGAATCTGTTTGCTTTGGGTGAATATGGAATATATCTCATCGACGCACTCGTGAATATATGAAACTTGTATCACTTCTCGATGAGATATAAATCTATTCCATATTCACTTAAATGACGTCATTGGAAATCTTTGTCCGTTTTACGTTCTACTTTGCTTTAAATTTCACTGTACAGATTGGGAACCAAAATTCTTTATCATTCACGGTTTCAATAGTTAGATATGAATTATATCTCACTGATATATTTCAGTATCTCATCGAAAATCATAAGATAAAATACCTGATAAAATGAACGTGGTTAAGGGCGTTTTTCAGTTTTAGATTTCCTACGTTTAAATGCAAGCTCGATGTATTTACTCAAATTTTCATCATATTGAAAGTTAGATACCTGGGTGATGCAGGATAACCCCATGAGAAACAGGGTGAAACAGACGCCAGCGGTCAAAAGTAGCTTCCGTTTGAGAAACGTCTTCGGGAAAGTATCTATGATAGCACTGGTTATAGTCTGCACGTGCACGATCTGTCATGACAACAATTGTCATAGTAACGTATTTTATCAGCACACTGCTCAAGAAAATGGGATAAACATTAAAAAAGACAGCTTTATATTGATATTACAGTTTTCTTGATACATGTTTACCTGTAGTTGGACTTTAATGACAGTGTTATTTAAGAATATATAAAATATCAAACTGGGGAAAAAATCGAAAAAGAGTAATTAACAATAAAAAAGTCCGCGGTTGAATAGGCTTTTTACTCGTTATCATTGTCTTTGTATAGACACCAGGGGGAGGCACGTGCCCAGAACTGCAGAAGACATTGAAGATAAGTACCTGACTGTCGAGTCCAACGGTGAACAACATGAGGAAGAAGAGCACGGACCACAGCTGAGGGAGGGGCAGCTGTGACAGAGCCTCGGGGTACACCATGAAAGCAATACCAGGCCCTGGAGAAGAAACAAAACATATTGCACGTACATTAGCCCTGAAACAGACGGTGTTTTCAAATTGCTTTTTCACACTTATTTTCATTCCAACGCAAGTCGTTAACTGTCCCAAAGTATGGAATAATAGAGATGCCTTAGTTATGTTGTACATGTAAATGATTATTGGTGATTTTTTTGACACATTGCCGTGTTAACAAGTGCTTAATTTATTTCGACTACGAAACAAGTTATCACAACTTATATCAATCACTCCCGACGGCTGTGGTGGCGGTTTGTGGTCATTATTGTGCGAGAAAACCGGAAAGCCCGGAGAAAAACCACGTGTTTGGACGGGCGGCCACTGTAACCTCTCACGTACGTGACCGGAATCGAACCCGAGACGCATTGGCGAGATGCGAAGTGTGTTACCACTGCCAAGTTCCTTCATGGGACATTGTTAAACTGCTCTTTAGAATTATCATGGTCAGAACACAAGTAAACTGACAGTCTCACACGACTTAAGATATTCCTAGCATTTTGAATCCAAAAATATCTACACACCTTGCGAGACGACGTCTTCTATGAGCAGACCGGAAGACTTTGCCATGTATCCGAGGTTAACGAAAATAACACATCCGGCGAACCAGCTTGTGACGCATCAAGTATTGGTAACACAATGGCGTCCCTGTTAAAGTTAAAAAAATATAACAGTCGAATAAATACCACTCACATAACGTGTTTAATTAGATCACATGGCACACAGTCCTTGAAATGTACTTTTGAAAGTAGGCCTATCAATTACTTTCGAGAAAATGAAGCCTGGACATATCGCAAATATTTTCAAGAAATGGCACATCGCTATTTAAATTGTTTCTCTTAATATACTTTGAGCTCGGAAATGAGTGTTACCGCCCTTTCGATTCGCAGGACTAATATTATCGCAACCAAAAATCATTTATGCCAGCAAAATTATTCTTTCTTCGATCATGAAGAGACGTAAATCATCACAACAGCCATCGGTACTTTTCCTTAAAATAAATAAACACGCTTGAACCATGTAGATGTATTCTTTGTGTTGTCAAAGCTTTGGTGAAGCCGGAAGAATTAGACAGTGAATTACATACTGATGGCGACAAGTGTTAAAGAGGTGATAGGAATTTAGGAACCGGTGGTAGTGTAGCCCTTTATTTGAAAGATACCCTACAATTATGAATGCAATTTAGACGATGTAGTTTTGAAGATCAAGTGTGATCTGATATACTTGTAGTGGGTGTATTATATAGGATGAAAAACTTTTGGAGTTAATGCAAACTTAAACTCTCTCCCAGGAGAACTCATTTGTTAATTCTAGGAGACTCAACTTGAAAGAAATAGATTGGAAACTTTTAGGTGTTCGTGGAGACAATTCGGGTTTTCAGTTTATATTTCTTGACACGGTTATGAACAGTTTTTGGTTCCAACATGTTTTGGAACCACGCATGAAAAACTCGCTACCCAAGCTCGTAAAGCTGTTCTTTCATTAAGACGATATCAAAGGTCATTTGGATACTTCCCAGTCAATGAATATTTTCAATTATTTGATTTGCTTGTTAAAGCTGTTCTTTGTTATGCCTCACAAGTATGGGGATATAGTTATGTAAATGCTGTTGAATCTGTTCATAATGATTATTGTAAAAAATATCTCGGGTCATATACCACTTCCAATAATGTTTCAGCTCTTGGTGAATGTGGCAGATTGCCCCTTTGTATAACATATATGACTAATTGTGTGAAATATTGGTGTAAATTGTTATTTATGCATCAATCTAGGCATCCAAGGCAGTGTTACTTAATGTTAAAAAGACATGATAATGGGAGATGTAAATGGGCAACAAATATTAAGGAATTGTTATTTAAATACGGCTTTGGCCACGCATGGATTTCACAAGATATTGGGGATATTAAAACATTTGTTTACTTATTTAAACAAAGAATTATCGATTGTTATACACAGAATTGGCATAGTGATATACATAATTCTAGTCGATGTCATCATTACAAACATTTCAAATGTAGAACGGTACCTACAATTAGATATGCCATTTAAGTATAAAAATGCATTATCTAAATTTAGATGCTCAAATCATAAACTCAGAATTGAGACAGGGAGACATGCAAATGTTCCAAGAAAAGCAAGACATTGTATATACTGTTTTGTTGAAAATGGTACAATGATACTTGACTGTGAATAGCATGCCTTTTTTCTTTGTAGTAAATATGATACTGTAAGACAGCGATATTTATTTAACAGGTACACGAGGGGAACAGATTTGCAAGACTTTTATTTATTGATGAACTCAAGTTGCGATAAAACTATTCGAAACATTGGTATCTATGTATATCATATCTTGAATTATGACAATATTAATTAATTAGGCGACGTTTCATTGCTTCCATTACTGTATTGTGCTTATATTATGAAGATTGTATTATGGTCCGGAGGCCTTATTACTGAATAAATATATTGAATTGAATTGAATTGACCTGACCAGATTCCATGGAGGACTCCAGGCCTTTTGGGATGTTCTGTGGGGAAAGGTGGCAGGTCCTTTTAGGAGGGGAAATGTATCGATCAGGGGGAAATTTTCTTATGAAACCACC
>CM037794.1:13087287-13137287 GCA_021229015.1 Solen grandis
TTCAAAATCACCGGTATATCGAATAAATATATCTTAAGATTTCACAAAGAAAGTATGACTATAGAAAGATAAAGGTGTTACCTAAGATCTCGCTGAGACCGAGGACCATGGACCACAAGATACCGACGGTAATGAACAGCTGGTGACAAGTTCCGATAGCTCCCCGAATCTTCTTGGGGGAGATCTCGGCCAGGTACAATGAGGCAAGACTGACATTTACACCTGTCAAAGACATACAGACATTGCATCAGATATAAATGCGCACCATTTTGTTATTTGTCAAATATGTGAAGAAACCGGAGTAAATTTGGAAAGACTTTGATATTCTTTTCATTTCGGAAAGGCACTGAGAATGAAATACAAACATTTTGAAAGACTTGATGTGTCAAAATTAACATTTTCATATTTTATCGAGTAATTCTGGCACTGTTTATATATTTTGGTAATTTCTAAATAATTATCACTTAGGTATATAAATGATATGCAATACTTAGAATTTTTTTTTTCATATTTATTATATCGGAACTTTGAGTTTAACTAAAGCGGATGCCCAAAACGTTAAGCGGATTTTCTAATCTAACCTGGGGATATATTTTCAACTGTGGACAGCTGAACCTATTCTTCTTTTTCAATCTGCACACATACTTTCCCTTCAAACCATTAAAATATGCTCTTATTTCTAATTCCTAAACTGTATTGTTGTAAAAACAATAGGGTGATATTTTTTTTCCTAACTAACTATAGGCGGATTTTCCAGTTCTACTACAGCCAGATTGTTCAATCCAAATATCTAAAGAATAGGACACAAATATACATGTATTAGTATGCGTGCTTACCACAGTGTAGGCCGACAAATACCCTGGAAATGATAAGACATTCAGGGGATTTGACCAAAATAGGGATGCCGCCAAATATCCCGGCCAAGAACATCAGTACGGTAATCAGAATCATGCCTCTTTTCCTGTGGACACCAGTTGATATAAATCATAGACATGTAAGTACAATCAAAAGTGTATTAGCGGACAGACCATTTCACCAGAGGATCGGAAATACTCGGAATAATTCGCTGATTTAAACTGACCAATCAGTCACTGGGGTAAAATTGAAGTGCACGTTTATTTCAAATTAAATACAGTGTGTAACTGTACACTAGCTTGTAGATTAGGCTATTTGACTATTTTAGTTTACCGTCGCTTCGACAGTATTTCAGTCACATAGCGACGTCCAGCTAATTACAGGTGGAGGAAGACCCCGAATGCACGGAGGCATCCGGGTAGAACCACGGATCTGCCGCAAGCCAGCTGGAAGGCTTCCTCACATGAAAATCCTAATGACCTGCCGGGATTCGAACCCACGCGGTGAGGGGCTGAGTGAGTCAGCGACTTTACCCTCTCGGCCACGGAGGCCCGGTAGATTAAGTGCTCGCTGATTTACGTAGGTTTACGTCTCATTTCGCAATGAAATGGTCTATTCTCTTTCTTGGCTGGCATATAAAGACAGTTTCAGATCTATATTATACTGCTGTAGCTGTTTTGTTGTTAGAATTGTTCTTTTTTTTAGGTTTTCGCCTCTGCAGGGCGAAAACCTATTGTTCTTCTTCTGTTGATTTGTTTTTTTTTTTATTTTTATTATTTTTCCAATTCCACCCATTTTTGTGTCCAGCCTAGCGGCCAGATGAAAAAAGCTACAGCTATGAAATTTTGGGCATGGAGTCATCTTTATCTGAACATGTGCCTAATTGGTCAAACTTTTCACTTTTGTTTCTGATTTAGCCACCAGGGGGCGCAATGCATGTAATCACTGTTTTGCTAATAACTCAAAAATTTGAAACCTGATTTAGATGCGGTTTTTTACATAATGTTCCTTGTTTACAGCCCAAACAAATATGATGGAAATCTCATCATCGAGTACGGGAAAAAAATTGTTCTAGGAGAGGTTGAATGTTCGAACCTTAGAAAAAAGTGAAATAATGAGGGTAGGTCTACGAAAAACCTTCCCACTTTTGTTAGAGATCAGATAGAAGAATTCTGTTTGCTGCATACGATTTGCAAGACATATACGCACAAAATATATGGGGTGGCGAATTTAGGAAATGCGTGGTTTGTCCTCTAGAAAAGGTCAAACTTCACTAAATTTTAGGAAAAATTAAAATTTAAAAAACATGTTTTTGTCGCTCCTGACTTTATTTTCTGTTCATTCTTCATGAAATTTTCACACAATATGTATTTTCATGTTTGAAAGGGCCTCACAATAAAAAAATTAAAAAAACATTGAAAAGGTCAAGGTCATATTACGATTATTGTCTTTTTATTCGGCCACAAATAGCTCCAAAACTAAAAATATTTCATTGAGAGTATATGAACAAAAGTTTTAGTTCTTAAAGAGCTCTTTCCAGTGATGTTTAGTTTTGGAAGATCGGACTTGATTTGGTCATTATACGGCAGTCCAAAGTTTGATCCTTTTTTGGAATAATTGTAAATCAGGTTTTATGCTTCAAATTCTGATACACAAGAATAAAAAGTTTGACTTGTGCGACTAGTATACTTGATTGAACTATTTGCTGCTTTGCTAGGTACCAAACAGTAAAATTTTAATCAATTTTCTATCTCATTTTGCCGCTAGGGGGCGCTTTTCTTGAAATCATTCTTTTGCTTATAACTCAAAAAGTTGAAGCCTGAACCAACTGCGGTTAATTGAATTATGTTCCTTGTTGATAGCCTTATAAAATATGATAGTTTCTAGGTATGAGTGGCTGAAACTTTTTGAGCTAGTAACGGAAGGTTGAAAGTTCGAATCTCGTAAAAAAAAACTGCAAATGAGGGTAGGTCTACGAAAAACCTATCCATTTTTGTTAGAAATCAGATAGAAGAATTCTGTTTGCTGCAAATGATTTGCAAGACATATACGCACAAAATATTTGGGGTGGAGAATTTAAGAAATGCATGGTTTGTCCTCTAGAAAAGGTCAAACTTCACTAAATTTTAGGAAAAATTAAAATTTCAAAAACATGTTTTTTTGTCGCTCCTGTCTTTATTTTCTGTTCATTCTTCATGAAATTTTCACAAGTTATGTATGGTTATGTTTGAAAGGGCCTCACAATTAAAAAGTTAAAAAACATTGAAAAGGTCAAGGTCATATTACGATAATTGTGTTTTTATTCGGCCCCAAAGTGCTCCAAATATAAAAATATTTCATTGAGAGTATATGAACAAAAGTTTTAGTTCTAAATAGTTCTTTCGTATAATGTTTAGTTTTTGAAGATCGGACATGATCTTTTCATTTTACGGCAATCCAAAGTTTGATCCTTTTTTGGAATAATTGTTTTTCAGTTTTTATGCTTAAAATTGTGATATATAAGAAAAAGAATGTTCGATTAGTGCGACTTATATACTTGTTTGAACTATTTGCTGCATTTCTAGGTACCTAATTGTAAATTTTTTATCATTTTTTTTCTCATTTTGCCGCTAGGGGGCGCTTAGCTTGAAATCACTCTTTTGCCTATAACTCAAAATATTAAAGTCTAATTGAAATGCGGTTTTCAGCATTTTGTTCCTTGTTGACAGCACCACAGAATGTGATGTGATGTGATGATAGGGTATGGGAAAATATTTGCGCTAGAAGAGTTTGAATGTTCTAACATTGCAACAAAAAAAAACTGTGCAAATGAGAGTAGGTCTTCAAAAACCTTTTCGTTCTGTTTCATATTGAAAATTGTGGCTGAGTTGAAATAAAGTGTTCAAGTTGATTAGGTTAAAAGCGAAAACCGAGATACCGCTTGCGGTTCTAGTTTTTATTGATTTTCAACATACAGATAGACGTTTCCTGTTTAACACCAATAGGATTTGTGCGTGTGTGTGTGTGTGTTTTCTTGGTGTTTCGTAGAGGAATATATTTAACTGTCGTAGTGGTGACCAATGTACTTCGGAAGAATCAATACACAATAAAATATTCTGATACAATATGTGTTAAAAGTAATAAATTATTATATATTATATTAAGTCAATCTTTTAAAACAAGTTAACTTTTATTCCAACTATATTTTGCTTGTTTATTTTTTACTAGAGGTACAACCTGATATAGAGCTTGACCTACGAAGACCATCACAACTGATGTTTGTATTAACTTCAACAATCATGGATTCATGGGTCATTTAACCTATATCTTTAAACTTGATATTATCTTGTGTGAAATGAAATAAAATCTCCCCTTCTTCTTCTGTGTTTGGAAGAAAATACATACCTTCCAAAATGGTCAGCAACTTTCCCAGAAGCAAAAGCGCCTACCATGCCGAATAGGACAAAAATGGCGACATTAATAGACCACATGATCTCGATAAAGTTGTCTTTCTCAATATCTGAAACCATTCGTACACAATTCCTATTAAACATGTGACAAAGATAAGGTTTATATGAACTTGATCTGTAAACATGCAAAATCAGTTAGGAAATATATAAATAAATCATTTGTTTCAGAAATAGGTGCATTCAACCATGGCTTTTGACTCCATGATTTAATTCCACAGTTTGCTTTTTAAAATATATGCTTTCAATGTTTGATTCAATAATTTATATTCTATCCTCTCTCTAATGTCTTATTGTCTGTTCAGAAGGGACATACATTTCTGAACTCAGAAATATACGGAGAAGTAACTCGTTATGTTTTTCCTCAAACAAAGTAATTCGTTATGTTTTTTCATCAAACAAAGTAATCGTTATGTTTTTTCCTCAAACAAAGTAACTCGTTATGTTTTTTCCTCAAACAAGTAACTTTTAATGAAACTAAAATCTTCAAAATTCGATAGCTTAAACAAGACATTATAATGACCTACATACTGATTTAAATTCTAATTCTTATCAAAAGTTACTTATGTCAAGTAACTACTGTTTGTAATACAACAATTACCTATTTAGATACCCAAACTGTGAATATATTACTGGAATAATGAACATTGTGTAATGTCTTTATACTTAGAACAGATTTTGAAAATGAAATGTTGCATTCTTCATAATAACCTGTCTTGTGTCTGGGAATCACAGTCATTTGTCATGTTATTTTAAGCAGCCTGTTGACCAATAAACATAGTTTTTTTTTAAACTATTACAGACAAAGCAGCATCATATACCTGCGGCTGTCATTGCCAGATAGGGGTCAGAAACGTTTGTTAGTCCACTGACATTGTTTCCGGCATTGACGGCGAAAGGGTTGGCGGCAAAGCTGATGTTGTCCTTATAGTAGAGAGCGCCATCTGCAGGATTGTAATTTGTCTCCACACCACCGCGGCTCATGTAGACTTGAGTGAAAAAGACCTTGATGAGCTGTAAAGTATAGAAATTAAATGTTTATGAAATGAAATAAAGTCATTACATAATGTTCATTGAATGAAGTCAAGAAACTAACTAACGTGACATACACAGACTTATATACAGTTGCTATAATTTAAATATTGTCACATTCATTGTTTTGAAAACTTTCATATAATTGTTTTTCTCTTACATTAAAAATCTCTGAGTTTGTATCACTAAAGGCCCTATCTGGGAGATCCGGTGAAATTTGCCAAGAGCGGCCTGTCAAAATTAATTCAGGTGACCCATTCAAAGTCACAATAGGTAAAAGGTCCTACCAGAGCTGGTGAGTTGACGACACCGATGTTGTAGCCATACAGGAAACTATTCCCAAACACACATACCCCCACACTGAAGAATAACCAGAAGGTCGGCTTGACATCTCGTTCAGGCTGCAATAGGCATGCAATTCAAATTACAAAACGTATTTCATTCGTAAAAGTAGTAAAATGTGTATGTTCATACTGGTACACATTTGATAAAAGAAAAGCAAATTGGTAATATTTAAGTCATTTTCAACAAATTAGTTTACAAAGCATGCATGCATGGTTATGAAATATGTTTAATATAATATACTGGAACTTTCCATGAACCTTCGAATAGGACTGTCGTAGTTAAATCTGTATCAACCTGCAACACATGTCGTAAGAGGCCAAAAATACTGATACCTAGCTAGGATGGCTGCTAATTAAAGGTCAGCTGTATACTGACCTAATCATTACAGTCCTTATAATTATATCATAAAGCTGACTGCTTAATACTGGGTGGTCGCTTATTGGTCATTGACAAATGTAGTGAAGGTGGTCGTTATCAGAGGTAAATGCTGTAACAGTGTCGTTTACACGGCGTTTACTGATGTAACAGTGGTCGTTTACACAGCGTTTACTGCTGTAACAGTGGTCGTTCACACAGCGTTTACTGCTGTAACAATGGTCGTTTACACAGCGTTTACTTATGCAACAGTGATCATTTACACAGCGTTAACTGTTTCAAACAATGGTCGTTTACACAATGTTTACTGATGTATCTATGGTCGTTTACACAGCGTTAACTGCTGTAACAGTGGTCGTTTACGCAGCTTTTACTGATGTAACAATGGTCGTTTACTCGGCGTTTACTGCTGAAACAGTGGTCGTTTACACAACGTAAATTCTGTAATATTAGTCCATATGAAAATACTTCTGTTGAAATTTAATTTCAGAGTCGATAAAAGCGTAGAAAACATAATTAAGTTTAAAGTTATCATTTTACAATGGCTTCCCACACAATGTTGTTTGTAAAAAGTAAACTTGAATATACACTAAACTTTATAAACAAAATATAAAATTAATACATGAGATAACCGCAATGTCTTGGTCATCTGATTTCCACGTGGATTATTCTTCCGGTAATTGCAATAAGAACAAATATTCACAACTACAGCTGAGCACATGTAAGAAACAGAAGGATAAGCGACAGTATGCTCGATTATCTATGCGATATCGGTCGGCTAAGACATTGGGTCATATTTTGACAAACACAATTGTAAAATCATTGGTTTTCGTGGATTTTCATTATATCTTTTAAATTATGTTTTTCTGAGTACATACATTCGATGATTCAAGATTGTCATATTAAACTTGAGATCGATATGAGACAAAATAATCTAATTCTATGGCAAACACCATTCACTAATTCAAATATTAATCCACCACGAAAAACAATGATTTTACATGGGGATGCAAGCACAAACGTGGGGTTGTGGCAAAGGTCCAAATCGAAGACAATACAGAATTCATGATGACATTTACATAGAATGAATACATTGACAGTCACATATTTTGACACAGACTAGCTAGCGCCTTCTATATCTTCTGAAGCTCTAGAAATACTTAATGCAATAGCTGTTGCCCTATCCTATATTTTAGAAAGAATCTATCAACCGGTTCTATACAATACCGTATGTGTTATTAATGATAGGTCTGACCAAGCATTTGATATGTATTTCGCAATAGTATTAAGTCAAAATGGTTCCACAGTAAAATTGCCTGTCTATAATAAAAGTGTTATCCTTTGAATGAGACCTGAAGACCTGCTTCATTGTATGATTCCATCACTGATATTGTAATGATTTGTGGGTCAGCATCATCTTGAGTTCTTTCTTATGTTCACGTCATACTTTATCATTGTTGTATGAATGTTTGACTTATCCTCCCTCAAATGACAAGGAATGCATATTTAGGTTAATCTCTCGATTTAAAAAATGACTATGAAAACCAGAAATTTTAAGGAATTCCCTTTTGCAGAATCGAATTCTTTTTTTTTTCTATTTAGATGCAGAACAGTGTAGTTTCGATTTGTATATTGATACATGAGCAAATAAGGAAATAAAACGTATTTAGGAACTATAGGCATTTAAACGAATTCCTTTGATTTCTGTTACATATATACTATGCATAAGAAGGACAATAGGCGTAGTAAAAAAAGTTCCTTATTTCCACTAACCCGACCAACCCTAGACTTTTTTTCGAAGTTTTCGGGATATTACGGTTGGAATAGGCTGTTTTTCGTAAATTCCCCTAAAAATACGGTAAAAATGGAGAAAAAAAAAAAGAAGAAAAGTTTAGCCAACCTACCGACCCTATTTTTTCTAGCTTTGTTAGTGGAAACAAACAACATTTTTTTCGCCTTATACACTCGGATGTGGTATGCTGGAGGTGTCTAGCGAAGGGAGAGTTTTAAAAATACCTACAAATCTTATAACATCTAAATCCTGGAAAAAAACATCCGATCGATGTCATAAATATTCCATAAGAAACTTATATCAATATGAGAATTAGTCATATAAAAATGAATAAATAAAACTATTTATTCTTCATTTTAAGATTCATTTACATGCGCGGATCCATTTATCTCAAAGGGAGGAGGACAAAGATGAGATATATTGGCCAACTATGAAAATTACCATCAAATTCCTCAAAGGTGTGTAAGTGTGTGTGTGTGTGTGGGGGGATATATGGAAATTACCGTACGTGGAGGGATGTCTGTGCCCTGTGCTTACTTCCATACTTTCCTCCTTTTCTTTTGGGTGGGGGTTGTCCGAAAGGGGCGGGGTTTAAAGGATTCTTTTATTTTACTCTTAGTATAATAGCCAAATACACCCTCCCTCTATGGATCCGCGCATGATCAAAATCATTGAATTTCTATATCATAATGATTCGATCATTAAGCCTTTCTAACTTTTATTATTTCTCATATCTGTCATACATTTATAGAGATTTTGGAAACTACCAAAGATATTTAAATTAAATTTGTGAATTCATGTTGTTTTTTCTGCATAGTCCCAATTAGCAATAAATTCAATAAATTAGATATAATTTTTTTTTATATTTAATGTATGAATCATGGGCTACAATCATGTCAAGATAACATTAGCATTCTTCAATTTTTCCCATCCAGATACCCTAAAGACTATCATTCTTATTTTTAGATCTTGTTAAAAAATAAAACCCAAAGTGTCGTTGTTTAGGAAATAGTTCCGTTTTGAGTACTATATCGCAGAATAATGCACGGTGTTAAGTTCAGATGCGCAGTGATCTAATCCCAAAACTGAAAGCCTGAGTAATTTATTAAAAGGCATCTGAACGTCTTGTTTCTATTTTTACATTTTCATTGCAATGTAATTGATGAAAAACAAACATGAAGATTGAGATCTGGTGATCATGGTAGTAAGCAATCCATCATGCTTCAGGTATATATATATATATGCTGATATCTTAATGGCATATTTGCAAAATGTTTACACGATAGCCAAACCTGTATTAAAACCTAACCTCTGAATAACAGCCATCCCGTGAATAAAGGCTAGTGACTAAATTCCCAGCACTAAATTTATAGATATTTTAACCTCATATGACAGCCAACTCCAGATAAAGGTCAGTTTTCAGTTCCCATTGAGTGGCCTTTGTTTACAGGTTGAACTGTATATGCTGCAATTTATGGGCATTTTTACAATATGTTTTGTTGCATTGACAGTAACTACCTTTTGTCATTTTGTTAATAAATAGGCCAGCCTCAGATTCCCCAACAATACTTAGAGCTAAGAAATATTTAAATA
Organism: Solen grandis; assembly: GCA_021229015.1. NCBI lineage: Eukaryota > Metazoa > Mollusca > Bivalvia > Adapedonta > Solenidae > Solen > Solen grandis. The sequence continues at coordinate 13,096,726 of CM037794.1, forward strand.
ATTGAGGCGATTTTCATCATATCTGAGTCCCTAATATATATACCAAAATATTTCATTTCTTTGCAAAAATGGTTATTATTACGGTAATAATGTCTGTCAATTTAACCATACACTTTCGTATTATTGGGTACTTTTATTAGATAAACAAGTATGATAAAACTCGCCCCTCAGTATTTAAGTATTATTGGGTACTCTTATTAGATAAACAAGTATGATAAAACTCGCCCCTCAGTATTTAAGTATTATTGGGTACTCTTATTAGATAAACAAGTATGATAAAACTCGCCCCTCAGTATTTAAAGTATTACTTAGTATTGTCTGTGGAATTCGAGCCAGATAATACAACCAAGCTGATGTAAAATAAAAACCATACAACCTTTTCCAAATATGAACTTCTTGTTTTTAAGTGATTTATTTTGTCAAATGTACATGATTTCCAAACATTCGGGAAAACCTTCAGAGCTTGTGAGCATTTTTTGCAATCACGAAAAGCACATCACTAATTATGTTTTCCCTAATGTTAGTAAATACTTTATCAGACAAAAGAACCATTAGGGCCTTCGTGTAGAGCATACTTTTCCGCTTCGCATGCGCTATATCTTATTAGAATATCTTATTGGGAAAGAAAAAATTGCAGCAGTTTTCTTTTCCGATTTTGCTTGTGAAAGCTTAAACTGACGTCATATACCATGTGGTATGGCCAATGAAGTATATAACTATCAATTACCCTCAAAGGTCTAGCATCCAAAAATGTGTGGGACATTACACTATTGTTTTTTGAACATAAAAAAAGTAAAAACATATGACCTTAAATTTCAAATCAGATTTAATTAAATTACCCAAGGTTGCCAATTAAAAAGTAAAGTTATTTCAGGACAGGCTTGGATGGTGCAGAAGGAAACAGTCGATGACAGCACAGTTAACACTGCGTAGCTGTACTAATCATCTACTACAATTCCCTACTAGATACCCCGATTTTATGACTAAATATATCGAGGGGTGAGAGCGAAACTAGGCTAAGTGCTTATACATATATATATGTACAACACCCCTCGATATATATACCATTGAAATAGTTACAGATAACGAGTATGAAAAGGTCTTTTGAAAAAATAACAAAGGATTCATGTGTAGATGTTGATGTGACTAAAGCAGCTCGTTGACAGAATTTTAGTTAAAAACTACATGTGGGTATTATGTTATCAATATCCAGCTAAAGACGCATGGTCGCCCTATACAACATTGCGTGATTGTGAAAAATTGGGCGGTTTCTACATCACAGGCAATAGTGATACGAACGGTATTGAACCTATGTTTAGTCCTATATTTTCGTGTGCCGTCAAGTGACTGATCATCTTCACTATTCGCACATGCACTCACTTTACAGACCGCACTTACGAATTCTCTAACCGTAACCGGTGAATGGAACCTGTCACGTGGTACCGCAGGCACCTTTATTGGGGATGGACTAAGACCACAATTACCTGCCCTTGGTTACCCTGTATCCGGATGTGCCTACACAGAAAATAGTGACCCTATTTAATGCTGAATTAAGGTGAGTTTTTGACTGAAAGACATGCAATAAAGGATTAAATTCTATAGAACACAGTTATAATAGTCATAAAATGCCCAATTTGGAGGTCTTATTGCACAACAACCTTAAAAGTTGAGCATTACTGAGAGGGGAATTCTTGAGAAAATTGGTGTGAAATGGCCGACCGGTGCACTAAATTCATACGTATGTTATTTAACCTTAAATAGGACAAAAAGTAGTCGGGTGACCCCATGTTTAAAATGTACAGAATTATTTCTCTTGAATAGATCTATATCTAATGAGGGTAAGTTTGGATGTCAATTTCCCTTACAGAAATTGTCATTTGCATATATGCTTATATAGAACATATAGTAAAATTAATTGTGGTCTTAGTCGCCGTCAAACTCCACGCAGTAGTTACCTCCCCTTACAGATTTTGCTTGCAAGGGAGATCACTGTGTAGAGTTTGGGATGCCGTATCCTATATGTAATTGATTTCCCTCGAAGTAAACGTTTTCGAAAATAGTCTTTTCCCTTGCAATGTGGCCTTTCAGGGGTCTGAGACTTCACAAATAAAGACTTTTTTTATTTCTACCAATCGTCTGCGAAACAGCTGCTTTAAAGGGATCGATACCTGATTGGTTCATTAATTTAAATGAAGCAGGGTTTTTCCCCTCGTGACTTTTACAGGTGGGGTAACCCTGACCTTTGTCCGAAACTGATATTTCATAATCTACATTTGATACACTGAATTAACAAAGTGCATGTTTTCATTGAATATAAAAATGAAATTTCATAACCTACCGTTTTTTCCATTCTTGCTTTTACTATGGAGTTTTAAGAATCACTATAAAAGTCCTTAGTTCCAATGTTCCAAATGTACAGTTCAGTAGAGTAGTACTAGTTAAAAATGGGTTGTATTACAGTCACAGCACCGGTCCTTTCCGGCAGGTATACGCCACTGAAAATAATAAAGTTAATTGCTGATGTTCGGACGTACGCTTTGATTATCGATAATGTATAGACCTGTCTTTAATGAACATTTTTAAAACGATTAAAACAAACAAAAAAGAAAAAAAATGATTGTATGTTGCACTTAATTGTGTATCCAAAACAAAACAAAAACATAGTAATACCATGTAAATAAAACAAATAAAAAAGAAATAAATCAAAAATAGTAATGACTTAGTTATCGCTTGGGACAATCAATACGAATAACTGAAAATAAGTAAATGATATACCTAATGGCATAGTCATCTTCAGCTAACAAAAATAAGCATCTCTAACCAAGCCAATTAAGAGCAAGGTACTGTAACCCAACTTTAATCTGTTATTACTGAATATAAGAGTTTTGTCCCTTGTTTTCATAATATATATGTGGTGAAATCTATTTATTAAGTATAACGAAAAAGAGGAAAAGCAATCATATAAGAAATTTCAATCGGAATTCCAACCCATTGTGCGATTTACTGTCGTGGCAACTGCTAACTCAAAAGCAACAGATGTGGATTTTGATGCATGGAACTGACAAACTTTCCTGTTCGTGACTGGTTTGGAACAGGAATGTTTAAATAGATAGATTAAATTGTTATCTGGCAGTTGACAATCACACAGCAAGATATGCACCTTGAAACTCACATTTTACGATGGAATATCCTTAAATAATTTATGCAACCATTGAAGCAAGTGCTTTTCCTAACCCTTCGGTTGTTAACCAAGATCAAATTGGTCAAGGAATAGGTCAAAATCCATTTTATACAGCTTACGCCAAAAAACAATAACCGGCTCACACAGAATATTAACAAAAACGAATGTATAGGTTACTTCCCTGATATAATCTTCGCGTGCAAATCGTTTCACATGGTCCCTCGGACATGAGTGCATGTCTTTATCTTGTTGTGAAAGGGGTATTTTTGGAAAAAAAAGTTTTATAATTAAATCAGTTTACAAGAAACGAAACAACGATTCGTGATGATAAATCAGTCGAAAAGGTCAATGTTCAGTAAGGTCAATGTTCAGTAAGGTCAATGTTCAGTAAGGTCAATGTTTAGTGAAGGTACTGTCCGAAGGATTTTTGTTTGTAGATTTAAACAGATTTAGTGAAGAGACTTTAAACATAGATTTGGAGAAAAAAAAGGAAAACGCGACTCCACGCTACGCGACAGAAATGACATCGTTTTCCCCACACAGACCCTATCACGAAGCTTGTACATGTATATTGGAAGTATAATAGATTAAATAACAAAATTGTTTTTGCCAAAAGCAAATAATTTAGAGACTCGTCAGTTTAAAGTAACATACGTGTATTTACAAATGGCTAGATTCGTCGTCTCGCCTATGATAAAGACGACCTCCACCTGATAATGTCAAGATGTACGGTAAGTTATCTGGACACTTAACATGAACTTTTGAGATACATGTTCTGACGAGGTCACGAATAATTTGGCTGGGAAAATGCTTCCTACTTAAATAGGTTTGTATAAATTGAAAGACCGGTCCCGGTGGCCTAATGGTTAGAGCGTCTGCTCCGGAATCGGGAGGTCGTGGGTTCGATCCCCGGCCGCGACATACCAAAGTCGTAAAAATGGTACTGGTATAGCTCCCTTGCTTGGTTCACAGCATATAAGGGTAGTTCCAGGACTGGTTAGCCCGGTGTCAGGATAACATGACTGGGTTTGGTATCCTGCCACATGTCTACGGCGTGATACTGCAGTGTGGCATCACTATATCTATCTCAAGTAGGCATCGTCTCCAAATGACTGAAATACCCTCGGTAGGCGTTAAACCCAATAAACAAACAAACAAAATGGCAAGAAATGTTGAGATATGACAGTCTCATGGAGAAACCGTTTACCTCTTCAAATTCTTCGAAATGAACCTACATATTTACCGGGTTTGACTGAAGGATTGGATAAGGCCGTTGGTTCGATCCCTGGCCTAGGTAAGATAAAGTCCTGAAAACTGGTGCTGGTATATCTCCCTTTCTTGGCGGTCAACTTATGTATAAAGGAAGTTCCAGAACTAGGTCGTTGTCATGGTAACGGGGCTAGGTGTAATTCCATTTTATTTGTGCACGTCATGGTGCACTAAATATTATGACGAATGTGGTCAAAATCTTCAAATGATTAAAACACAATTGACAGAATTAACTCAAACAAACAAGGTTCAAATCGTCAAGGGGACGTTTAACTCGGACAGCTCATAATCACTGCATTAATTTTGCTTCAACTTCAGCTAAAATTATCTTCAGATTAGTTACGCTTATCCTATTTAATATCTTTCGTATCATTAAAATGTGATAAAGTTGATGAGTTTGAAGAAAAGACGACGATGAAGAAGTTGAATAAGATGTACAATTTTCGGTTATCGTGTCCCCTATAGCTATCATCGTGCTTTATCTGAACAAACTTGACTGAATAAGATATTACCAAAAAGTACTTGTTTGTGAGTTTTTTATTGCCAGGGCTGCGATATTATACTATCGAGCAAGAAAGCAACCATTTACTCCCGCTTACGTAATAGTGAATCAGGTTTTTTTCTCAGTCGGTCGCAAAAATATGAACAAATCAGATGACCGGGAACAAGCTTTGAGAAACTGTTTTGAATGCTGGGAAATCTGGACTGGTTTATAGGCTACCTGAAGTACATGTTGCTAGACGAAACTAGACTGGTAGGCGCATAATTGGGCAGATTTGATTGGAGTACGCCCCTTGATCGATGCTGAACCAAACATGCTACGAACCTCTCTTTCAACTGCAAGTACTTCGACATATAATTTCCCTTTATGTAACAGTGCAACTTGATGATCACGTGTCTAACGGCGATTTTTAGCATTTTTTGAAAAGCTATTATTAGTATTCATTCAACCGGAAACTCAGCCTTTAGTGAATTACGCTGTAGACAAATGGCAGAATACAACCCCTGTGAAATTATTCTAAAACTGTGCTAACCAGTCTTGAGACAACTCCTAGGAGCTGGATGCCAAGCATTGAAGTTTACCAGTACCTTTGGTAAATTGCGACAAGGGACCGAACACACGACCTCCCGACTATGGGACGGATGCTCTAAACACGTGGCCAAGGGGATCGGTAATTTTAAAAGAAATTATTTATTTTTAAAGACGTTAATCAAACATATTACAATCAACTATAGCTTTCTCCACAATCCAAAACAATTCAGTTGTGTTGCAATGCCGTCATTATAACACTATTTCAGAAATTGCTGATATAAATCAGACCAATCAGTAACGGGTATAGACAATTTCATTAGATGATCTCTAATACATTGTACCTGGAACAAATCGCTGATTTAAATTGACCAATCAGTGACAGGGGAAAAATCAGAAGTGTAAGTTTATTTCCCATTGAACAAAGTGCGAAATTTTGCAACAGCATGTAGATTAGGAGTTTGGGAAGTGCCTGTTGATTTACGTAGTTTTACGACTTATTTCGGAGTGAAATGGTCTATTACAGATTCAGAATTATCCTAAAGATCTTGGATGTGCAAAAATATTTACCTACCGAAAGTCAGCTGGAAGGTATTCTTAAACAAAAAATCTGCGTGACCAAACCGGGCTCCTTGTTATCTTATATAGTATATGTACCAAAGTATGATTACACAAATGTATTATTACCTGTATATTTTATAGGGAGTTGAGCATGGTATTAAAGCCTTAAACAGTTATGTTTCTTATCTATTTTATTAAAATATATCTCGATCTGACTGCTTATCTAACATTGTCTCGCTTTTTAATACAGGAAATTAACAAAACTTTGCATCGGGAAAAAAAACTTCCTTAATTCTTTATTTTTTTTTTTTTTAAATTTAGCATAGTTTTTTAGACCCGTATGCCGCATTAGGCCACACACGAGTGTAATATTTGTAATGTGCTAAAAATCATCTCCATTCTTCATGCCTTTTCGGTCATGGGCATCCATGTACAAATATATGACTTGTTGAACATTTAATGAAACAAATGGATTTTCAATGCTATGAATCTAAGCGACAATATTGTATGAGTAAACAGAGGATTCCGTAATCTGATAGCTCCTGGGGTGGGGGGATATGGGTCACCTTTATTTGCTCATAACGTAAAAGCAAATCTGTATGAGGTAAAGGGAACACGTACCTCATATAGATGCAACAGCTATGCTATCTCTTTCTAGGTGTTTAAAACCTATCTAATTGTCATATTCAACAGAACTATGTGACTCTCACTTAGCAAAATACACTTACCATTAAGGTAATCAATCCATCATTCAATTAATTTTAAAGATTGTCCTTTATATGCATATAATGACTTCAGCATTGAAGCGAATATCCATTGACTTGGAGTTGTAGTCTCTTTTGCTCAAAGTATATAAAGGCTTGCATTAACTATAAACTTCCTACAATCATACATAGAATACCTTAATATGCGTAAGCATGAAGTTTCAATTAATTTGCAATCAAGTCAGTTTCATGGGTATGCATATCCCTGTTTTGATGTAGTAGATAACGCGACGTGTACTATCCATGAAAGATTAATGAAGGATTCATTTTAGTGTGTATAATCCGATAGTAAACTCCTGCAAAAAGAAAAATGCTTTTTCGGGGTATCTGTCTAACCTTACTTTTGACCTACTTAAAGATGATGACATAAGACAGTATCGAATGAATATCTTAAAGATTTGCATTGGTAGATACTTAACTTACAGAAAAAAAAAGATTAAGAACCATATTTTGTTTGCGGAATATATGCTTTGTATTCACGAAATATTAATAATTTAATATTCTGACTGAATTACAGTTTCTTTGATTTATATATGGTTGTTTAATCAAATATATCTCTTAGATGCATATTTAAACCTATATCGAACAAACAATATAAATATCTGCAGTATGTTATAATCTATTTTACATTCTCGGCGGGCGGTTTGCTACTTACTTGCTTACTCCATCTATAGCGGTAGATGGGGTCTCCAATTTTGATCCCCATTAACGCCGATTATCTTTAATATTGAAAATATTTAATGTTACTTATACTGATACCTTTGTGGTATAAATCTTTGTGAATTTCTTTCAAGAACATTTCTGAATTTAATTAAGTGGCGAAATGAAAGAAATAAAGAAAGTGCAGGTATTCCCTTAAATTTAAACTGACCATGTCTATTATTGGTGCAAAATACACTCATAGTCGCAAAAGAAAGTATGCTCACAGGCTTTCGTTCATTTAAATGAAATATTTCTGACTTGACTAATTGAGTTTACCGTCGCTTCGACAGTATTTCAGTCATATAGCGACGTCAAGCTAATAACAGGTGGAGGAAGACCCTGAATGCACGGAGGCATCCGGGTAGAACCACCGAATACCGCAACCTAACATGAAAATCCGAATGACCCTGTCGGGATTCGAACCCACGCGGTGAGGGGCTGAGTGAGTATTAAAGTCAACGAAATATTTCTGAACTAGAAATTATGTTTGATAAACATAGTTTTAAGACTGTTTGTTAAATACATGCATGATGGCAATTTAGTAAGAAATAATTCATAACCTCAGTGCATTTAATTTTTGCAATATGGTATAATCTTATTGGACATTTTTCTTTTTTCAAATCGCCCACGTTCTACGTGTTATCAAGCATGCGAACACTAAGGTTTTGAAGATAAACTGCAGACGGCAATTTCCTCAAGGCGGGCATTTCTGAACATTGCAACGTTGTCAAAGTAATTCCCTAACGTGTGTACACTTGATTCATGATATAAGTTATCATCTCGATATACGAGAATTTAATTACTCTCGGGACTTTTTGAACAGCCCCATTTTGAAAAAAAAAATCATATATTTTCTTTGTAGTGACAAAAACATCCAACGATAAAGAAAAAGGAGACACTTCAGAGAATAGATATCATTCTAAATTGACATAACTTATTCGTTGAATAAGGAAACCAAGTTAGTTCTGGTTGAAACAAATAGTACTGACTTTGTCGTGTAGATGCAAAGCTGTTATATCAACTACCGATAATATTTCTACTTTTAGAGGCTATACGGTGCAGTCTGACTTGTAACATCACTCTGATCCCTGTCGTGTGGGTTCAGATCACGTTACAATGCAGGAAGCCTCGCAGTTAGCTAGTGTACCAAAAAACCAAATAACCTAACACAGAATCCGCAACTTTGATATAGCTCTCGTTAAGTTACGTATACGACCATGAGACCGCGAGATAACGTGAGATGTGTAAAATTGCTCATATAAGTTACAATTTACTGAGTTTTCTCTTTAATTCATTGCTGATTAAACCAAATATGTATGCCCCTCATTAGATGACAGTTTTATGAGTGATTCTGTAAAGCGTCTGCAAGATGTAAACCGTCTCAGCAAGATCTCGTTCAAATATCGTTTACCTACTTTTTCGTCACGAGAAAAAAAAGAAAAAAGTTTTATATCTCTGTTGAATCGGTCTTTGGTTCAATCCATGCATGGTGCCTTCGTGCTCCCTCGTCCATAATTAGCTGAGCGACTGGGATACTGTTGCAGCGACGGTAAGCCAAAACACAAACACAAAATGCTACTACTGCTACTTTTACAATTACTGCACCAACTTCAACAAAATCAACATCAACGTTTTAATGTATTGTCGTAAATTATTTCTCCCTTACTACTAGCCAATAAATTAATGTAATTAGCATAACGAAAAGTCTGTAATCAATGCAGCGAGTTCATTCTAATTCAGATGTAAGTTTCTGCTGCCGACAGATCAGTCTTTGGCATAAGACTCTACATGAGGTGGATATGTCACTGCTTCACCGACACAGCATACCTTGGGCAAATGGCATGATACCACACTTGGCCAGTAGTCATATTATCGTGTTATCGTGGTATATCTCCCTTGTGCTTTGCGAACAGCATATTTGGGGGCTTTCCAGGACCTAACCTATCTAAACCAAATACCAATATACTTGAACGCGAAATCCAGTATAAATGGAATTAAGAATAAGTTTAAGTTGTGATCTGACATCTGCATAGGATGCCGAGACGTCTTTATAAGATCCGCTGTACAATGAATACTCCCGTGCCCGATAAGGCTCTACATAAGGAAATCGCTATGTCCTTTCTTGACCCAGATTTTAGCCGTCAGTACAATGTACTTATTTCAAAAGGTCACACTCGTTGATATTACTGTTAGATATGGGATATTAAGAGTTCAAACAAGCAAAAACAAATCCCAAAATTCTAAATGGACGGGCTTGAGGCAGAAAATCATCAATGAAATTTATGCAACAACGAAAAATATGCACGTTTTACAATTTACTTCAAGCAGCTCGCTCACAGACGGCCATTGATTAAGAATTTAAAATTTAACTTTAACTATCTGTTTGTATAACGTATATCAATACCCATCTACAGACACGTGGTTACACAATGCAATATTCTGTTATAGTTAAAAATGGATGGTTCCTCTATAACGAGCAATAGCGTTGCGAACGGTATTCAGCCTATGTTTAGAATTATAAAACCTATATTTAGACATTCTTTTTTCGTTTGCCGTCACATTCACTTTTCGCGCACGCACTTACTTCTCAGGCTTAATTTACGAATTTGCCAGGTGACAGATGCGGAACGTAACGCAACCACCTGTTTTTAGGATACCGTATTCTATATTTATCGATTCCCTAGATGTAGATTATAAGGAAAATAGTGTTTTCACGTGCAATGTGACCTTCACTTGCCGAGTTTATTTGTCAGGAAACATATACTTCACCAACATTAACGAGGGAAAACAGAAACAATTAATTTTTCTTTGAACCAAGCCCCACAATCAGAGAATTTCTATAACTCTGAACTCTATTTTAACCCTTATGCGAGGTTGATCAGCATCTGCAAAAGCTAGCTATTGTGAAAGAGAACGGCGTTTAAGTAAACCAGGCCATAAGGCAATATTCATTTCACTATCATATGAGTATGAACTCTCAACATAATTACCGAACTTGATGAAATACATTTTAGTAAAAGGAAAAACAAAAAAGAAATATAGATACTATTGGAATAACATACATTTTAAACTCGAAACGGCTTTCCACTATGAAGTTACAATATAGCCAGTACCAGTTAATATGATCTGACATGAATTGCTATTTCATGAAGAAGTTTAGTAATGACCATTCATGTAAGATTCTTTTTATCATATGGCCTGTACTGACAGTAAATCGCGATTATAACAACAAACAAACAAAAAACATGAATGAACGGATTACTATATGTAATCTAACACCAAGAAAATAGTTTCAAATAACTGAAAATAACGATTTACCGTGTGTAATTCTCATACGTTTTCAACATCATGTGAATAATGCATATTTTAGATAAAGTTAGTTGCATCAAACACATTTAATCCAGCTGTTCGAATTCAACAACACACTATATATATATATATATAGAATACACGCACGTGACACGGAGTGAAGTAATTCGGCCTTGAAGTTACGAAATAGGAAAAAGCTCTTTAAGCATGATTTCATATGATAAAAAGTGATATGTCCCAAGGTTTTGAGAAGTTAATTCATATACATAAGTTTAGCTTAAAAAGAATACCCATATTATTGTGTAGTTTCCAAACAAATAAGCATGGACTTACCTTACAGATACTTTCTCAACACGTGCAACCTGAAGGCATATATATAACCAACCTTGGGGCCACCGTTCTGCACCAAACTAACACTGCAACTGCAGGTCCCTTATGCCATCATGTATATCAAACATACCTGTTAGTTGACCGTGGTTTTGATATCAGCGACTCATCACTTCTCCACACCATGGGACAAGATAATTTAAAGGGACAGACGCCGTTGCAATATCCGTCCGAGATTGTCGTGCCTTGGGCACATGTTCCCAGGACGGGACTTGGGCTCTGTCGAATTACCGCACAAAAGCCATAAATGTAAGTGCCCCGGATATCTGCTAATTAAAACAGAACACCTGATAATTATGCCAGAATGAGATTACCTTAATAAGCGCTTATATGGATGTCTGTACTTCGGGCACCTGATTTTTATGCCAGAACGATAATCTGAAAACTGTTGCTTAGGTGTATATCTGTGCTTTAATTCTGCCTGAACGAGACTCTGCTGACTGGTTCTTTTGTGGGTATCTGTCCCAAGGACACCTGACCTGTTGATATTCTGTTGACTGGTTCTCTTGTGAATATCTGTTCCTCGGTCACCCGTTGATTATGTCAGAACAAGATTCTGTTCACTTGTTCTTTTTGTGGATATCTGTGCCACGGAAACTCGTTGATAATATCAGAGCAATATTCTGTTGACTGGTTCTTTTGTGGATATCTATCCCACGGAGACCTGTTGATAATGCCAGAACAATATTCTGCTGACTGGTTCTTTTGTGGATATCTGTTCCACGGACACATGTTGATAATGCCAGAACAATATTCTGCTGACTGGTTCTTTTGTGGATATCTATCCCACGGAGACCTGTTGATAATGCCAGAACAATATTCTGCTGACTGGTTCTTTTGTGGATATCTGTTCCACGGACACCCGTTGATTATGTCAGAACAATATTCTGTTGACTGGTTCTTTTGTGGATATCTATCCCACGGAGACCTGTTGATAATGCCAGAACAATATTCTGCTGACTGGTTCTTTTGTGGATATCTGTTCCACGGACACCTGTTGATAATGCCAGAACAATATTCTGCTGACTGGTTCTTTTGTGGATATCTGTTCCACGGACAACTGTTGATAATGCCAGAACAATATTCTGCTGACTGGTTCTTTTGTGGATATCTATCCCACGGAGACCTGTTGATAATGCCAGAACAATATTCTGCTGACTGGTTCTTTTGTGGATATCTATCCCACGGAGACCTGTTGATAATGCCAGAACAATATTCTGCTGACTGGGTTCTTTTGTGGATATCTGTTCCCCACGGAGACCTGTTGATAATGCCAGAACAATATTCTGCTGACTGGTTCTTTTGTGGATATCTTCCACGGAACTGTTGATAATGCCAGAACAATATTCTGCTGACTGGTTCTTTTGTGGATATCTTCCACGGACACCTGTTGATAATGCCAGAACAATATTCTGCTGACTGGTTCTTTTGTGGATATCTTTCCACGGAACTGTTGTAATGCCAGAACAATATTCTGCTGACTGGTTCTTTTGTGGATATCTGTTCCACGGAGACCTGTTGATAATGCCAGAACAATATTCTGCTGACTGGTTCTTTTGTGGATATCTATCCCACGGAGACCTGTTGATAATGCCAGAACAATATTCTGCTGACTGGTTCTTTTGTGGATATCTGTTCCACGGACACCTGTTGATAATGCCAGAACAATATTCTGCTGACTGGTTCTTTTGTGGATATCTATGCCACGGAGACCTGTTGATAATGCCAGAACAATATTCTGCTGACTGGTTCTTTTGTGGATATCTGTTCCTCGGACACCCGTTGATTATATCAGAACAATATTCTGTTGACTGGTTCTTTTGTGGATATCTGTTCCACGGACACCATTTTATTATGTCAGAACAATGTTCTGTTGACTGGTTCTTTTTGTGATATCTGTTCCATTCCACTCACACCTGTTGATTATGTGTATATGTTTAGAGAAAAAATTCTGATTTACCGAGAATCGGGGTTTATGTTCCGTGCAACATAATTATATTTATGGATCGATATTATTTTTTCAAGAAGAATTGGAAAAGAAATGAAAATAAATACATTAAAACATTGAAACTGATTTTGCAATCATTTTTATAAAAACATACGTGGTTTGAGGAAACAGTACAGTCAATATTTTATAATTCTGCGAGTTAATGAGTCACCAACATTAATCTTGAATAAATCAATTTATATGAGGTGAAAGTCTTTTTATTTCTTTATATATCTATATAATAATGGACATGATACGTGTATTTTAAAATTCATTTATTGTTGTCACAATCGCTCTTTCATCGTTCACATATGCATATAAATTGATTTGCATGTTATGCAGACTAGTCAATATATAACGTGGTTAATGTGGTTTACAAGCAAACAATTGTTATTGTGTGTTTCTGTTTGTATGCATTTAGCCTTACCACGAAGGCTTTCATTTCTACCACTAAAATCTGGAAAGGCGCATGGGCTGCAGTCCTTAATTTAACCCTTTCCCTCATAGAGGACACCATGAAAAGACCTATGCGAACAGCATAAAACCAGATCAGCCTGCGAGTAACTCGCAGGCTGATCAGGTTTTATGCTGTTCGCTGCTCCTCAGTGGTCTGGAACTGAGGATTTTGTAATTAAATTTGGTAAGGTTTAACTGTGGTTTTCTGCAGATCAGGCTTTATGTGGTACCTATTGAGTGCGTCAAAATGAGTCTATATGAGGGAAAGGGTTAACTGTGAAACTCTCATCAATGGACTGAATCACTAAGATGGTGTAACCGCCGTTTCGAGAGACGATCCCTTTAACGTTCGCTCTGAAAACTGTGTTATCAGGCTATATTTCAAGGTCAGGGAGCTTGAATTCCTTTTTAAATCATGTTCAATGATTATGAAACGCTTCGAACACCTCGCTGTTTCAGGTATGCATGCATTAACCTCCTTACAAAGCATAAGATGTCTTCTTATCATGTAAGAAGGCATGGTATTGCTGGACTTCGAACTCGTCATGAGATGCGATTGTCTCTGGCATGATCCTATGCACAGGAAACTCTTTTTTTCCCATGATATTTTGAAATAAATGGATAAGATGGTGCTATTTTTAGAATAGAATATTAAATTAAAGACACCACATGATGTCGAGATGCTATTTTTAGCACATGGAAGAATGATTCGTTGAATTATTCAACCTACTGTGTCTGGGTGAATTAGTTCAATAAGACTGATTCATTACAACTGCAGTCGAGAAATTAGTATAAATTGCAAACACTTTTCAAATCGACGTTAAAAGAATGATCCAATTAATATCATAAGTAGTATAAGTTCTAATAGAAGCAGATGTAGAAATAAAGATATCATGAACTATCCCAGACGACGTCTAGAAATTACATGGCCTGTTGGTTTACCGTGGTTTTGATATCAGCGATTCATTACTTCTTCTTACATATGCAGCATCCTATTGAACCTGTGTTAAAGACCATCCCCTCTAGGCAGTTCACCTGTTTTAGGCATCCAGCTCTAAAATTTGAAAAAAAAAAGCGTCTTGTCCATTGAAAAGCCATTCAAGAAGGTTTAACTTCACATTTAAGATTCTAAGACCAATTTTAGGAGGATCTTTAAACCGGATGAATAAGAAAAATGCACTTCTGGTGTTGATGTAATGGGGATGTTAAAATACTTTCATGATAAAGAAAAAGAATGTATATTACTATAGATCTTCCTAATATTGATAAGCTAAAATAAATTGTTTTATGGTATGGTTCCAGAACATTCCTTTTCGAATCATTATTTTTCTGAAGTTCTCCTACAAAGTTGCAGAATTTCCAGTATAACCTTTGGATAACTGATAACCGTTAACACAAGAATCAGGTTAAACGGAAATAATGATCTGGCCTCATTAACTGAACCAGATATAACAAGACTTAGTTTAAAAGAAATAGAGGAAACCATTCGAATTATGAGTAATTACCAGAAATGTGTAAAAAAAAAAAGGCGCTTCTTAGGTATTGTGCACATGTTGGTCAAGACAACGGATTAGTTAGCCAGAAGTATTAGGAAAGAAAGAGTCGAACCGGTTCAAGAAGACTATGAAATGTCTATGTGAGTTTATGTAAAATGGCTTGGGGGAAAAATTTTACCGTTGGGATGTTCTGTGTGGATGTAACTATAATGAGACGATGCTTTGGTACAGTATCTTTATCATAATCCGGTATGTCTCAGTGGTTCTGTCGTGTGTTTTCGACAGGAGACTGTACTGCTTGGCAGAAAAATCTAAATCAACTGCGATATTAATTCTTAAATGATACCAGGGTCTCTATATGTACAGTATGAAGAGACCCCGATGGTACTTAGTAAAAGTAAAATTAGTTCGTGTCAGTAAATGTTTCACTGATTATAGTGACACAAGCAAACAATACGTTATTATAACATTACATTATGATAACATTACATTATTGCATCATTGAGCCCGAAGTGTAGAGAAAATTGCTGACGTACAGAGCGTCTATAAAGAAACTCTAAAAGAAATCCGTAAAATTGTTTTGGTAATAAACTACATCAATATGGGACTGAGTAAAGAACACAACGTTTTGAATTTAAACTGTATCCACATACTGTCTCAGTGATGCAACACTTAGAAGATACTGCTGTAAGTTACAGACTTGATTTTGATAGGTGGATGTTACATAACACATGCAGATATCGCTGATTTGAAAGGGGAAACCTTAAAAAAAAAAAATTTTTGGTCTGCTCAAATTTTTAAGGCCGTTTTTTTTTTAATCTTCAGAATTCGAATTTCAGACTGTTTACAGTGAACGATATCTAAATCTTTATATCAGAATCAAATTCATCCCTTCATTGCGCAGTCTAAGAAACATCGATGTAAACACAATTTAATTTCAACAAGAACACTGGAGATCGAGATGTCATCCATTATTTGAAACTCAAATTCAGTGAGAAAATAATCTCATTTTGAACAAACCGAACTGGTATGACCTCTCGATCTGAGTCCATTAGACTTACATCAAAGAACGTGAATACGACCTAAGGCCAACAACACTGCAAGAATTTCGAGGACACGAGGCTTGATGTAAATACGTATGTTTGTATTTTTTTATATTAAATATGTACGACAAATACAAGGTTAGAGTTTAAACTTTGAAGTTTAGAGTATGATTTTTTTATTTTTTTTAAATATCTGTTTTATTATTGAAATTATTACAGTTCGAATGTGTAGCATAGTTTTTGGACCACTCTATATAATACATATTTTAAAGATATATTGCGCGCGCAAAAAGCGGTTTCGCCGGAAGTGAATACATATATGTATGTATGTATGTATGTATGTATGTATGTACATGTATGCGAAAAAATCGAAATATCGTAATTCGGAATAAACATTTTATTTTTAGTTAAATTAAGATGGGAAGAAATCGGGACCGAAAATAAACTTCGAAATGGCGAGGAATTCGGTTTAACGATGTTCGTTTTGACGAGGTTCTACTGTATGTATGTATGTATGTATGTATTTTTGTTCTTCAGATCCCTAGTTCTCGAAAGTATTTAAAAATCCTACTCTTACTCAAACTCAGTCTTAAGTATTATTATTATGATCGGATTAGTTTGATAGAAGAGCGGTGTTCACAACGTCTTTTCTCATGAAGCTAAGACGAATTCCTTACTCAGTTATGCTTGTGACAGTGTAAACAACACTTCATGTTACTCAAGCCTAAGTTGTAGCTTTATATTTAGTTAGAATTGAATAGAGCACTGCTCAAATTTATATGTGTAAACTCATCTTCAAAGTTGAGCAGATATTTGAGTATAAACCTGAGATCATACTTAAGTATTTTTCGAAAACACGGGACCATGTCCATACCTGAAGAACTTGACTGTTTAATTTTCGAATCGATGAGCTTACTCATTTTTCTACCATGTGGAGGATATTAGAGAAAATTTCAAACACAATCTATATGGAAGCATCCTTTATTTACATATGTAATAGTCCTTGCATAGTATACAAAATTAGCAGTGAAACATTTCACCCAAATACAATACAAATGACTAATGAATTGATAATTGTCCCAAGTTTTCACATGGGGCCATGCTGTGACCATACCACGTGTTATATGACGTCATTTTAAACGAACACGAGAAGCATAAAAAAAACTGCTGTCTTCACCATTTTTAATGGGATATAAAGCAAATGCAAACATAATGATAAATACTATTTCCTAACACTAGGGAAGACATTATTAGCGATATGCTTTTCGTGATAGCAAACGAACACTGATGGTTAATAGTTAATTTGAATGCATTTAATTCAAGTTCAAACATATGCCTAAAACATGAAATTATATAAAATATCCTCCTCTCTCGTTCTCTCTCTTGTGTGATGTAGGCAGATATAAATATCATGTGATTAAGATACCAGTACAAAATCTTCCTTTTCACACTGTTACTCTGATGCGGAGAGAAATTAAAATAAGCCCATTCACATTATTCTACAAACTCGCAGGTTGATCAGGGTTTACAATCTCTGCTACTCACCAGTACTTCAGACACACACACACACACACACACACACACACACACACACAATATATATATATATATATATATATATATATATATATATATATATTTGTAGTCATGCCAGTTTTACAATTCCATATTGTTCAAGGGTTAGGAAAGTGATGAAATATAATCATATCTCCTACGGTAAGTGTTTTTGATATCTTCCCATCTTTTCACGAAAGCAAAAATGACGTATCTTGGTAAAGATGATAAAGTGCAATGTACAGTGTAAATGTACACAAACTTAGTGCTTTCATAAAGTGATAAAGCGTTAAACATCGTGTCAAGACACGTACGGTTTTCCGTAGAAATACAAATATGACAATTTACCAGGGAGATTTGTTAATGTGACAAAGATATCGAAGCGGGGAACTTCCGTGATGTCGTCTGTTCACACCTTGTTTATTGAAATACTCTCGAGGGAATCATTAAACAAAATTCATTGAGTGTTAGCAGAATACTTTGACTTTCTCCAAAAGGCTTATGCCGAGCATATTTCTTGGGTAAATTAATTATTCAATTTTCCCATCTTCAGTGAAGTATATTTTATAGCATTCAAATTTGTGCAGCGTTTTCGGAAAAAAGAGTCTGAAATGAATTCAGCAATCTGCCCACATACTGCGCATCGCCGTGAAATGAATGGAGAGAGAGAGAGAGAGAGAGAGGGAGAGAGAGAGAGAGAGAGATAAATATGTCAAATCCCTAGTATAAAGGACGATGTATATTTTTAATGCATAAAAAACGAGATTATGTATGTAGGATGGTGTTTCCTGATATCGCGGTACTAACGACATGAACGGGAATAAAGTATCAGTGATGTCTTATTTGCATTCACTCCATTCCATCTTAATTTGTACAATAATGTGAAAACTGTTTATTTTCCAGCCTTCTAATAATCTAACAAGTTTTAGCCTACCAAAAGTTCCTTCCAGGGCATTTCTAAACTATGAAGTATGAAGTGAAAGCTGTTTTTCAGCATTTGCATATGGAAGGGATAACCTTAGAGTACGAAAAGGACAAACTGTATTGGTGGTTGAACATTTCTCTCCAAGTCAAACCTTTCTTAAGTTCTTCTTTTTTCTTTAAATCATGGTAGCATAGGAAATGAAGCAAGAAATTCAAGGACTTAAATAGGGCTAAGTTTAATTTAGGCTGACATCGTATTTTCTTAAACGGGACAACACGAAGCCGTAATTTAAACCTACGCGCACCTGCTAGACTGACTAAAATGGCCGGTTAAATGGCGGACATCACGTGAAATAAAATGGCGGATAAATGGCGGTTTCTGCTAACACGTCACTTCCGATTGGATCCCGTCTCATCGTAGGTATCATGAGGCAAACCAGATACTAAGCGGGATAACATCTCCGCAGGAAGCGAATCTGAAACTGTCAAGTTGAAATGTATGACTATAGATGTTCCTTCCCATGGGAAGGAACAATAAGGTATTAAAAACATATTATTGTTAACATTTTAGCCCTACATAAAAACCCATGATTCCCTGGTATCGCGGTATTTCATTAAAAACACCGCTGCGGCTCCACCAACAGGTGTCGCTACATGATCAAAACAAAACTAATTCATAAAACAATGCAGCAGACGAATATCTAGTATTTGTCGAGTCTGTCAATTCATTATTTATGCTATAAAACCTTCTTTTTTTCTCTTTTTTTTTGCAGACGATATGCAGATACGTAGTAGTATGAAGTCGGCATACTGCAAAAATTCACGTTTTTTCTTATACCATTTGTGGAGATGTATTAATTTTTCTTTATTCAAGAAAAAATGCAACTTCCTGTTTACAAAGTAGTGATGTCACTTGGTGGCGATCGGACAAAAAGATATTAACGTGATACCAGAGAACCCACGATACCATCTGACATTACTGTTAAAGTACTAGTCCTGTTAACACAATAGCTAATGCCCTTGGTAAACTAGTTTAAATGCTTATATCCTGTCTCAAGCAAACCGTTGTTGGCAGGCCACTTTATTCCATTAAGTCCCTCCACTTGACTGGCCACTTTAGTTCATTAATCTCTACACTATCGGCCAAGAACCAATGCTTAGGCTATCATAAGCACTCACACATATATATGTTTGTATATGTTATTTATCAATAAGAAATTTCCTCTTTTTTATATATCCAAAACAGCACCTATCAAATACTGATTTATTTTTTCTTACGTTACATGCTTTATTCACGTAACGTTTGCATTTTTGCGCTTTTTTTATTTGACGTTACGTTATTTTTTTTTCTTTTATCTATACGATGATACAATGACAAAGTAAATATTTTCCACATGCTGCGTTTTGATTGATAAATCTAGCATCAGGAGAAGAAAGGGATCCTTTGTTCGCGTACAGGTCCTTCTGTTTCTGTTATTTATCATTCCTACAACACATCAATTTCTGGAAATAAAAGTTTCTGAAGCTGCTGTTAAAAATCCCATATATCCATGGATTCAAACTGCTGTTTAACAAGAATGACCGTGACCCAATTTTGAAGGCCACAAGCCCCGCCCCAGAGAGGAATTCAGCCTCGTGTTTTCCTTCCTTGATTCGCCATACGGTCAGAGAAAGATACGGTAGAAAACTGAATATAAATAGAACCGTCACCACAATCATTACAATCGTTATTCTAATTGATTCATTGTCAATGCTTCTAGAACCATTTTTGACCTTTTTCTGATTCTCCGGAGCCGCTCCACTTTTCTTTTTGTTGTTCTGGCCTATTCTTCCGAGATCCTGACCTGTTCCTTTTTTGTCCGCATCGTTTGCTTTTGTTGCGTCACTTTCATCTTTTTGTTTATTATTCCCAGACGACAATGATGTCTCATGGCTCGAGGAATTGCTCTTACTGGCACGTGAGTGCCGTGCTAGGTTCCGTCTGTGACTAAAATGACTTTCCCAATGATGCCGTACATGACAACGAGCGCAATAGACAGAACAATAAATAGGCCGAAGTGAACCAGATTAAAGGCCCAAACGTACGGGCGGTATTTCTTGTCCTTTGTTGAGGTACAGTCTAGTCCTTTCACTTTTAAATTCAAATCATTTGGAATAGGAACCATTATGGAACCGTAAATCAACAGAGATGGCCATGCTAAAAGAAGTGCGGCACAAAATACAGCGAGACCGATGAGTCTAGCGTGACGCATGGTCATCTGTTTGCCCGTATGTTTGTAAATCCTCCTGTAGCGGTCGACAGCAATAGCTACAAGTGTCAAAATGGAACCCATGCTAGCCAAATAGTTCAAGAACCGGAGAATTTTGCATGCGATGTTGTTCTCGAAGGTATAGAAGAGCTCAATATCAGCGATCTCGGTAGGCATACATATGCTGCAGACGATGAGGTCGTACAGGGCCAAGATAACGATGAAGAATGAGTTGGTGGTCATTCGAGTTTGGAAGACGTAGTAGTAGCACACCATGCAATTACCTATCAAGCCGGAGGCCATTAGAATGACGATATAAACTATGGCTGGTACCATTAAGTTTGCTTTTTCATCGTTCAACCTCTGAATTATTGACACTTCGTCAATTGTGGAATTGTTCATGGTGGCCGATGTTTATCTGTAAGGTAAAAAAAATAAATAGATAATTTGAGAGAGAGAGAGAGAGAGAGATTTTAAACTCATTTCATTACATCTTTCTTATAAATTCTTACAACGTATTCTTATTCTCCTCTCCGGTTTTTAAATGGACCAGTAGGCTGCTTTGCACCTGGGGAGGTTATAAAAGATTCTTGCACCCCGCCGCCCCCCACAACTACTCTGAGAGAGAGAGAGAGAGAGAGAGAGAGAGAGATTGTTTTTGCAAATTATGAAAAAGAAATGTGTGAAAACTGGATTAGCAAATTTAAATGTAGAAAATTTTCTTAGAAGGGCACTTTTATGTTTTCGTTTATTCTGTTTAGTTATAAATGTATATAAGTGAACATTAAGTTTTATCAAACTCCGTCTGCAGAACAAATTTTTGTAAGGAGTTATTATGATTATTATAATGATTTACGACCAATAATGGCTTCCTGTTGAAATATAGCATTTAGTGGAATAAAACAACGTCTGATTTTGTATTTTAATTTATGAAATAATTCAATTTTTTTAACTTGCAGTGCCTGTTTTCGACATGCAATCTTTATCTTCTGAGATAATGAATTCACGATCATTTTATGATGTTCTGCTTCTCCGACTTTTAAGTGGGAACTTTATTTTTTCTAACGAACCAGATCTACACTAATTATTGTGGGCGTATGTTACAGTTTATCACTGCAATGTTTGGCTATGTGTCGGATACTCCAAATGATTGGATATAAGCTTTCACAATGTCAGCACAACGTTATTTTGCCAGTTAAGGACATCTTTTTGTATTTATAATATTCCCATTCTGAATAATTTATTAATTTATTTGTATATTTATTAGACTTAAAACTTTGCCTTTATGTTCAGACATTAACAACAGAACAGTATATATCGGTAACCTTAATTCACTTTTTATAATTCTCATCAAGCAAACAGACACTAATGCGTTTTTACAAGAACAATGGAACAAATCTCGAAGGATTATCTGTAAAAAATTAAAGATGTTTAAAAATGAAGCATTTTTTATCTCCCCTTATAAAAAAATCTTTTTTTTTCTTTTGCCCATTGCTATAAACAATTTTACAGCTTAAACCCAATCCAGGTCGATGTTCCTGGATTGGACCAGTACTTTGAGCTTAGGAATATTATGGAAGATTATCAGCTTCCCCCACTGCGAGGTTTGAACCCACAGCCATAAGATCCTCAGGGTTAAAGGGACCTCGAGGCATCAAACTTTCTTAAAGCAAAAATAAATATGACACAAATGAAAAGTTATTACCTTAATTGTGACTGTATAACTGATCCAAGATTAAGTTGGTTACACCATATCCCTTCAGTTAATTAAAGAAGTTTGTTGAAGTGAGGGCGGTGTGTATTTTTCCTTCCTGATTGGGCGACAGTCGTAAGATTCAACGGCGGAATGTGTATGTCAAGGTCCACGAAGCATGCGTGTGTGATGGTGTTAAGTAATATATTAATAGAACTTCCCTGTCTGTTTGTTTCTCTTTCTCACTGTCTTTCTTTCTTCCTGGTTTGCCTCTGTGTGTGTGTGTGTGTGTGTGTGTGTGTGTGTGTTGGGGGCCTTTGTATACGTCACTGTGTGAAGTAGAAATCTCGTACCTCGGTTTGTGTATTTTGGTGTTTGGGTCAGGGTAAGGGTTTAAGTTAAGGATAAAGCTACTGGGCTACTTTTGGTGTGTAGCTTTTGTATTTGGTTTGAGCAAAAATAATAGTTTCAAAGTTGAATTACATACCGATGTATGTCGGAAAAAATATAGTTCTCTAAGGCAACATTATACATACATACATACATACATACATAGGTACAAACCGTTATAGTGGGATATGATCGAGTCACACATGGGATACTTCTCCAAGATGGTAATACAATGTTCTGTATGTTTCCGTGCGCGCGCGCGCGTGTGTGTAAAAGGTGTTGATTCGTGGGCCAGATTCTTAAATAAATAATCACCACTCAGTGTTTTTACTATTTGCTGATGACGCTGTTGTCTTTGCACATACTCCCGAGGCACTACAATCTTTACTCAATGATATTGAACAATATTGCAACATCTGGAATTTAAAAGTAAATACAAATAAAACAAAATTTATGATTTTCGAAAATGGCAGACATACAAGACATGATTTTAGATATAACAACATTGTATTAGATATTGTAGATAATTTTCGTTATCTTGGAATAACTCTGTTCAAAAATGGGAAATGGTATCGAACACAGAAAAAACTTGCTGATCGATCTTTGTTTGCACTACATAACCTATTTATAATTTTTAATCAGATAGATATAACAACAAAAGATAAATGCTACCTATTTGATAGTCTCGTTGGATCTGTACTCAATTATGGTGCTGAAATTTTTGGTTATTACAATGCCACAAATATTGAACAAATTCATAATAAATTTATGAGGAAAACACTTTGTGTAAAGAAAAATACAAACATTGATGGATTATATGGTGAATTAGGGAGATATCCCATTATGATAAGACGAAAAATACTTATGATGAAATACTTGGTAAAAATCCAAAATTACAATAATGAGTCGCTAGTTAAAAGAGTTTATAATATGTTGAGAAAAGATGCAAACAATAATAATGGTTACTGCGGAATAAATTGGGCTGCATATATAAAACAAATATTAAATGAATTAGGAATGACTTACTTATGGATAAATCAAGATAATCTGCAAATAAATGCAAATTCAATAACAGAAAGAATTTTAGACATATATAAAAAAATTTATGATTCAAACAGACTAAATTTTACATAAATACAAATATGATTTAAGTATGGAGAAATATCTTAATTATATCATTATAGATAAATACAGAATATGTCTAACAAAATTTAGGCTCTCAACGCACAATCTTTTAATAGAAACGGGACGACACACAAACCTTCCCAGAGATGAGAGAATATGTCCAAATTGCACAATGCGAGTTATCGAAAACGAATATCATTTCATTCTAATCTGCCCAAAATATAGTGAACTTAGAAGGAAATTCTTACCAAAATATTATTGCCAGTGGCCAAATATTAATAAATTCGTATCTATAATGAGTTCATCTTCTGTACGTTTAATAAATAATGTAGCTAAATTCTTATATTTTGCCTTTCAGCTTAGACAAACAGATACTGTTTAGTATATTATAAGTCGTAATTATTATTGTGTCAAACTTATAATACTTTTATTTTCAGGTAGAATATCAACGACCTGCTTCTCAGAAAAACATGTTATGTCTCACTTTTTGTGCATGTGATTTCCTTTTCTTATAAATGTTCAAATGGCTATGAATGTATATGTATATGTTCTATGCTAATAAACTTATGTTATGTTATGTTATGTTATGTTTTTAAGAGAACCATGCCTTTTCAATGTCCTTTTAAATCTATCTCCTCTTTGTTTTGTTTTTTTCAGTTTTGCATGACACTACCCTACATAATTGTCTTATCAAAAAGCAAACATTGTATAGTTTCAAAAGATAACTTGTCGTATGGACAAACAAGGATGGTTCTTGATAGACTGTTTGTACGCGTTTCTCTTTTATGTCTTACTAATGCAATCGCTCTTCCTCGAAAGCACTCATCTGCTTGTTTTGTCACTTATTTTTACAGATAAAGCATGGTACTTCTTTTTACGCCGCTTAAAAACACATTCATAGAATTTACACTTTTTAGTAGTTCTTGTATTTGATCAGTTCTATTCGCTTTGGAATGTCATACTTGCATCCCAAATGTGATCACTTCAAAATAAATTATGTTTGTAAACTTGAAAGCATTGCTTATTTTGTCTAAACAATACTTGTTGTTGGTGTGGCATAATTTACCGGAATTTTTTTTAATATTTTGTAAAAATGATATGATTTACCAGTTTGCTATCCATACCACGAAAAGGACCCTAGAAAATCTAAAAAAGGATCGGAAATTTAAAAAAATCTAATATTTAGCAGAAGAAGGTTAATTTTGATAGAAATTTTATAGAAAAATGATTTGCCTTTGTCTCCGAGAAATTTGATTACAAAAAGTGTGTTTTAAGAATTTAATATATGTGATACAAATAATGTCTTAATTTGATCAAAGGTTCTACTCCAATGAAATGCTCGATATTTCATAGCCGCGAAAATGTTAGCCACCGATAAAATACGAACATTTGTGTCCGCGAACTTTAGGTATAATTCTATTTCTATTCACTTTGGTCACTCGCCACTCGAGAGTGCATCCGCGGCTTAGTGATTAAAGTCACCTTGTACCCATTTGCCCGCTTTCGTCCTCGGAATTTTTCATTTTCATATTTTCATAGATAAGGATGTATTCAAGTTAGTTTGTGGTATGTCGATGGCAAACGGGCAAAATACGATAGTGACCGGTCATATATTTCCCGATAATGCCCAGGACTGTCAACAATTTTAAAGGTCACGTCGTTGGTATATGACTTTGTTTGAATATGACCATTTAAGACGGATAATGAAAAATGAAAATATTTTCTAATCATTAAATAAGTATTGAACAAACGATATAGCATCTCTGTGTCATAACAGACGTTGTTTTAGCAATCAGTGAAAGTCGTGACAAAGACGGTAAATGGAGATATTGTTACAGGTTGAATGATATATCAAATTATTGATTAATCAAATTTCAAACAATAGATTAATAACAAATGAGTTCACACTTGCTTGTGCCTATTATCATGCATTTACTGACGTTCATTGTTCGAATTCGTTGACATTGCATGAAAAGCCGCTGTAATAACTCAAGGTCTACTAAATAATCGCGTAGTAATGGTGTCATCTGTAAAAGCGATAAAGATTAGTTCTCCAAGAAAGTCCTCAATTGCATCGTGATATATGCGCAATGCAGTCATACTATAACACCTTTATTCATTGTAAACTTACATCTGAATAAAACATACGTGTGTGACAGCATATTATATGACTATATTATACACACCATTTAAAACTTGCTAGCATTATTATATCAAATATATGGTTTTTTTTTTTTTTTCTTACGCCGAATATCGTTTTTTAAAGATATTTTGTTTATATTTTTCTGAACCGAGTATTCCGAATTTATGAAATACTTTGTAATTGTGTTATTGCTAAAAATACAAAAAGGCTTTAGTCATGGCAACCAAAAACATAAATATAAAAAAAAAGAAAATAAGAAAAAAAAATCATAGATAGATATACATTACAATGTTTGCAATTTAACATGTCTTCACAATATTTCATTGATAAAATGTATAAAGCGGCGTTCAACTGATTTAAGATAATCAGCCAGCAAGGTGGGTTCTTCATATGAAAAATATGAATTATTTTGGAGTTAAGCATTTTGTTTTAACCCGTCATTCGATAGAAGTAAGCCTGAGAGCCATCCTACTGACTATTTTACAAACAGTATGATTCAATGTATGATATACAGATGTTTATAGGTATTACGTGCATTTTTTTTCCTAAAGTTTAAATACCGAATTCTTTTTAATTACATAATATTATATAAACTTCACAATCTTGTGTATACAAATGAAACAATAAAGCTCTACATAAAGAAATAATAAGCACATCATTATATGTGATTTTTCAAAAAAATGTAAAGTAGCTCCGATTGAGATTCGAACTCACAGCGGTGACAGGCTAAGCATTTGTAGTGACATGCATTTGTATGACCTACATGTAATTAATTAATAAGCTTGAGCAAAATTAAGTTACATCTGTTATTTTCTCTCGTCTACTGGTTTCTCATATCCAATTTTCTCTTAAACCGATTGTTACAAACACTAAATACAAATCAGCGCTAACCTGACGGAACTTTTCAATTCTGTTTATGATTAAACGCTATAGATCTATGAGATAAACATCAGCGTTGACATTTTGCATATATTAACAGCAATAAAAAGCGCCTTCATATATCGCAGATGATCCGCATAGGAACGAAATATTACTGTCAATTTGGGGGCAATGTCTAAACGGATTACTTTATAAGCTTCAAAATGATCATCTGGAGAGAGATTTCGCTTTTGATCTATGACTTGCAATCAGGTTAGTTCAGGAGACGTTATCTCCCAAAGGTACAACTTAATATTATTCGTGTATAGAGGATAATTTCAATTCGGCGTTTAGCGTTTGGAACCTAACTCTGGCCTTATATACGGACTCTGTTATAATATCGAGATGTATTATTCATGCTATCTAACTGGAACTTACATGTCTATTTATGGAACATTTGTATGTATAGGTATAATATATAGTGTATAAACAAAGAAAAATATGAACTTTAAAATAGAGTCAGGTTCTACTGCACTCCAGTAGAATCGTCATCATCAGCAGCAGCAACAACAGCAGCAACAACAACAACATTTTTAAGATCGCATTTTCTACCTCACTTTCTCATAGAAAACAACACGTGTGACTCCGCTTGAAAGTGTGTGTGTGTGTGTGTTTGTGTGTGTGTGTGTTGTGGTGTGTGTGTGTGTGTGTGTGTGTGTGTGCTTTCTCGTAGATGTACCTCTGAAATTTACGATAAGTCGCAGTTGTTATCAGTTTCACATCAACTATTGCCATTATTTGAAACTTCAGAAAAGTAATTATATGTATCTCCTATTGTGTATGATATGATTTATCCTTCATAAAGAAATATCAGTCTGCTCATCGATTGTAATGAATGAGTAGATGATTTTTGCTGAATAAACAGCGTAGCGCGAGTGAAAATAAAAAAAAAATCAATTTTAGATGAGATATATTCCATATCCACTCAAAACAAATATCCTCTATTTATTTTATGCTAACTGATAACGAAAGAATGGAACTAGTTTGTGTAATCGTTCCTTTTCACGTGTGGATGAATCCATGTTCTTTTGAAGACAAATTTTTCCGCCGTATTTGATAGTTGTGACGAGAAAAAAGACAGACATTTATTGGATTTATGTGTTTACTAAACACTGTCAGACAAAATGAATAAGGCCATTTTGATAAATTGACAAGTACATAGATTAAGACTATATATCCCCCTTTATAAATAAAAAGTAGTTCCGGTATATCTATATCAGCTACGATGTGGACTGATATAGGTTATATCGGACTAATGGAACCCATTATTTCATCAGTTAGCACAAATAAAGTTTAATATTATAAAGTTTTGAATATGGTGATTTTCCTCAACTCTGATTTTTTTACATGTTCTAATAAATTTTGAAGAAACCAAGAAGCTAGTAAGTAGGAAATTCTTAGGGGAGTACATAATTATGAAATATATATATATAGTTGAACCTGTATTAGCGATCACCTGTATTAAGCGGTCAACCTGCATTTAGCGGTCAGTTTTAATATTACCAAACCAGCATTTTGTTATACGATTAACCTTCATTTAGCGACCACCTCTGTGATGCGGTCACATACTCTAAAAAGTCTAAATTCGAGGTGTTTCAAGGCAAGGAGGTCTGGTTGCTGGAAAAGAAAAATCGTCACTAAACTCGATATCACTCCGCTCAGTTGAGACATTTTACGACAGGAATCCTCTCTATCACATCGCCTAAATGGCAAAAAACAGTCATTTTCAGACGTTAGCAGCACTTTATTGGTTTTTTAATCCCCTTTATCCGATCTTTCTGACATTTTTAGCATAATATTTGGAAAAAAAAATTGACAAAATATTTCATATGTGAAATTACTTCATTAATGTTTTTTATGTATTTTTACAGAACAATAGTAATATTCATCATCATATCATCATATTTATCATCATCTTCTTCTTTTTAATCATCATCATCATCATCATCATCATCATCATCATTATCGTCGTCGTCGTCGTCAAGCAATAATAGGAAGCCATTTTTTTTTATCTTTTTTTTCTTCATAATAATAACAAAAATTCAGCATTTATGTTGATATGTCACTATACTGAATATACTCGAACATATATAAAGACATTGCATAACCTTCAACAGAACCAAATCGACGTAAACTTCTTCAAAATAAAACTGTTAAACAAAATAAGCCTGCATTTCCGATTTTCATCTTACAACATTTAAAGTTGTAAACAAACTATAAATCATACTTAAACGACAGGGAATAGCATTCAAGGAAATACGGGGGGATTTACAACTTCAATTATAGCAAAATCTTTTTAGAAATCTACCATGTCTATAAATAATCACACCCACGTAGAAAGAACTGCTTATTCTGTTCAACATTTTCAAGTATCAATGAGACTACTGTTACACATTTTAAATGTTACTAAGGTGCTATAAGGCCCCAAGGCCCATTAATAGATTGCATACCTGAGGACCCGAGAAATGTGGGTTCGAATCCTGTTGGTGAAATAATCTGTCAAAACCTTCCCAGGCGCAAAGTACTGGCCCAAACGAGGTACCACAAAAATGATTTGGAATAATTTGGTATTATTATGTATAAGGACTTCCAGTATTGGAAATCCTCGAGCGCTTATTCCGTTACTCCATACATCGCCCAGGGGATTATTAGTTATCATTTGCTCGTAATAGATTATTTGAAAAGCCTCGCTAACATTCACAGCCCCTCTAGGTAGTGGTGATTTTTGACCAAAAGAAACTATCGTACTTACGGCGCTTAGACAAACTTTTAACGACATAAGATTTTATATCTCAAACTGAAGCGTACTCATTTGTGTAAGCATCATTTTAACTGGTCGACGCACTTTATCCTATATCCTTATAACGATAAAGTGCAAGGCTGCATAGATGTAATAGACAGCCGTGGGTATCCGACGCTGAAGGACTTCTTTCCTATGTCGATGTAAAAAGGAACAACGAATAATATGCCATTATCTGTTCACACTTCCACCATTTCTTAAGAGAATATTTCTGAGGAATAGTAAAGAAGTGTGACTTTTGATTTGATTTTATCTTGATATTATGGTCGGAAACGAGAGATTGTAGGTGCGATACAAATAAAATAAAGGTAAAGATAACAATTGTAAATGAATTTAGCTTGGTGCTCAAATTATAATAATAGTTCCAGGACTGGTTAACCCAATGCCAGAATAATGGCAGATACAGGACAGGTTTGCCAGGTGTCTGGATAATGGTAGATCCAGGACTAGTTTGCGCGGTGTCAGGTTAATAGTAGATTCAAAACTGGTTTGCGCGGTGTGAGATTAATGGTAGATTCAAGACTGGTTTGCACGGTGTCAGATTAATGGCAGATTCAAGACTGGTTTGCGCGGTGTCAGATTAATGGTAGATTCAAGACTGGTTTGTGCGGTGTCAGATTAATGGTAGATTCAAGACTGGTTTGCGCGGTGTCAGGTTAATGGTAGATTCAAGACTGGTTTGCGCGGTGTCAGGTTAATGGTAGATTCAAGACTGGTTTGCGCGGTGTCAGGTTAATGGTAGATTCAAGACTGGTTTGCGCGGTGTCAGGTTAATGGTAGATTCAAGACTGGTTTGCGCGGTGTCAGGTTAATGGTAGATTCAAGACTGGTTTGCGCGGTGTCAGATTAATGGTAGATTCAAGACTGGTTTGCGCGGTGTCAGGTTAATGGTAGATTCAAGACTGGTTTGCCGGTGTCAGGTTAATAGTAGATTCAAGACTGGTTTGCGCGGTGTCAGATTAATGGTAGATTCAAGACTGGTTTGCGCGGTGTCAGGTTAATGGTAGATTCAAGACTGGTTTGCGCGGTGTCAGGTTGTCAGTTAATGGTAGATTCAAGACTGGTTTGCGCGGTGTCAGATTAATGGTAGATTCAAGACTGGTTTGCGCGGTGTCAGGTTAATGGTAGATTCAAGACTGGTTTGCGCGGTGTCAGGTTAATGGTAGATTTAAGACTGGTTTGCGCGGTGTCAGATTAATGGTAGATTCAAGACTGGTTTGCGCGGTGTCAGGTTAATGGTAGATCTAGGACTGGTTTGTTTTGGTGATCTATGAGAGGTTTGTCTGATGCAAGGATAATGGTAAGTCAAGGACTGGTTCGCCAGATGTCCGATTAACTGGGGAGTGTGGTACCATGCCATTTGACTGCGGTTTAATACAGCTCTATATTTGATATATTTGACATATTGGAAATGTAACATTTAAAAAAATGGAAGAAGAATAATACATCCCGGATACCAAGATATGGCTATAAAAAACGTATACCACAAAAAAATGATATTCAAGGAAAGGCAAAACAATGTTATTTTCTTCTGTTTACTTTTCGTAGCGGAAAAAAACTTGAACGTCCACCTAATTCGTTGCTTATTTCATCGATCTGCCCAAAGGGATAGTCCTCGCGTGTTATTTTATTAATGAATTCATATTGTGCCGTCCACAAGCAGTTTGAAATACCGGGACTATTAAATAATAGTTCAGTAGGCCATCCTGATCGAAAGGTGATAAACGGGATTTTATTGATGATATTCGATGATTTATTAATGTCATACAATAAATAAACGCGACGGGTTGCACTTTTGTACCAAGGAATATATAAAGCCAAATATTTGCGGACGTCAATTCATTCTCCATTTTTCACACATTTTATCCATTTTGTTTTCTTTAATCGTTTACAGGGGCGAAGAAGACAAATTATATGCGATAGAGGATGACTTTTTGTATGTTAGTTGAAGAATACTTGTTTTACCGATGCCCTGACATACCGTAAACGATTGCCCATCGATCATATATGTTTTTTTTTGCTCTGAAAGAGAGAGACAGAGAGAGAGAGGGAGAGAGAGAGAGAGAAATTGTGTTTTCTTTGGACGTTTCAGCACCGGAACACAAGTATTTTCCATGACTCAATGTTTCACCCACAGTGTTACAGTTAAAAAAACTTATATTTAGGTATAACGTTTCATGAATTTTGCAAGATATGTCTTGCTTTTGCATGTAGTGTATCGATATTTTTACTTGATTCATAATATTAAAATGAAAAGAGAAAAAAAAAAAAAATATTTCGAAGGTGATTCATGCTTTATAACAATGTTTATACTGTGACCCGGATTTTTACCACCAACCAATGAAAATTATCCTTCGAGTAACTATATCAATAACAATTGAATATCAAAGTAGTTACCGCCAACGCCTGACCATCATATTTTTAGTTGGTAACAATAATGTTATTTTAATGCTTATGAAAACCAATAGAGATTTTAAAGGTTGAATTAAAAATAGGTAAGAAATAATTATTCCAGAAAACAATATCTTTAAAACAGAGATGGAGTGACTGTAATTCGTGTTGTTTTTTTGTTGTTTTTTTTTCTTGACTCTTAACGTAACAATTAGAAATTTATTAATTCATTTTTGTGTATATTTGTTGATTGTATGCTATATATAGATGGTATATTGCATATTATCTTGTAAAAATAGCTTCATTTCAAATATTTACAGTACAACTTTTAAAAAAGGAAAAACCTTTTTATGATTATATTCGTATATTTTTGACAAATAAAGTATAATTTATGATTTATTTTATTCAATGCAGATGTATAAAGAAAATCAATTATAATGCCATATAAGGTTTTAGAATCCAATGGTACAAATATATCACCATAGACGTCAATTTCACTGCGCAGGCGCATACGATTGAAATCAAATTCACAATACACGAAAGTTTCCCAATACTTAGTTCTGGTACCAGTTAACACGACTGTTTGTGAAATAAACAGAATGGTCACCAAGGATGACGTTGCGCACGTGTCCTCATGACAAGCTGCATGTCCTTTTTGACATCAGAACGTGAACAAACACCAAGGATGGTTAGTTCCAACCCGGTAGGAAACTTTCTTTATTTCAAGTTTTTCTAAAATATGTTCTCTTTTCGGAGGATAAAATTGCCGTTTTTTTTAATAGTGTATGTATTTAAAATATTTTAAAATTTATTTTCACACTTAATTGCAGAAATTGAAAATAAAGATATTGATGATTAAAGAGATGGTGATATAATAAAATTGATATATGCATGTAATCTATAAATATTATATGATTTATCTATATATGTGTTTAATTTTATATAGAATATCTTACGTTTCGTTCGACCATATAGAAAATCTTACGTTTCGTTCACGTTAATATGGTTGTAAACCTTATTATATATATATATATATATGGCTACTCTTTCATCATAACCTTGTATTCTGGCTGGATTTTTTTTTTAGTAAGAGTGTTTTTAGTAAGGGTGTTGTAATGATAGAATATCATAAGCAAACTATGTTTGAATCGATTGTTTGATTTGTCCGTCTAATGCATGTTTATACTGAATAATATCTGCATTTGTATGTTCTTTGTCAATCTGTCTTTATATGTAATCTTCAATATTGGAGGAAATAAAGCTACATAATTATAAGCATTAATTTCTAAATATCTGGCAAATTGACTCAAGTCATTCAATTTCTTGTATCTTCATGTCGAGTATCTTTCACTTACTTGCTTAGCATAATAAGGGTACTTCCAGAATTTGTTTGACCGGGTCAGGATTACAGGATAATGTGACTGTATCGGTGAGATTGTCGTAGTACTTGTTTCTACTAACCTGACCGACCCTTTTTTCGTACTGGCCCTAAACTTTTTTTCCGTAGCATTCGGGTTATTACGATTGCAAAAAAACTGTTTTCGTCAATTCCTAAAAAATCAGGTAAAAATGGAAAAAGTTAAAAAAAAAGTAATAATAAAAAATTAGCCGACCTACCGACCCTATTTTTCTCGGAAATGTTAGTGGAATCACACAACTTATTTTTTTCGCCTTACTCAATTTAAATGGTTTGATTTACCCAATATTTTCTATTTTCAAATAATTGAAATGAAATCTGGGAGGCTTAATCTGCTTTGTAAGATTTGTCCAACATTTATGACACATTGTACTAGCATGTCATATGACCCTCTCTTGCTAGAGTATTTTCTTATTTTCCTAATTGGCTGAGTGACAAAAGGTTTCGGAACATAAGTAGCTATTCCTTATAGCATTGCATATGCTTGTAAATCAATAAAATTAAAAATGATGGTTAACATGGTCTAATTTACTCAATATTTTTTACCAATACTCATTTTTTTAATTTAAAAGAAATAAATGTGTAATACTCAGTTTGCTAATCAAGTTGAAAAGTTCTGTGTCATACAGACAAAAAAAATATCCAATGGACCGAACGACTGTTGGTAGTAAACGCAAAACCCAAGCAATTGAGTTGCGTCATTTCTCAAATTAAATGTAATGTTTGAAACCATCATTAAAACTACCCAGATTTATGTTGGCTAGTCACGTTGAAGTGAGGTGCATTATTGTGTCATAATTGTACCATTATCTCTCTCTCTCTTCTTTTATATAACATACATACAATATTGTAGACCTTAATGGCCACATAAGAATGATTTAATGATATCATACTTCGCCTTTGATTCAATTTCTACAGTCCGTATTGACCTATATCAATTCCGATAAAGATTAAACCAAAATACACAAGTAGAAATCTTCGAGAAGCAATTTAATAACAAATTTTAGCCTGTCCTTCGTATTTTTTACTTCGATACGTTTTTTTCTCGAAGAATTAAAAGGGAAAAAAAAAAGGATTAACGTAGTATATAATTGGCGGAATAATTCAACCCTTACATATTTACTCGATGGTTACCCAATATTGTCTTGTCATTTGATGAAGCCTCCCTTGAGAAATTCTCGTTGTCGTGGGTTCGGGTGTGTCAAACACCGAACATAGTTTTGAGTAAAATTTCCCGAAACAGGCTCAAAACATCAAACAGTCAAAGAACCTGACCGCGTAAACATACAAAGCCGACTTTGAACATAATAAAGGGAAACGGCAATGACCGAAGGGAATCTCGGCTAAAATTCAATTTTGCACGGTAATATCTTTTCACGCGCAGACAGATTTTTAAATCTTGGAGTTTATGTGATATATTCACATAATAGTATTTGTAATAGTATTCGGATTTTTTCTTCTTTTTTTTTTTTTTTTTTTAAAAAATATATGATAAAAGTGTTATGTACAGTCTTTTCCAATTAATTGTATTTTATTCAAGGTCTCTCCATTTTTGCATGAAAAGAAATAGAGACATGGCAAAGAACTAGCAAAGTAAGCACTGAAAATATAAAAACGAGTTAACTGAGCCTATGGTATGTTACATAAAACGAAACTGAAATTCTCATTAAAACATCATGCTAGACATAAAAATTCCTTAAAATGACCTGTGAAAAATCATCAAAATAAAACACACACTAAGAACTAAAGCAACAATGAAAGTTTTAGCAGCTTGTGGCATATTAACATTTTTGAAATTTAGCAGTATGCCTTGAACTTCGGATGATTGTCATCGTTGCTAAGAAATCAACCATTATATTTTTGTATTGTAGTTTCTCTTGAGAAAGTGGTTTATTGAGGTTTTCTTTATTCCAACTAAAACCACTGACTAAAGCTTTTGTTATATTAATGTTATGTAATCATGTCATTCGATTCATCTTTAATCGGCTTTGTTTCGTTGCAAAAAAACAAAAAAACAAAAACAAAAAAAACTCAAGACATTGCCCATCCGATGTGAATAGTATCTACAATATTGCTTCTGTTGGTCTGAATGGAACTTACATGAAGCATTTCAGCGTGTACGGAACTCAACTTTAGCATGTAAATCTGCCCCGGTTCGTCCTGAACGGAATTTAACTGCAATATGTGGTAAGCTTCGGTACGCCCTGAACGAAACTTCACTGCAATAGCATTCAGTCCTAACTGAAAGACACTTATACGTATCCTGCTTCAGTCCGGCCTGAACCACACTTATACGTATCCTGCTTCAGTCCTGCCTGAACCACACTTATACGTATCCTGCTTCAGTCCTTCCTGAACCACACTTATACGTATCCTGCTTCGATTCAGCCTGAACGACACTTAACTGCAATATGTAGCCTGCTTCGGTTCAGCCTGAACGACACTTAACTGCAATATGTAGCATGCTTCGGTTTTGGCCTTAACGACACTTAACTGCAATATGTAGCCCGCTTTGGTTCGGCCTGAAAAGCACTTAACTGCAATATGCAGCCTGCTTTGGTTCGGCCTGAACAGCACTTAACTGCAATATGAGCTTGCTTTGGTTCGGCCTGAAAAGCACTTAACTGCAATATGTAGCTTGCTTTGGTTCGGCTTGAAAAGCACTTAACTGCAATATGTAGGCTTGTTTTGGTTCGGCCTGAAAAGCACTTAACTGCAATATGTAGCTTGCTTTGGTTCGGCCTGAAAAGCACTTAACTGCAATATGTAGCTTGCTTTGGTTCGGCCTGAAAAGCACTTAACTGCAATATGTAGCTTGCTTTGGTTCGGCCTGAAAAGCACTTAACTTCTGTAGTACGTTCATGACCTCGTTAAGTATGCAAATTATGAATGGAATAAGGGTATTTTTTGCACAGACTGGTCCTTCAGATTTTTTTTCGAAAAAAACAAAAAAAACAAAAAAAAACAACGAAGATTAGCGAAAAACTTTAACCACAGAACATGCTTAATATATCGCTTATGGTAACTTTGACAGTTTTGGGTAAAACATCTATATATATGTGCTGAATGATAAGTAATTCCTTCAACGTACAATTATCAACAGGGGTTCAAAGTTGAATGGGGCGAATTATATCGTATAACGGTAACAATAAAAAAGGAAGGGAGGACACTGTTTTCGGCTATTTTTTAATATCGCATTTTCTTGCAAATTTTGCTTTGTAATGTGGTTCATTTATGTTTGAAATGAATCAAAATAAAGACTACAAGTTGTTTCCTTGTTGTTTTTACCCTTATAAATGATACAAAGTGTGTTTTTAATGATTCAATGGAGCTTGACACTTGCCGGGACAGGCTTCTTTGGGTTTCATTTGCAGTGAATAAAAGGTTCACTTCTCAATGGTCAGTGTTTTTAGACT
This sequence comes from Solen grandis, assembly GCA_021229015.1. Lineage (NCBI taxonomy): Eukaryota > Metazoa > Mollusca > Bivalvia > Adapedonta > Solenidae > Solen > Solen grandis. The sequence goes on from CM037794.1 coordinate 13,133,931, forward strand.
GTTGTCGAAGAAGCTTTTGGCTTAACTTACCGTGTAATGTGGTTCATTTATGTTTGAAATGAATTAAAATAATTACCATAAGTTGTTTCCGTGCTGTTTAATAAACCTATGAATAAAAGGTTCACTTCTCGATAGTCAATACATTTAAATGAAATTTTAGTACTGCAGCGGAAAATACAAAACCTGGAAAAATAGATACAGGTAAATATTTACTTTAAGATAATAGTAAATCCTTTATCGCGGGAAAAATGAGTTTTGGTTATATTCTGATTGACCAATGAAATTTTACCTTTTTATTCACTTAGAATGAAACTGGATATATCCAGTCCTGGCAGTTGTCAAACTCGATCAGAACATGAAAACCACATTACGAGAAAGAACGTCACAATAACGATTTTTCTTATTTTATTGTAAACACATCTTTGGTCTCAAAACAGGCCCCCTTCCTTTTTTAATGTTACAACTATACATGATTCACCCCATTCAACTTCTATGGTTTGGAATAGATATAAACGTTCACAGTTAAAGCGGCATCATAAATTGCTAAAGATTTTAGCTGTAAAATGGCTGTGTGTGTAATGTATAGTAACAATTAAATTAATCTGGTTTTTAAGTGATTTAAATACTATTTACATGTGGCTTTAGTGTGGTTTAAAAAATCGCAGGCAAGGCCCATACATTTATCAGAAGTTTTGGTTTGATAATTTAGTTTAAGCCTAAAAATACATATAAATATTATATATTTTTGAAGAACAAAATGGAGGCCTTAAGTGTCCGGAGTATTTAACTATTATTTACAGTAAAGTCTTTGAAATCCACTTGTGCTGATGAAAATTCCACAGATATTGATATTGGCTTTTTATATACCATTTTGCCAGAAGATCGGCAATACCCGGTATAATTAGCTGATTTAAATTGACCAGTCAGTGACTGGGGAAAGTCTAAAATGCATGCAATGTTCATTTCCCTTGAATAATGTGTGAAATTTTACACCAGCACGTAGATTAGGTTTTCGGTAAATGTTCGTTGATTTACGTAGATTTACGTCTCATTTCGATTTGAAATGGTCGATGCCCCGCCAAATGCATTGGGAGGCATATAGATTTTCGGTCCGTGTTTTCCTTCGTTTGCCAGTTCGTTCGTCCGTCCGCAACACCCCAGTTTTTTTCTTTGAGTTTAAGCTTTTTACTATGTAGATGACTACGCTTCTTCATGAAAAGTGGTACACATGTTCATCATGACATGAACTATTTAATATTTATCCATTTTCTTTTTATTTTGCTGTACCAATGTTTTACGGTTTTATGAACATGGAAAATTTTCTGCCTCAGGTTTACACGTGCGTTTTTTTTTTTTTTTTTTTTTTTTTATTCACATGACTTCACATCATAGAACTTGATAAAAGATATATAACGACAAAGTCATCAAATATCATATACTATAATGATAAAACAGTGCTTTTTAATACACTTGTACTGGGACACTGAACTTACTAGTTAGGAGCAGATGTTTAATATCCAGATATAAACTTTTAAAAATACCGTCCAAAATTTGGTTCTGACCAACGTATGCCATTAAAAATTTACATTCGTTGGAGATAAGCTTTTTTTAAACCATATTGTTTTCACTTCAATCCATTTATTTCACATAATTATGGCACTACTGTTATGTCTCTTCATGTTTGTATGAATGTGAATAATACAATATGTTTTCACTAAGCTAACGTATGCCATTTAACTTGTTTAGTTCTATTTACATGCACTTGCAGATTCCAGTTCTTAAAATATAAGCAATAGTGAAATGATTAATTTCACGTACCTCTCTTGTATAATATCTGGTCTTTATTGAGGTATAATTGACTGTGGCTAAGTCCTTCTATTTTGATGTTAGTTTGTTATCATTCAGTATTTGACGATTACTTACATAATGAAAGAGACAAAGGAATTAATCATAAAATAACTATCTTGGGACAAAGCTGTTTAGAACATCAGTTATTAAATATTGATATATAATTAAAAATGGAGTATCCAGCATTAGCTTGTTTCAGACTGTGATTATCCGAGCACATTGCCTTTTCCGAGATATGATATTCACATATATGATATTCAGAGATGTAATATTAGGTATTAACAGATATACTGTCAAAAATATAATATTCACAGATATAATATTCACCGATTCTTAATCCCGGAGCTGACACCATCTACCACTCATATTTTCGAGATTCACGCGCCCTTCATAATTCACATAGATTTACATATATACATGTATACGGGAGTGTTATATACATTGTAAATGTAGTAGATGTACTCATTCGTCTGGTTTACCTTCTGAATCTAATTCTGAATATGATACGTTGTAGATCCCAATATTGGAATTTACACAACAGGATAGAGGGCTCCGCTCTTTTGTTGGCGGTGGCTCTTCAATGCATCTTTAAATGTCTTTACTGTGCAAGTATGCACTACATTTTCAGGAATACACAGTATTCACAATGAATGAATTTTTGATGTTATTTTCAGTTTAAAAAGGGAAATCCCGAGCATATGTATCATTGCAAATATGTTTTCTTTTCTAATATACAATTTATTTGAGATTACATAACCATTGAGTTTTTGTTTTCGTATTAATATTGCTCTTTTTGATGTTAAAAGCCCTTTAACCACACAGTAATTTAGGATTAATGTAAGGCCTAATGGCCTGTCGTGTAAGGTTTCAAGTTCAATATCTTGTTTTCTTTTTTGACAAAGTGCATGTTCTATTTATATAATTTGTTTCTTCATGAATCTAGCTGCTGAGTTTTGAATTCTCTTTGATTTGGTTTTCATCTTTCTGATGGGGATTCTAAATAGGGATTCCAGACTTATGACGCAAATTTGACCCATTCTTAAAATGAAAGGACCGTTTATTTATTGTTCTCACACTTTTTATCCATTTACAGTCATAGAAGAGTTCTATTTTTGAATAATTTTCTTTTCTCGTCTTTCAATTTCCAACGCAGGAAATCTCGCACATATTGATGCGGAGCCGAGACCAGGTCACGTGACTTTCATACTGTGAGATTAACTAATCGTAATAATCCTATACGAGTCACCACCCACATATCGCATAAAATATTGATACAAAAGCATTTCTTGTCTATTCGAGTCATATTTGTACCGTTTGATGGATACCAAGGACAGAAATATGACATTGATTTCTCAGTGCAAGCGAGTATTCCGGACGTCAGAAATAAATCAAAGGACCGATAGTCCTGAGAGCTGCCTTTTGAAAAATACTGCAACATTATACAGCATATAAGTTTGTACAAGGCAAGTCACTGGATTTTGAAATCATAGACACGTAATAATTTAATGG
>CM037794.1:13137387-13151314 GCA_021229015.1 Solen grandis
CTGCATTCATTTAGAAAGAATAAAATGCTTTATTAAATATTATTGGTTCTATCTCCATTAATAAAATTTGACTGTTTCGTTTAATTTATAAATTTAGAAGGTTATGCCGTACCCTATCCACAGCTATTTATCCATCTCGGGAATAGCACTGTTGTTGTAAAGTTTTGTGAACAAAATAACAAATAATCATTTTTTTGTAATTTAAGTACGCTATGGTTGTTTAGATTTCAATTAACTACACCAATAAAGTTCGTATAAAAAGTTATTATCAACTGTAATTTTTACCCCGAAACTTCAAATGCGGGCGCTTTAAGCGGCACAACCTTACTTATAACATGCATCATTTCAGGTCTCCATTCAATTCAACAGAACCCACCGGACAATCCGATGTTTGTGGCAGAAATACCAAAATACTGGAAGTGTTGCTGATCTGTCTCGCTGGCGAAAAGTCGTGTTACTACGACCAACCTTCGTAATCGACAATTGACGGCTACATACACTGCTCGTCGGACACTTGGGACCCACCAATGACTGATAAGCGCACAGGCTGTCCGGAACCAAATAAAGGCAGCGCGCTTGAGACCACTAAGGTCCTCCGTCGGCATTATCCTGGCCACTCGACACCATCAGACCAGATTTCAGTGGGCGATGCGCCACCTGCGTTTCCATTGGGCAGACTTGACTAACAGACGGGTCTCAATTTTTACTAACTAGATCCGATGACAAAACACGTGTATATCGCCGTTTGGAAGAAGAATATTCAGACATGTGTGTCATGGAAAGAAATTGATTCGGTGGGAGCTCCATGATGGTCCGGGCTGGTTTATCACTCCATACCAAGACCCTCGTCGTGGGGAATAATGAGAATCTACGTGCAAATCGGTACCAGGCGGAAGTCTTACAACCGGTACCAGGCAGGAGTCTTACAACCGGTACCAGGCAGGAGTCTTACAACCGGTACATATTCCACATGTGAAAGCCAACAGAGGAATGATTTTCATGCAAAAACTAAATTTGGTTTAGTATATATACTCAGTTATCTGATAACTAACAGTTTATTGTTCGTTAGTATTAACGTGGCACTCATGAATATTCCATGTTTATCAGTATGTCTGAAGGTAAAAATAATATTACTGTTGATAAAACGAAACCAATACATTATTTAATGGGCATCATATCAATTTCACAAACAGTTGTACGGAGAATGCCGAAGACAATGGCGAAGATTGGTGAGTGACTTGTTAATACTTACGCACAATACGCTATGTTCCGTGTTTATCTCTTTGTATATAGTTCACTAAAATGTAACTGTTTCGTGTCCGTCAGCGTTTGGGCTAATGTGTTTACGCAATGCTGAGGTCGTGGGTTCGAGCCCTGTTCGGTAGTAAAACTTGATGTGAGAAATGTTAACATGCGGAAGGACGGTGGTTATACTCAGATTCAGTCTGCGGACTTCATCTACAAATACTACTCGATATGCCATATGTAACCTGTCATGTGTGGATTATGGTGTTAAATAATCCCCATTTGAAAAAGTATATCTGTTTACATTAGTGTTTGTTTACAACATAGATTTAATAGCATACTTATCATTTGTTGTGCATCATGTTGCAATTACAATTTCATTAAAATCACTTGTTTTTCTGATGCGGCCGGTTGCTCACCCAGCAGCTACTTAAAGTGACGGGTACAGAATGTCTAACAGACTGGCGCCTGACAATGATAGCTTTCGGGAATTAACTGTATACAACATAGGTGTATCATAAACATATTGTAGCTGTCCCTTTTAATATGGGTAGCACTATAATAAACAAACACTTTACATTTACATTTTATATAGACAAGAAATTCATCCATGGCCAGGTGGCTTAAGGCGTCGACTCAAGATCACTTACCGCTCACCGCCAAGGTCGCAAGTTCGAGCCCCGCTCGCTCGAAAAAAATAGAGAGAAAGCTTGCCAGTTTCTTGCGGCAGGATGGTTTTTCTATTCAGATTCATTCTAAGGTCTTCTTTCACCAGTTAAACTAGACATGCCATATATAACCTGAGATGTTGTGCAAATGGCGTAAAAACATTAAAATAAATAAATATATAGACCAGTGATGAATATTATTGCTGGATAGGTACATATCATTCGTACACCTCTTACGTATCAAAATCTCATCTCTTACGATGCATCACACATAAAATAAAAACATAATACAATTATATAATCATTATATTATAGTCTTTATTAGTAGATTGGTGAGATACTTTAAAACAAAATGAACAATGTATTCTAACATATGTCCTCAGACAAATATGTTGAAATTCCTATTTCAATAGTCACAAAAGCAGTTATTTATATCACTATTATTTCTTGATTATCTTTTAACGAAAAAAAAAGAGTTTTCTAATTAAATTTCCCTGATGATGCTTAAGTGACACACAGAGGTAATAATAAATTGGATGATTGAATTTTCAACTTCCAATAAATAAACAAGTTTTTTTTCCCAAACTAACATCGACAATTATGTTATCAACTGGTATAAACACAATAAACTAGGTGCTATATTGCATTAAACAACTATATACAAAATAATTTCAATGTTTTACTATCATTTTTATCAATTGTATGCACTACTGCATTTAGATTTAATTTTTTTGAAGAAAAGGAAACAGAAACAGTTCTTATATAATAAAGTAACAAAACTATAATCTAGCCATATTTTATCATATCCCCTCCCCTTTCAAATGTTACAGTTATCGTTATGTTTTTTTTATTTTAAATTTACCAAAACAATATATTTCCAATGTTCTAGTTATTCGTGGTATATTTTCATTACTTCAATACGTTAAATGCTGGTACTTCTACTACTAAAGGAATAAACATATTTTATTGCACGTATATTGCATGACAATCATTTTTATCAAGTTTTATCTTTTATCTCTAATACACACCAGACACAGTGTTTCTCGATGGATCTGTTATATCAAATACTCCCATTTTATTTTCCATTCATAAAATAATATAGTATTGATAAAATATCCATCAAAACATTTACGTGTAGGTGTTTTGAAAATGTTTGCATCAATTAAAAGGTATTTAGAATGCAAGATATTTTTACATATGATCCGTATGCCACAAATGCATACCAGAATTACATTTTTATTGTTTAACTAAATCCAGTGATATCACTTTGTGGTATGGCATATCTAAACACCTCAAGAAGGTTCTGAATACAATCTCGAATAACTTTTATCACTTGCAGTTCCGGTTTTACATCTGGTTGCAAAATGCTCACAATTATTAGTAACAAGATGGTATGGACCCCAACAGGAAGGATCTTTAATCAATTTCTCAGCATTTTGTGCGGCATCTTCTGCTGAAAAACATTGCCCAGGTTCATAACATAGGCGAAAGAGTTTACGCTTCCCTTGTTTTGTAAATTCACCAATGGTTACTTTTCGTACTTTGGCGGTCTTTTTATCCATTCCTCCGAAATCTGCTACGTCATTGTCGTGACCCAGGAATATACCATGGTGATGGTATTCTATGCCGGATACCTCGCCCTCAACTGATATGTGGTCTCCTCTTTTCAATAATCTGTAAGTATAACAATTGGTCAAATTCAAAATTTAGATACAGGAGGCTTAATGGAACTTGTCATATACTATAGATCATAGCAACTTAACTGTCTAATAGTACACTATGATAGTTTGATTACATTGAGGTTTTATTAAGAGGCTATTATCTGTAAAGCTCAATAAAGCTCCAGGTTAAACGCAAATGTTGTAAACAGGACTTCAAAAATAATTCTATCGTTAGACGCGTGTTATAAATAACTGGTTTTCAATGGCCATTTATTGCTCTGTATATATACCCAAACAAATAAGTACCATACACTATATCTATGTACTGGACAAAAATTCAAACAATCTCTCTAATTATTGCCATTTCCGCGTACGTCCGAAGCAGTCTATTTTAGATGTAGGCGGAAATGGTCGAACGATTTTCCGATTGAAACGCATTTACCAAACGGTGACGTAATTAAACTTCCGTTGGGAAACTGCTAGCGTGTTGGAATGTTGCTGCAATACTTTGTAAAAAATTGAAATTGTATAAATGCGGTGAAAACACAATAAAATGGTTTGAATCTTACCTTACTGACAGAAAACAGAAAGTAACATTAAATGGAGAAACATCTGTTGAACAAACTGTTATGTGTGGGGTACCACAAGGCTCTATTTTAGGGCCTCTCTTGTTTTTGATATTTATAAATGATCTCCCTCTCAGTCTTGAAGGTATTGTGTCAAAAACAGATATGTATGCAGATGATACAACAACATTTGACATTAATACATCAAAGGCTGTTATACAAAAAATTCTTCAGTCATCTTTAAATATGTTAAATGGATGGTGTTTAACTACAGTTTTATTACTACACCACAACGACGTGCTAGGCTTATTTATAAAATTATACCATTAACGTATAATGATATTTTTATAGAACTTACGTCTGGTGATAAGGTTCTTGGAATGCATATAAATAATAACCTTAAGTGGGATACACATATCATGTTCATAAGGAAGAAAATTTCATCCTACTTGTTGTTATAATCAAGAATAAAAACCTACACTCCATTAAATTACAGAATTATTTTTTATAAAGCTTATATACAACCCCATCTAGATTATTGTAACGTAATTTGGGGTAATACAAAAAAGATAAAAAAACAATTCCTCATAAAAAAATGTTCATATATTTAAAGTCAAATACTTCGTATATAACAGATATGTTTAATACCAATGATAACGTTCATAGAATTTACGTTCAACAAATGAATTAAACATTATCACACCAAAACCCAGCACAGAATTATTCAAAGGTAGTCTGTCCTACTCTTGAACTTTAATATGGATTAGTATACCATTTAATATCAGAAACTGTACTACAGTCAAAAGCTTTACAACAAATTGTGTTAAATAGTTACAAACAGAATGAGCTACTTCATATGTCCCGGAGAAAATATTTGGTAATAGATAAATTATTATTATCGCAAATGCTACAAATAAGTCACCACCTCCAATTGTACACACATATATATGTATGTATATATATTATTGCTTGTTTTTTTTTTAATCAAAGAGAGTTCCAAAGGATTGCTTAAAAAACCTAAAACGAATCATTAGTAGTTATCATATTTCATGTATAATCAATTTGCTTGCAATGCTTAAAATGTTTTTATTTGTTTTGTTATTGTATTTTGTAAATAACATGTAAATGTTTTATTAGAGGGCCCCAAGGAAGATTAGTTTAAAACTAATTGGACAACCCTCTTTAAATAAAGACTTCCATTCCATTCCATTCCATATAACGGCCCCTATCAGAAAGCGGGGTTATAAATAGTATTGAAGCGAGATACAGGCGGGTATTCCCACCCGACTATCATAAAACTGATCTGATGTACATGTTGAGTGATTATTATTATTAGCGAAATACATGTATAAAGCTTTCTTATTACGTACATTATTATTCTAACCTTGGGAAAGAAAATATATTTTATGTCCATAATCATACTGTTAAAACTTTAATGTCAGATCATTGTTGCATTTATGAATTGTTAATTGTTATTTACACAAATATCTTATGACTTAACCCCAACTCTTGCTATATCTACCCTTCTTATTGTACCGAACAGAACGAATACATACCTGAGCAATATATCAAATTACAATAACAACCCGACATATGTTAAATTTAATAGTTAGGTATTATTTAAATAGCAAGGAATATTCTTAAATCTACAAATTACCCGATTTACACGATTAAACACGAGGTATTAACTGGGACTGTAACAACGGCGTGTTATAATACTCGTATATAAATAGTGATTTCACGGTAGATGTGTTAGTTGACTATATCAGTATATTTTTTTGAATGGGTTTTAACGCCATTTTCAACACATTTCAGGTTATGGCATTTCTAGATTAACTGGTAGGGGAAGACCTCAGACTGAGTAGAACCACCATTCTGCCGCAAGTTTTTGGAGCGAGCGGTCCTCGGACCTACGTCCTTGAGGGTGATATAACAGAATAGGTGAACCTGTTACACCAAGATCAGATCTTATCATTTATTTGTTGCTAAGTTTAGTCACGAGTTTTCAGATTTTAACAGAAATTGGTATATTTGTTCCATATGATTTAACAGTATGTCACGTACATGGACCTGTGGGAACTTCATTGTCAAGGTCATCATTAAAGGTCAAATTTGTCAGAAATATGTGAAATTATGATCTTCCGGGTTGTAGTTTAGTTAAGGGTTTTCTAATTTTACCATAAATTGGTATTCATATTCAATATGATGTGACAGTTTGTCACTTAAAAGAAATGGTGGATACTTCAAGTTAAAGTAATTTCTCAAAGTCATAGTATTCAAAATATGTGAAAGGTTTTGTGTGTGTGTGTGTGTGTTTGTGTGTGTGTGTGTGTGTGTGTGTGTGTGCAAAATAACTTAAAAGCTTGCTCATCTGACTTAATCTCTTTAGCTGCTTTGTTTTATTACCTGTACGAATGAATACATATATGACTATAATTTTGATTTCAACATCTCAAACATAAACTCTCAGGCCAAAAAAAAAAAAAAAAAGAATAGTTCAGTTTCTGGTCTTCAGCCAGGAAAAAAGAGCGTCGGTAGGTAGGGATATAATGAAAGTGATGTGTCTATGAAGTCTCATCAAATTAGAAAAATCTGAGTGCCATAAACTGCAAATTCAGACCCAATGACTTTCGAACCATTACTCTTACTCAAAGAGTTTTGTCGATATGCGCAACACATGTCTTTTTGATAAAAAGGAGGTTTTAAAACTCACTTAGTAATAGTTATTATAAACCCCCTTTAAAAATTGTTGATATAAAATTACAACTTATTTGTCATATTCGGTATTTTCACAATTTCATATGATAAACGGGGGGGGGGGGGGGGGGGGGGGAAAATCACTCAAATCTGTGTTTAAACAAACTGATATGAATATTTGAAAAATATAATAATAACATCAACCATACCCATAGCTGTATGAAAAAATAATGAGACTGTTAAGTTCCTGCCCATAATCCGATGCTTCGAAAACAGGTGTACACTTCAGTTATATTTAGAGTATGCTGCCTTTTATAGTGTTATGTGTGCACAGACAAATTCAAATATTTAGTCTTCAACTGTACTTGATTTTTTCTAGGTATCATAATCATAAATATCAATGAATTAAGCAGCATTATTCAAGTATTCAAATATTTCCCTACCTTTTTGTTTATTGGTGTTTACCTCGCTGCAACCGTATTTCAATCATAGAGCGACATCTAGCTCTTACATGTTCAGAAAAATTTCAATCACACAACAGCACCGGAATAAAACCACAGACCAACCATAAATCAGCTGGAAGCTTTCCTCGCATGTAATATCCACTTGACTCTGACTGGATTCGAACCAGCGGCCTTTAAAGCCTGAGTGGTATTAAGTCACCAATTTTACCTGCTAGGCCACATGGACCCCTAGTACTGGTGTATCGCATTTGTCAGATGCTCAGCATGTTGCTCATCATGCAAGTGTAGTCAATGGTTGGCCCATCGTCGGATACTCACGGCTGCCTATTTAATTTTACTTCATGTCAGCTATGTATGGAGGGCAACGGATAAATCCCTCGTTCGATGCTTGGTGTAGTAGCGATCATGGTAGATGTTTGTGGCATGATATCACCATAAGATATCAATTCTCGTCTGTCTCATCACAGGACCCTAATATTCATTAAAAAAAAAAAAGAAGAAAAAATCGAGTTTTTCTCAAAGGACACTTTTTGGTCTGAATACCAGGGTCCTGTGGTCTCGCGTAGACATTATGACTGAAATACTGTGGTTGAGCAGTAACACACACAAAAAGCATTTACAACATGTTTTGCGTACACTTTGTGTTCTAGTAGATATACTTGTTTATTTTAGCTATTGATAAAGTTTTTAATGTCTTTAGAAAAGATTCAGATGAGTTTTGCACTTAATCTACCACCAGAGTGATAGACCCAACTACTCAATCTAAAACAAAATACCAATACACAACAGGTTCCTTCAGAATGTTACAGACTTTACACAAAAGGGTTAACCAGACTTTACATCTGAATCGTTGTGTAAAACCCAGTATTGGGATCTACAACGTATTTGTTTCAGATTCAGATCTACCGGGGTATACAACATTTTTCTTTTGTTAATTCCACTATTTTGGTCAGGTACAGATAGTGTCTTTTATCATTCTAGGCGCGAAGTAGAAGTTTAGTGTTTAAACTGTGAAAATCAATGCTATCTACCCAACTTTTGTAAATACATGTACACATCTAAAAATAGATTCGAGTACACAAAGAACATGCCTTTATGTGTTAATGTATACAATGAGTTAATACATAATATTTGAAAAATGTGCGATGCTTTCGTGAAGCTATTAAAATAAATATCTTGAATCATTTATCCACGGTCATACTTAAATAAATATTTATAAGAAAGCATGTAAGTCATGGAAAATAATTTGTTTAAATATCAACAGCGCAATCGGCAAAATACTTTAGTATCCGTGTACTTTGATCATTTGATGAAACGGTGTATAGTCAAAAATATCCTCTGCTGTTTCGACCGTTTTGTCATCGATTAACATGTTTCTATGATCTTACATAAGTTAAATATGTCGAAATATTCAGAAAAACATTTAAAATACAATGATAATGTTAACATAATAAAATATGAGCGAAAATAAAATCGTTAAAGTACATCTATATCATCTTATTTATAAACCGGTGAAGATATAAGGCATAGAGCCGTTACGCGTCTCTGATCATATTTTGTTGAAAATCATATTGGCCGCATGCTTCGACAGACAAGAAATTTTTACAGAATAAAGATTTATCATTTAGGTATACATATGGAAAGTGTCTTGTTTGTCGAAGCATGCGGCCACATTGAATTTATCGTAATAAAAGATGACATCAGCTAATTTTTCGTACAAAACGCGTGTAAATTACGGTTCAACGGATTTCAACAGGTATTTTCAAGCAAATATTTTGTTCAACCTGACAAATGATAAATACTTAATATATCCGTTTTCGGTGATTTAAGGTTTGTTGTGTATGTTAAAGATTGAAAAAGACTTCTGAAATGCATTTTAATTTTCCCGAAAAGTTTAGGTCATTTTTACCACTTAGTGAACATAGTCCTTCGTATTAAAGAATTCTTCCCCATTGTGTTAGCTTTAGAATTGTAGGCAGCCCGTTTAAGAAATAGAAAAGTTCTATTATTATCAGACAATATGGCAGTGGTTGAGGTAATAAATAAGAAATTATCCAAAGATAAAACCTTAATGAAATTAATACGTCGACTTGTTTTGGTTTCTTTGCAATTTAACATTCACATAAGGGCGAAGCATGTGCCAGGTAAACATAATATCCTGGCTGACAGATTATCACGTTTCAACTTTCAGGAAGCATTCTCAGTAGCATCACAACTGAACAGTCAGCCAACCGTCATTCCGAACCGCATTTTCAGAATTAAACTCCAATAGCTATGACCCTACTGCAGGCACCATTGACTCAAGCTACACAGCAAGCATACAGGCATACCTGGAAGCTCTTCATACAATTGTGTCAGGAAGAAAGTACTCTTCCCATAACTCATACCCCACTGTGTAATTTTATTGGTTATCTGTTTGAACGGAAATACTCACCAAGTTCTATATCATCCCATGTCTCTGCCATATCTTATGTACATAAAATTACTAACGTACCTGATCCTACCCAGAATTTCCTTCTCGGGTTGTCACAAGTTGGGACAAAAAGTGGATGCCCGATTACCGATAACTCATAATTTGTTATAGCGCATACTGGGCGCTTTAGATCACACAGTTAATGCTGCAAAAAGAACATTGCTGAGGGCGCTCTTTTTGATTGCGTTCCATGGATTTTTTCGTTTAGGAGAGTTAGTGACAAAATCACCGATGTTTACCTCTAATGTGTTTCAACGCTCAGATGTCCATTTCGACACTGTTTGAAAACAACCATCTCATGTGCAGTTGGTACTTAGGCATTGGCCTATTTTGTGTTCGCCACCTTATTTGCATATGAAAGGTGATTTTTTTTTTTTAAATCCTTTCATACATGTCATAAAGTTTATGATTATAAATGCATATTTTTATGTAGATTGAACGTCATTTTAATAAAATAACAAATTATCATCTAGTCATGTCTTCACAGTATTTATCTAAATCCTATGCAAAATTAACCGAGCTGCGGAAAATGTGAACTAGACCATATATTACGCACTCCATGTGGGAAGCATAAATACAGTTTTAAAATGTCTTTGAAATGCAGTAACTTGAATACTTGCAGTTAAAAAGTTAATGCAAAAACTATGGTAAGTGCACTTAGATCACTTTTTGCGTTTAAAAATTGTAGCGCAAAAAGTCACGTAAGTGGAAAAGAATGTCTAATTACTTTATATTCTTAAATGAATAAATGTATTCTTTAAAAACAATTTAATACTAACAAATTATATCTTCATTTTATGGTATGGTGTTAAAAAGTATTATTCTAAATGAAGAAATCAGTTTTTTGCCTCTCCTGAAAAATTAAAAAAAGTCACTTACAGTACTTTTTGCGCCAAGGTGAAGTTATTTCCCTTGTAATTTTCTTAAATGTCCTTTTTCAAAAACCTAGGTACGTTAGATAGGTCTTACATATTCCTACATTACTTCTGCTTTATGTTTGGACCTATCTTTAACGACTTTTGAGGTATAGAAGGCTAAACGACGAAATTCGGCGAAAGTTATTTTCGACCAACAACTTTGTAATTAATGGGGCGATCATCAAAGTATGCAAACCATTAGGAAATCATTGCATCGAGCTATAAAAATATATATAATGCTATTTGCAAAAACTAATATTTATCTATATAAAGGTCATTAAACGATTAGAGGTGCATGATAAAAAAAAACGGTTTTAATTAATTCTTATTTGTGATGCGATGTTCAATATCAAAAAGCTACGTACCATTAAAACGTATTCGAATTCCAACATTTCACACGCTTTATGTATGGGACTATCCTTAACTAACGGCATTAGTGATATATAGAGAATACAACACCGAGAAACCAGCAAAAATCGAAAAAATGTGTTTATGTTGTTTGAAAGCTGGATTGGGATATACATCATGTTTGAAATGTTATTTACAAAAATCAATAGTTTTCGAGATGTAAGCAGTTAACTGCACTACGGATCAGACCGTTTTTGATTTTTTCCGCCAGAACTCATCTGTTTCAACCCCGATTTTCACAACTTTTATATCATCTTAAAGCTCTTTTAAGGCCGAAAAAAAAAAAAAAAAAAAAAAAAAAAAAACTAGAACCCAAGCGGTATCTCGGTTTTCGCTTTTAACCTTATCAGCTTGAACACTTTATTTCAACTCAGCCACAATTTTCAATATGAAAAAGAAAGCAAAGAAAACGCATTGAAAAAGTTCTTAAGTTAAAAGCAATTAAGCATGGAGTGCTCTCTCTAGCGAAATAAAATCAAACTGAAAATATCTTGACGTAATTACTTAGTTCAGATCATGTGATAATATGTTTAAAATTATAAGAATTTAGCGTTTCACATCAATCTGCAATCATTTGCCAATTCTAGTGAAGAGGCGATAGCCTAACAAAAGTTGTGTTCATATAACTCCTTATTTCGTACATAACCTTTGCTATGAAAAGCTTAGAAGCTGTCAGGATATTGGGGGTTCAAATTCTAGAAAACGGTATTTATGTTCTGTGTATATATAACATTGAGAAGAAAACTTGAGTACCGTCGCTGTGAAAGTATAAATGTCATATATTGGAACTTTCAGCTAATTACATGTGAGTAGCTCTTCTAGCGCAAATATTTTCCCATACCCGAAACTTTGAAATCCATCATATTTTATTGTGCTGTCAACAAGGAACAGAATGCTGAAAACCACTTTTGATTCAGACTTCAACTTTTTGAGTCATAAGCAAAAGAATGAGTTCAAGCAAAGGGCCCCCTAGCGGCCAAATGAAAAACAAAATTGATTACAATTTTAACGTTAGGTATGCAGCAAATAGTTCAATTAGGTGTACAATATATATGGGTCAGATATTCTTTTTCTTAACTGTCACAATTTGAAGCATAAAAACTTATTTACAATTGATCTTCAAAAACTAAATACCACTGGAAAGAGCTTTTCGAGAACTTTCAGTTTTTCCATATACTCTCAATAACATATTTTTAGTTTTGGAGGTATTTTGAGCCGAAGAAAAAAAAAAACAATAACCAATAACCGTAATATGACCTTGACATTTGCGTTTTTTGACTTTTAAATTGTGATGATCTTTGAATCATAAACTTACATTACCTGTGAAAAAGTCATGAAGACTGAACAAAAAATAAACATATATATATATATATATATATATATATATATATATATATATATATATGTATATATCAGGGCCGGTGTCCCTCAAGGATCATTGTTAGGTCCTCTTTTGTTTTTAATATACATAAATGATATAGTAAATGATATTAATTCTAAAATTCGACTATTTGCCGATGATACAGGTCTTTTTATTACAGTAGATGACCCAATATGTGCTTCATCAATTCTAAATAATGACCTAGGTAAAATTAGTAAGTGGGCTAATACATGGCTAGTTAAATTCAATCCTAAAAAAACAGAATCATTACTTTTCACTAGAAAAAGAAATAAAACTAATCACCAGCCAATTATGATGGACAATGAGGTTATAAATGAAGTTGACAATCATAAACACTTAGGTATATATCTTTAAAATTTTTGGCATCATCATATTGAATATATTACATCTAAGGCGTGGAATCGAATTAATATTATGAAGAAGATGAAATTTTTACTAAATCGAACAACATTGGAAACAATTTACATATCTTTTATTAGACCTCTACTTGAGTATGGTGATATTATATTTGACAATTGTGCTATTTATGAAAAAATGGAATTAGACAAAATTCAAAATGAAGCTCCTAGGATTGTAACAGGAACAACGAAACCTGTGTCTCTTGAAAAATTATCTAATGAAATATGCTGGGAATCTCTTCAAACAAGACGGAATAATTCACAAATTGATACTCTTTTATAAAATGATTCACGGCCTTAGTTCCACATATCTTCAAGAACTTATCCCTGATCAAATAGCAAATATAACACATTATAATCTAAGAAATGCAAGTAATATCCAAGATATTCCATCAAACACTAATTTATACCAAAATTCTTTTTTACCTTCTGTGATACGTGAATGGAATAATCTTCCAATTGAAATAAGAAATGCGAAATAAATTTCAGAATTTAAAAGATTTATAAATAGTGACTGCAATAATTCTCCGAAACACTACAATTATGGTGACAGAAAATACCAAATATTACATGCTAGGCTTCGCACGAATAGTTGCTCCCTAAATCAGATTTTATATTTGAAAAATATGGTAAACTCTCCGCTCTGTGACTGTGGTGCAATTGAGACTGTTGAACATTTTCTATTTTGTTGTCCAAATTACAATAATGCTAGAAGAAAATTATATGACGATCTTTCCTTCTTACAAATTATAAATATCGATGTTTTACTTTTCGGGGATATAAATGTATCATATGAAGTAAACATAAAAATATTTGACGCCGTTCATCGCTATATAAAATCTTCTAAACGCTTTGAATGTTGATATATTACTAGAGAGTGCCTGATTAAGATAAAATTTCTGACACCAACGTAGCCGCCACTTATGCTTCTCGTCATCCCCATTCTCATTATTCTCATTCACTGTTCATCCGTTAATATATATTCCTTTTTTTGTAAAATGTTACAACATCGTATTGACAAGATCTTT
>CM037794.1:13151414-13201414 GCA_021229015.1 Solen grandis
TTGGAGACGATATCTACTTGAGACAGATATAGTGCTGCCACACTGCAGTATCACGCCGTAGACATGTGGCATGATACCACACCCAGTCACATTATCCTGACACCGGGCCAACCAGTCCTGCAACTACCCTTATATGCTGAGTGCCAAGCAAGAGAGCTATAACAGTACCGATTTTTACGACTTTGGTATGTCGCGGCCGGGGATCGAACCCACGATCCCCCGCTCCCGAGGCGGACGCACTAACAACTCGGCCACCGGGGATGGTCGCTTGGCATGTCTACTTGTATTGGCGGATCAGTTTTATGAAGGAATATAATATCTGAATTATTCAAAATTATATTATTATGACTTTAAATGTATCAATACATTTATGCACTATTTAAGTTAATTATTTTCATTCCTACCTAGGCAACATTAATCAATATATATATATATATATATATATATATATATATATATATATATATAATTAAAAAAATGCTGCAATGTTTAACAAATAATATTACCCCTAAAACTGCTAGTAACTTAAATTTAAATCACTGTTTGATTATTTTTTTTTGCAGTAATATTTTCATTTATGACAGACAGACAACGATATCAATATTCTATTATTTCATCACCTTTAAAAACTGTAAAAAAAGAAAAAAAGAATTGTCACAGTCACTTTGACAAATGCCCCCAAAGAAAACCTGGGTATGACAGGACCATCTTCCCCTTTTGGCTAAATGTGGCCTTGATTTTTGAAGGCTATAGATGTGGATCTTGAAACATCCACATATCTGTTATATGTCAAATCATTATATGTCAAACAACATTAAGAGCCCCGGCACAAAAAGAATGCCACTTTTCAACCTTTGACCCCAGACTATGACCTTGACCTTTGAGCCACAGATCTTGGTTTTGCGCACGACACAATGTCTTCTCTAGAAGAACATCCGTGCTATGTAATTTCAAAACGTTCGTTTTTTTTATGTTTGACCCCAGATTTTGACCTTGACCTTCGAGATGAAATACCGGGTCTCAATCGCGACACATCGTCCGCTGTAGAAGAACATTCGTGTCAAGTAATTTAAAAATAAATCCATCATAAGGGAGTTAGAGCCCGGATACAACAAAATGTTCCCCTTTTTGACCTTTGACCCCAGATTGTGACCTTGACCTTTGGGATACGAACCCGATATTAATCGCGACACATCGTATCAATGTGGTGAATTTTCTACCTGGTTACTTCCGATCAGTATATCAATACAGGAGAGTAATGAAGGCCCTGGAATCGCTCACCTGTGAACCAGGTATAAGTGAGAGGAAAAGAAACAGCAAATATCTCATGATATTATGGAAAATGAGCTTTGCCCCCCTGCCAGCCATATTTTTAGACGGATCCAAATAATGTTCGCAGTCTTTGAAGAGAGTGATCCAAAAAATATCTGTACTGAAAAAACTTTGAAATCCTATATGTACTTTCGGACAAAAATATTTTTCAAATTTGTACTAGTAACATGAAAGGGAAACGGACTCCGCCCCCTGGCGACCATGTTTTTTTTTTTTTATCAATCTTAATATTTTTTTACAATCATGTAGGAAGTGACGGAGCAAAACGTCTTAAAAGGCCTGCCGGAATTTGGAAAGGAACATTTTTCAAATTTGTTCTGAATACATATAAGGAAAACAGGCTTCGCCCTCTAATGGTCATGTTTTTTTTTTTGACGGATCCTTTTAATTTTTACAATGCTGGCAGCGAGTCACCCAAGAATTATTTTATCTGGACAAGAAGTTTTTTTCTTCTTCAAATTTGTACTATATTCATTTATGGAAAACGGGCTTCGCCCCCTGGCGGCCATGTACTTTAACCGATCCGGATTATTTTAATAATCTTGGTAGAGAGTGCCTAGGGAATATCTGTGCCAAAATACTTTGAAATCCAGCCAGCACTTGTGGACAGAAATTTTTCAAATTTGTACTATATAAATATAAGGAAAACGGGCTCCGACCCCTGGCTGCCATGCTTTTCAACGGTTCCAAATAAGTTTGACAGTCTTGGTATGGAGTGACCAAAGAAATATCTGAGCAAAAGAATTATGTCAGTACTTTTGGAGGAGAAGATTTTTAAGTTTTCACATTTGTCCCCTTTTAGTTGCAACTGCAATCAAATTTTGGTATAGAATTTAATTCTTTGAACAACTTTGGAAGAGAACCACCTAATAAACATTATTAAGTTTTATTAAATTGAGCCAATATTATAATAGGAGATGTCGTTTAAGTTTAATGTTGACGACGGACGCCGGACATTCATTGGTTATAACAGCTCACCTTTGCAAAAGGTGAGCTAATAAGATATTCACGTGTGCCGTACTGATAGCCATAGTTTTAACAAAGAGTTAAATTTTGTTTTATAAGGCATGATATTTCATTAAAACAATGAAACACATTCTACAAAAAACTGTTATATCAACACTTACGCTTAAGTGCTAGCAGATATCTTGAAAATGTCGTGAAGTTGGATTGTTTCCGCGCTTTCGTTTTGTAACTTCCGGTAGGGACTAACAAACATATTCTGTTAAGGAGCGGTAACACACTATTACACATGTGATATGAAGAAATAGAAGCATAAAACAGGTTTTACCGGCAGTATGCTATTAAAATCTGACACATTGCTTTGAATAGTATATTTACATAAAAAGTCGCCCGTGAAATCTTAAAGACACCTAACTGCGTTAAAGTTATAATGACTGATAGCTGTTTTAACTTTATTTTATATAATCCGAGACGTTCATTACATCCCCGCAAACAAAGTTTGAGAAGGCGTATATCGCAGTCGGTTTGTCGGGATGTCCGTCCGTCTGTTGCAAAGATCTTGTAAATGCGAATAAATCTACATTTACATCACCAACTGAGACGAGGTTTTTACATTATGCATTTATAATGACGTGTAGATGTACGCGACATAATTTATATGCGCCATCCAAAGAATGACAGAGTTATGGTCCCTGAATTGATTTGAAATATTGTGATGCGAAATACATCTATATTACTTAACAGATTCAGCTCAAATTTGCATATGTCTAAATAATGACATGTCGATGTGCGTGACATTATTTATATGCGCGTCTTCTAAAGAAAGCATTATGGCCACTGATTGGTCTTTAACAATCCAGATTTTCCCAGCTTCTTGTTCAATGTAAAAAACCACATGGTGGGGAATCATCACCTTTAGTAATAGTTCCAGTTGATATTGTCCCTAAATGATCATATATACGTGGTAACAAATCATATATATTGTATACAATTAAATTATGTTTACATTTATGTTTCTATGTTGCATAAAATTGAACTGATTTTTCGTTTGCATTAGACAAAACTAAAACGTAACAGAAATGTAAATTTTATTGTTAAGAATAACTTTGAGGGAAAATAATTCTTCTCTGTCGCAGGAACAAGTTTGCAGACACAACTTTCAAAACATTACATTTTTATACGAATACACGTGCATCTTTTATATGGAAACGTGATTATGTCTAAACAGACTGAAAAACAAACAGAAATACTTGATTATGAACAATTTTCACCAGTTATGTATCCTTCCCAATAAATTTGGCAAACAAAACAAAAATATATCGATAAGAAATTCAGCCAGATTTGTGGAAATAAAGGCATAAAAGGTTCATCCAAATGATAGAAAACCAATTATTTGATGTATGTTTAACCTTAATTTAGCGACCACTTCTGTTAAGTGGTCACCTTGTTCCCTTGTGGCCGCTTAAGACAGGTTTGACTGTATTGTTTACAAAGTATATAGTTTTTCCACCTCCTTTTACCATCGACTTAAACCCTCAATACTTCATCACTGTCGATATACGTCTTTTAATTATGCATGAGCAACATAAAGTATGATGGAGATAGTTTACAGTTCCACACTAATGATAAATAATAGTACAATGTTTCTTTGACTTTATGCACATGTATTAGTTTACCTGTATTCGGGCAGCGCATATTACCTAAAAGAAATCCGACTTTTTGAATATTGTGAATACCATCTGTCCGAGTGGTTAGAGCGTCCGCCTCGGGAGTGGGAGGTCGTGGGTTCGATCCCCGGCCGCGACATACCAAAGTCGTAAAAATAGTACTGTTATAGCTCCCTTGCTTGGCGCTCAGCATATAAGGGTAGTTGCAGGACAGATCGGCCCGGTGTCAGTATAATGCGACTGGGTGTGGTATCATGTCACATGTCCACGACGTGACACTGCAGTGTGGTAGCACTTTATATATCTCAAGTAGACATCTTCTTGAAATGACTGAAATACTATCGATGGGACGTTAAACCCAACAAACAAATAATCCTAATTCCCAGTACGGCAAGTGTCACAGGCCGAATTGTGTCATAACTTCTGTCGAAGTAGTAACCTATTTCAGAAAGAAGAGTTTAAGACAAATTATGCAAAAGGGTTATAGAAAATAGAGGTCACGAAATGTATTGTCATTGGATACGTCTGCATAAGGAAACACCGAGATAGAAAAATATGTTTATTTCAAAACAAAAAGAAATATCATGAAAACATGACACAATGTCTTTATTTTAAATAAGATTCCATAAAATCTTAATCTTAAACATTTGTCATTTCTATAGACCCGTATTAAGTTTACCATATCAAAATACTTTTGGAATGTTTGTCCGATAACAAATACCGGTGTCAATACCAATCAATTACATGATTTCTTCAATGAGTCTTGAACAGTTATTGTCACAAAAATACAGGAACGCAAAAAGTAACAACACAAGCACAGGATACTATTTAAATAACACGCATAACTACTGAAAACTTTAAAAGATGCTCCATATATATAATGACATGAACGACGGTGCTATTGTGGTGAAATTATTGGAGCTTATTCTAAATTATCTTAAGTAATAATTAAATATGGAAAGACAGAGAAAATACATTGTAGATGACAAATAATTTCCTCATCGAAATATTACTACCGAATCTTTTTTGAAACAAACAAAAGATCAACAACATGGAAGAAAAAATAAACAAAACTTTAACAAGTGTAATAGAAAAATATATGTCAAACAACGTGGAAAAAAATACTGTACATATCACGTCAATTTTTATTAAATATAGTACATGCAGAAGAATTAAACATGGTACATGCAGAGGAATTAAATATGGTACAGGATTTCTCATTTCGTTTGGACCATGTGTGTATCACGCAAATGTTAATTCATTGCCTAGGTGTGATTGATCCTCATCAGTCGTGTTTTAGACTTTTTTGAAATCACACCGTTCTTCTTTGGTCAAGCAGTGTGCACGAACAAAACAGTATTGCCTTCATTTGATAATGTTACTTTGATAGTATAAACGCCATTGGCTTTAAAATAACATTCTTAGTAAAGATCCATCTGTGAACGAGCTTCTTTAAACACCATAAAATTTTAAAATTCTTCTTGAATTTCTTCTTTAAGGTATAACCCCCCTAATACCCATACAACATCTTGCTACTGGATGGAAAAAATTCTTGGAAACTTTGTCACTTTGAAGACATCCAAAAATAAGAATATTTCACCGAGAGTTTTTTCAGTTTTTTTTAGAAGTAGGGAAGATAATCTGTATTTAAGTTAACATTGAAGTTTATGGGAAATATACAATGTCTGTGAATATGAAGAACTGAATTTGATTTTCGAGGAAAACTCACGGTAGAAAAATGCATTATATAATTCTCATTCCAATTTCATGAACACATCTAAACTTTACCGTAGGAAAATGGAGAAAATCACGTTTTTGTAGTTTTCAGGGGAGATAAACAATGACAACATGGTTTGGCATTTCAAAAGCTTATATTGTGAAGTTAAATGCATGGCTCTGAAGTTATGATGGGGCATAACCGGAAGTGAATTACAGGGCATAAACCTTAATACTTTGCAATAATAGAGGTCAAATCAATGTCTTTGTAATTACTCATAATTCTGGATTTCTTCCTTAACACGTTGATTTACAGCCGTGAGACTTTATCTAGTTTAGAAGAGTACGTATAAATGTATCAAGTTAATTAGAAACCTCGATGTCCTTTAATAATGAGGGACCATATTTATATAGAATATGGTAGAGTGGTTCAGCATATATGATTAGAATATTGTAGATCGTTTAAAGCAGGTCAACAATTCTTTCTGTTAAACGGATATAGTGTGGAAAAAATCAACGACAACACGTAGGAAAAAATATTATTGTTATTACTTCAACGTTTCGGCTAACGCCTTCATCAGGATAACAATAACTTTCAAACATAAACAACGGAAACGACGTCACCATGAATAACGTAACGTCAAAAAAGCGGGAAAGTGCAGACGTTATGCATACTATTTATAACGTCAAAATGAGATAGGTACTGTTTCGGATATAAAATACAAACATTTCCTATAGCTTATTACAATAAAAAAAACATGAATAGGAAAAAACGAAAAACAGTACCTACCATACAAGTAGACATAGGTGACACATATTAAATTACTGTATAAAGTAGTTTAGAATTTAAACCTTCAGGAACATGAGTTCTAAGTTTATGTATCCAAAAGACTTCTTTGCACAGGTTTTGCAAAGGTTTCTTTATTTTCTTTTTGTTTTGTTAAACGGATATACGCATTTAGTAATATTTCAGACACAATGTATAAAAATGTCAAATCCAATATTCAGTGTATTTCGGTCTACAAAAGAAATGCGCTTAATGTTGATATAGTGCATTAAATTAAACATAAAATCAGCACGTAGCGAAAATCAATGGGAGCAAGACAATGTTAGCTATGGACTATTGTGAATATGCAAACATAGTATGAAATTGAAAAAAAATTGTTAGCTCTACTCATTGCAATTCTAATATGCTCATTGTTCTCCTTCTCATATTCTTAAATTCACAATCATTAAATAAGTATCGAAAAAAATGCATTATTTTTTTAACAGAAAAGATTTTTTTCTTTTACGCAAATGCCAGAGTATATATTCAGAAATAAGGGAATTGGTCGTAAAATTTATATTTTTCATGTATATCTACATAATCACTTAATCTCACTATCATATAGCTATAATCATCCTTAGCAATGACAAAATATTTTCCTAAAGATTGCAAGCTCTAAACGGTTGTGGTTATCATTACAGTTAATGGTATATAATATAAATATATATTGTACATCTTTATTTTCACTTGTATCATATAAACTGATTTACATTTGCTGTCACGTGCATGTCCATTGTGCAAACTAGCTCCATACTTGGCCAATTTTATCCAGATTTTGCACTCTTTCTGTCTGTTTAATCACCATGGCATTGATGAAAACAGCCCACGATCAGCCAGTCAAACGAGGATGTATATGTGGTCTGGATGTATCTCGAGACCGTGATTCTGCTGGTGTCTCTGAAACATAAATAATCTCATTCACATAAAACGACATCCTAATCTTCTCCAATATTTCCCTATCAAACTTGAAGACACTTACTAATGACAATGTCTGCGAATACCGAATTTTTTCTTTACTAAATTATTAAAATAGGATTAAGGCTATTACCCTATTAAATATGCAATAATTGTGCTGTGCATCTGCTGTCATACAAGTGTCAGAAATGGAATTTCATATGTGCTGTAGTGTTCATATTGGGCTTGGAGATAGAAAGATCAATGGTTTCAATTTGTTTCGTAAACATGTTGTATCTTATATAAATATACTATCATTAATTTCATTTCATTAAATATACCTTACATTGGGCTGTTATTGCAAATTTGGTAGAATGTGTGAATTAAGTTAATAAACATATCTATCTCAAAATAAGTACAAATACTTAAAGCAGAGGAAAAAATATAACTATGATTGATGGCTTACTGTGATAAGGCTTTGGTACAAGAGTGTGTATTTTAAATAAAGGTCAGTGATATTTTTGTGAACTTACTGCCCTTTTAATGTATGTCAATTTTTAATGAAAACGGACATGATTGTGTAAACTAAAATGTAGCCATACCGGTACAAACCGGACAACAGTGGTGTTCGGGGTGGTGATAATGGCGGCAACCTAATTTGGCACATTTCTTCTTCCGACATCGGATTTTACCTCTCTGAAAATAAAAGAGATGCCTCCCTTTCACATTGATATCAGTTTGATTAAATATAAGACATGTTATCAGTAAATATGAATCAATTGCAATCGTTATGCCAAAACAATACAAACCAATTCATTTTCAGTCGAAAATGAGTAAATCTTGAATTGACTAAATTTGAAATCAGAATGATGAATTAGAAAAGCCCTTTCAGAATATCTCCGTCCATAAGAAAACAAAATTCATGTTTAATAAGTATATTAACGGTCATTATCTATACACGTTTGTGAAACAAGCAAACAGTTAGATAGCAATTACACTATGTTCAAAATGATCGTCAAGATATGATTACTTTATGAATATACTTGTTTACTAGTATTAGCATACAGTTTTCAAAATCGCAGCTATAATGAAAAAATATTTTCTGAAAATACACTTGTATTACTTGAATATTGGTAAGCGTGTTTTTCCCAGAATTACACAAACTTGTAAGGCAGATGGCACCAATATATTTCAATAAAGCCATTATGTAATTACCTCAAGTTTGCTTTCCAAACCGATCAATTATCAATTGATAAACACAATTAAATCAAAGTACCTGACACGAACATACGTAGCACTTCATCTCACCAAAAGGAACGAGCTTGGGATGCCATTTGTCGCCATGGTGATAAACACTTTCACCGAAACTGCAGTCTGGCAAATGTATCTCATATTTATATTATTAGTTTTTAGGAAATTTGTTTTGGTAACCTTACGAATATTTTTTTTTCTTAGAGATTAAAGATTTGTTTGTTTGTTGGGTTTAACGTCTCAAGACAGTATTTCAGTCATTTGCTGACGATTGAAACCATCAACTTTGTAAAAAATATGTTCATTATTGAACTTCAAACTCATTTATTTCATTTAAATTCCAAATCATTATATTGTCTTATATTTTGAATTAATCGACAAAAAATAAGACTGAACTATTTCAGTATCTTACCTAAATTACTGTTATGTTTGGTATTCGATACAGTGGATGTTTTTAGGTTGCCTGAAGAATACAATAGCAACATTTAACGAGACATTTGTTTTACCGCGAGATTCTACGTTATCTAAATACAATTCACAGTTCCTTGACATAGAATAAAACACCAGCAACGTCTGTCTGTCACCGTGTCTGAGCTTCAGTTAGCTGTGATAATGTGTCTTGCAAACATTATTCAGTCGAATATTTTTTGATAAATATATTTTCGGTGTTTTATATCAAATAATAGCATAAAAGGTTTGAATATTTTAAATTTAATGTGCATAGTCCTGCGAGCATTCATCGCCTTTTACAATGTAAACGTATCTAAACGTTCACGTGCTTGTGTAATCATTTGAACGCACATGTTTAACAGTTTTGACATGTGTATATCCTTGTATATGAGGGTTATGGATTCAATGGATTTTGTGGTTATGTATGATTAACAATGAATTGTTACCTTTGCACACCTGACAGCAATCTTCTCTATGTACACGGACCTGATCATGCCGTGGGCAGTCGAGAGGTGGGCATGCGAGTCTCGTGCAATTTACTTCTAGTTTGCCTGCCTGTGAAAATGAAGTTTTTAATGAAATGATAAGTTTGCCCGTATGGTTAACAAATATTGAAGCTGCTTTTCGACAGGTTACTCATTCCTTCATGCCAGTAGTCTTATTATTTGGGTTATTGTTAAGAAAATAAAATATACACAAAGGGCGCTGGATTTGAAGCTTAATAAACACACCGTCACATCCACTAGAAAATAAAAGAATATAATCATATAAACAATTAACGGTATCTTAGTGTTCACTTGTATCAATTAATAAATATTACAATGCAATGTTCAGTTATACAAAAGTTGATCACATTCAAACTAAATATATTTGATTTCACTTAAAACATGGCAGCTAAAAATGAAAACACAGAAACTTAGAACATATTGTTCTTGCAATATTGATATTTTACCCAGAATTCAACCTTGATAATGACATTGATCTTACATAAATGTCATAATTATACCTATTTTTAAAAGAGGTTTACATGTACATATGCTTTGAATGAATGAGCGATTATCATGTAAAAGTCTATTTAGACTTGACTTGACTATTTGAGTTTACCGTCGCTTCGACAATATTTCAGTCATATAGCGACGTTCATCTATTTACAGGTGGAGGAAGACCCCGAATGCACGGAGGCATCCGGGTAGAACCACTGACCTACCGCAAGCCAGCTGGAAGGCTTCCTCACATGAAAGTCCGAATGACTCTGTCGGGATTCGAACCCACGCGGTGAGGGGCTGAGTGAGTGTTAAAGTCAGCGACTTTATACTCTCGGCAACGGAGGCCCCAAAGTCCATTTAGACACAGAACAGTAAACACATGCAAATAGGTACAGACAGACAGACAGACAGACAGACACGGGTTATAGTCACCTCTAAGATATTAGATTTTGTGCCGCCAACTATGAGCTTTTATATCAAGCAGCTACATAATTAATTTGCACAGATCAGTAAACGGATATAAAAATACAAAGAAACAGACAATTTTTGATAAACACTGAACATTAAATCGGTATCATAGAGAGCAAAGAGAACAAAAAGTAATACTTACAACGCAGTTACAAATAGCACATTTTGAGTAACCGAAGGGGGGAACGTAAGGATGCCAGGAACTACCCACGGGATGCCAGCGTTTGTCGCCATGGTAATAACAACTGCCTGAAGGTCTCTTCTCCGTCTCGTTTTCGTCTGAGGAGAAATGATCATGTCACTTCCGACGTAGATAATGAATATTATGGCGATTTAATGGATAATAAAGACGCAGGATATTTTAGTGGTACTATTCTTATCATTTTTTATACTAGTTCACCGATTGTATTGCTTTACTACATCAACCATAATACTTGAGATTTTATTTGTTCATATATTTCAACAGAAGTATTTGATACATTTCTGTATATATTGATACAGGTTTATCATCCTGCATTTCTTAGACGTTATAGACCTCAAATGTTGCAGTTTTGTACAATCTGAATAACCCACCTCAATATATGGAAGGGAAATTATTTCTTTTTCCTAACATATGATGGCGTGTGCTACTATAAAAATAATCCTTGAGGGTCTTACCTACACATACCAGACAGCATTCCCCAGGAAGTTTGACGGGATAATTGCAAGATGTCTTCGGACAGGGGACACTATCACAGTATATCCGGCCTCGCTGTTGGTTGTTGAAAAGTGATAAGGACACATAAATATCTAATTGCTTTTTCAACTAACTAAATTTTGTGTGTAGAGGTGTATGTGTATTTTAGAGAAATAAAATTCACTTTGAGCAAATATCCTATGGTTGTATACATTCGAACGTTTGAGATTATTGCTTTATTCAAATATGGTTATTTTATAATCGATAACACCTGTATTCCAGTTGAGTTGACAGTTACAAATTAACTGCTAATGGCTTATGACCCTAATGTAGTTAACCCAGTTGTGTTAGTTATTTTAGGTATGGAATTAACCCTGACCTTTTTGAAAGACTGATTAGAAAGTTTTACCTTCAATAGTTTATTTCATTGTGATACAGATTTCAACAAGTTTGGTGCCAGAGCATAAATATAAGAATCAAGAGCACGTTTGTATTTCCTACAAAAACCCTACAAAAGCAGCAAAACGGTGTTATTTTATATGCAGCAGAGGTTTATAAATATGAATATTGTTACATTTTGGATTTCTTCTGAAAATATTCAAGAAAAGTGCAGCTAGTTTTTTCATGAATATTTTTTCTAAAGTGTTCATGAAGAAGAAGAAGTGTTCTGCAAATGAGACATTGAGGAAAGAAAAAAATAATTCCTAAATCATTCTATAAATATTTTTGAAGCCGGTTGTCTTCATAAAAATGCATTTGCCTCATTTGCAGTTCATTTGCTTTCTTTATGAAGTATTCTTGCATATTTCATGAATAATTAATGAAGTATGAGTATACATTTGACAGGGGACAGGTTGTCATTCGTTTCATATAATTCAACGTAAGAGTTGTAAATATCTTGTCGAATCAATATCCATAGTTATTTGACAGGAGATATTAAATAAAGAAAACAATATGCAAGCTTACATCACATCGACAAGTCATACATGAGTCATCGTCTGGTAACCAAGACTCGCCATGCTCGTGGAACACTCCCTCGTGCAGGCACGTGAAGATTGTGTTATGTGTAGGCGCTTGGGGCTCCGTGTTGTCAGCATCGTCAATCTCGTGCCGCCAACATTTATTTTCTATATGAATCTTATAAAAAAAAAAGCAAAATATTTTATGAATTACGCACGGACGAGCTGTCAGTCTAATGTTCAAGTTATAGTTAGTGTTTATTAAGAGAGAATTTAACAGACGGCTTCTTAACTGTTAAATTCTCTCCTAATAAACACTGACTAACTTAGAGTTTGCCCCGCCTTATTACTGCGTCACACTGCTATATTAGGAGATGGCGCCATAAAATTGTTACGTCAGCGTGTTGTTAAAGTATTTACACACGTGCACGTGCTTTCCAAATATGGATGTAACACATAATTTCGCGTTTTTTCACCGTCGGCTCATTTCTTTTTCAGATTTCAATAAAGAAGCATGGAAATTTAATATGAGTGATGCTTGTTAATGCCTATTTTTTTCTCTCAGTGACATCCATAACAACCATAATCATCCTGACGC
The DNA here is from genome assembly GCA_021229015.1 of Solen grandis. Lineage (NCBI taxonomy): Eukaryota > Metazoa > Mollusca > Bivalvia > Adapedonta > Solenidae > Solen > Solen grandis. The sequence continues at coordinate 13,164,201 of CM037794.1, forward strand.
GAACACTGTTTGACCAAGGTTATTAAATGTAGTTGTGTGTCCTCTCCAATACCAGAAAGCAATAAATACCTCCCGCATGGAGAGCACCGAGCTGTAAAGCGCGACTGCTGTGCTGAGTGTATTTCATTTCCTAATTTGTAAGTGACGCAACAGCTGGCTTGTGTGATTTGACCTCAATTCTGTCTTGTATGTCCGGGAAATAATCTTGTACTTAAAGTGTAAGTGCAGTGTAAGTATATAAAGTAAATATAAGTGTTATAAAAGGATAGTAACAGAAAACTTTCACGGATAAAATAGTGTCAATTTGTCGTTGTAATCAATCTTAATTGGGACAGTAAATCAGTTTATTTTTATCCAATCATTAAATATCATTATTTTTTTAAAATGAATTCTACACATAGAAATTAAATATCTAAACTAGAAAAAGCAATATCCGACTTCACAAGGCTTCTGCAAAATGCTAAAACCAGCTTAAGTGTATAGAACTACACATTCTTCGATCTTTTAATATATCATTTCGTAGCAATACGAAGAATTACTTGTACAACTATTACAGAGAGTCTAAACCATCAAACAATCCTAAGTTTTCGAGATCGATACTCAAAGAAACATTTTTTTTTTAAAGTTAAATGAAACACGTTGATAAAGAATAAGCTTGAACAATTTCAATCAAGATGGAGTTACTAGAAGCATAACAGCCATCTCCTTTCTTTTCATCATGTATTTGCGTTAAAATCTGAAAATTTTGAAAAATAAAAGTAAGATACACTCAAAATTGAATGTGCAAAATTTAAGACTAAATTACATGGCTTTGAATCATAATTCTTCAGTGCAATCTATCTACCACAATTTAACATGATTTATTTTCTCTCAACAATAATAACATGTAAAAAATATCAAAACAACTTTTTGATTTGGAATTGGAATTTTAAATGAAACAAAACCGCAAGCTTACTATAATGATGGAACGAATAAAGAACATAACATAGATTCGCTTCAGATTATTTTGTGTATTAATAAATTATACACATTAGCAGTATATACGATTACATATTTACGATTACCTATCCGGCGATTCAATGCATTTATTCCATTGTGCATTATTCAAAATAATTTACCTTAAACCACGGGCCTTTCAAATTATTAAATTATTATGATATAAAAAGTGAGACAAAAGAATTTCATGGTTTTATTTCCAAAATAATGTATTTAAAAACTGCCTGACGAACAAGGGCCAACTGTCATGTAGCTTTTGCTTTTAATCTTAACTGATGTTTATATTCACATGTATCTTTGGACATTGTACGAAATATAGAAATGCATTTAATGGTGCCTTTACTTTCGGGCATGTCCACATTGACTTGATTTGATCAAGTTATCTGTGGCATATAGATTTATTGCTTGTCAACATACAAATTAATAAAATACACGGTTTTATGATTATAAGGCGTCGACTAACTGACATTTATGGGAATCCTGTCTCCCAATGAGTCTAACACGCGTCACTGATGTCGACCTTTTGTCAATTTTGGGACGAGCAACGCCCTGTGTTTAAATTGAACATGAAAAAATAATTAACTTTTATTGGTTATAGATTGATTTTCCATTTTTATGATGACAGGAAGCTGCAATCCCTTGAGGGTGTGAATATAGTTTTTGTATGAACCCGGCGTGTGACAACAGGAAAAGAGTCTAGGGTCCCAATCAACTTACTAACGTCTCTGGAGTGTATCTACCGAGAACTAAAGTTTGGTAATGTCATTACAAGCCCAGTTAACCTATCACGTCTATACCTGACTAGTCAGTTCCTCACATCCCTCTTGACCAATATGTAGACTAATCATTGCTTTCCAGTCATTCAGACTCCTGTAAGTGTTCTCATCAATGTTGTGGATTGTCTCTCCCGACTGTAAATAAAAAACAACAACATTTAAACGTATATTCACTTGAACACTGGAGTATCAAAAACATGCTAAACAGATTCGAATGTCTTAACCGTCGAATCTGCATTTATAAATGTTACCACTGCAACACCCCCTGTTAATGCAGCGAAATAATTACATAGCGAATTTACCTAAGCGTGTGAAAGCACATTATAACGTCGTATTATCAGATAGCAGTCACTAGAATCGCGTTTGTCTCGATACTACAGAATTATTTCATAATAAGGACTGCAGTTTTTTGATGTTCCTGATTACTTATTAACCGTTTGATCGTTCTATTATAGTGTTATTATAATCAGAGACTTATAAATAGAGACTGGCAGCATATTCTTTGCCCATATCGATTTTCTGAAGTCGCGCGCGGCAAACGAGACTTCAGAGAGACCCGAACGAGGTTGGAATTCAAATACATATTTGTGGTATTTTAAGTAATATAGTACTGATACGGTTATTCTGTTTAGTCAATTATTTGTTCGATTACTTTTGACATAATAAAACGTCAGTGGGGTTGATCGACCACACAGCGAGGCGCAATTAAGGGAACTCTTAATGTTTGCCTTTGCAGATTTGTGTTACTAACAATAGTCAAAAGAACAAGAACACCCTAACGGCAAAATCACCGGTTGATCCTGCATGTACACGAAGCTATCATGTATCTCGTTATTCTCTCATGAAGCGCTACCAGTTACATATATTTACCTGTCTTTCTTCCTTTCTCTCCCCCCCCCACCCCCTCCCTCTTTCTCTTAACCATTTCCCTCATATAGACTCATTTTGACGCACTCAGTAGGTACCACATAAAGCCTGATCTGCAGAAAACAACAGTTAAACCTTACCAAATTTAACTATAAAGTCCTCATTTCCAGACCACTGAGGAGCAGCGAACAGCATAAAACCTGATCAGCCTGCGAGTTACTCGCAGGCTGATCTGGTTTTATGTTGTTCGCATAGGTCTTTTCATGGTTTTCCTCTATGAGGGAAAGGGTTAATATAGTTATACTAAAAAATACTCTTCTTTCCTTCGTTTAATCCCACTTAAACTAAAATCAGTAGAGATTTAATAAAATTATTTGTAAAGTAGTTGCTCTTTTCTGTTAAATTCCCTCTCGACCCACCGAAATGTCCGGTACCCGTGTTACAGGTGGGTGCGCTCTCGTTAACTATCCAGATGCGCGATAAAGCGCGTTATTTCGGAAAGCTGCCAACCTCTGTTTATAAGTCTCTGCTATAATGCTTTTTTGTTAATATCTTCACAAGACTACGTAGTATTGTACTCCTACGATAAAAAAATAGTTGGATAATTTTATTCTTTACGTCTATAAATATCAAGGTATTATTTCGTTTTTTTTTATTTGAAATTAGAATTAATGAGGAATAGCATATACGGAGAAAAGGGATAAAACTATTTATGTAACCTATGTTTTAAAATATAACTTACCTGCATCATAATTTGTCCACCAGCGTCATCTACATTGAAATAAGTGCCATGTGACCAAAGACGAATGTCTCGCAGATTGAGCAAGCCGTTGACAGCAGATGCCTTGATGAAGACGGAAAGGGAACAGTTGTCGGAAACTGTATGCCATAGATACACCGCTAGACGGCTGCAAGCGGGAGATGTGATGATTTGATCACCGGCTGTGAGAGAGAACATACATTGAAGTAACGGAAGGACACATTACGGTGTCGTAAATATGGATTGTGTCCAATTTACATGAGATCTTTACCGAACAAACCAGTGTTTATCTCGCATTCTTAACAGTACTTGGACTCAGTGGGTGTATAATGTTGACAAAACCCTGTCTAGATCGCATCTATATAGATAAAACGTTATCACGTAGCGAGAAATAAGCCCAAATATGTCATCAAATTGCAAACTAATGTTTTGTTTCCGAACCGACTTACTCGTTTTACTTCATAAAAGTACAAATGATATGAATGACTTGTGTTGCATGTTCGTTAGCTCAACCTACCTTGAACGCTTCTTAGCAGACATAAACATCGCATAAATTTGTAAGAATCAACAACATTGATACTTTTAGTTGATGCTAGGTTTAGAGAAATGTAGTTTGCTGGAATTCAATACTAACATAAAGCCTTCTTCTTCTACAATACTTCTATTGTAATGGCTAGCAATCATTTTTTTTAATAATTATGGCTATTATTATACCGGCCAAGAATTACACACGTGTAAGTTCTGGCTTCGTGTTCTCGAAAATACTTAAGTACGATCTCAGGCTCAAATTTGAGTATCATACTCAAATCCCAATTGAAAGTAATGGTCACAGTTTGAGTATAAGTATGAAAGGCATACTTAAGTATCTTTTTTATTTTCGAGAACATTGGGTCGGTTATTTATTTTTGTTGTTGTTGTTGTTGGAGAGATAGCACTGGAAAAGACAGTGGTATTGGTTAGATACAAGGTGGGGCCCAGGTGCAATACCCTAGCTCATTTTGCAAATAGACACCTTGGTTCTTTTACATGCCCGAGGTATAGCACCGATACACGTGGGACAAATTTCTGCGTAGAACCAGTACTGAGTATCCCATAGCTACCCCATTTTGCCGAGTGCCAGGATACATTAGACTTAGAATTAAGCTTTACACTAAATTTAATCAGCCGTATTAAATTAAGAATTAAGTTTTACATTGAATTTAATCCGCCTTGTCAGATTTAGACGCTTTTCATTAAATATATAATAATTGGTCTTTGAAGTTTTGCTTTTTAAAACGTCTTAATCAAACTCAAAACACTATTAGATTTTAGTTCAATAAAAAGTTAAAAATGAAATCCTTTTCGTATAAATGATACATCACAATTCTCAACGAGATAAAATTATTTGACCTGAATAATTCTTTATTTTTAACATTGTCAGTATCTGTCAAAATATTTAAAACTATGAACTTGTGTTTAATTATGTCTAAAGGGACACAATACGAGTTTATAAGATTAATTATTTATATTACCTGTAAATATATCAAGCGAGCTGACTGTAGAATGTTCCAGGGATTTAATGATCCTGCCTCCGTACACACCCACCCGCAGCCTCACGTGACCAGACAAAATGGCGGCTGTGTCCCAAGCACGCAACTTCCGGTATTGCCCGCTTGCCTAGAGTAGACTTAATCATATTAGCTAGGAAGTTACTTCAGTGTCCCAAGCACGCAACTACCGGTATAGTCAAATGGCCTAGAGTAGACTGATTATCTTAAATGTGAAATCATTGGCTTAAATATTCTTTCCAGGGGAAAGGCTTGAAATGTAGAAAACATTTCAGGATAGATTTAGTATGAATGCATAATAGTCTAGTCGAAAACATCACTAAAATTGACCATATAAAATAACCTTTATTACCCTTAACATCTAATATCAACTACCTTTAGCTGCTATTCGATGTCCAAAATAACTGTATCACTTATATGTAATTTAAGTTATAATGTAACAATTTTCTTGTAAAACATTTGTCACCTGCTGAACTTTGACTGAAAAAGTGTGACAGACAAAGTGTGACAGACAGACAGACAGACAGACAGACAGACTATGGGGATTATCTAAAATTATACTGATGTCAGATGCAAGCTCTGTCCATCAATGAAATTTCATTTCAATAGCATGAGTAGAGCAGGAATAATTGCAGAATACAAATGCGTGACAGAAAAGGTGTGACAAACAGACGAACAGAGATGATCTTTATGTGTCACCTCTGCTCTCAGGAGTTGATACAAAATACTGTATAAATAGATATAAAGAAAAGCAGTAAATTGAAGATCAATTTGATTATCAATAAATAGAAAATTTGTTGATTATAAGACATCCTTAAACGGTAATTTAATTATCATGGTTTACAGCCTGCCATGCTGAAGTGTCACCTTGAATCTATATTTTTTGAGATTTTCAATTTGACATCCCCCTGTCATGCATTTATGTTTGTTTTATAACTAATACTCCTTATATTACCGAATTACCAAAGTATATTATATTAAGGAACTTATGTAGTTTTATGACGGTATAATATCTTACAGTTTGTCCTACTTAATCGCCCAATGATATGCTTGGATTTCGTTAAAAATTGAAATTATTGCATTACAAAAAAAAATTAACTACAGTGCCTATATGACACAAGAGCATCATAGGCGGGGTTGTTGCAGCGGTGACTGATGACGTCATGTTTTATAAGCTAAACGTATACTGGCTCTGAACCATACTAAAAACATCAAGTTAATCTGTGAAGCAAAAGTGAGGCGGTTCCATTAAGCGAGGTCAAAGGCAAACTGTAATTATGTTATCGTATATATTTTGGAAGTTATTGAATTTGTTTCTTGGATTTAACGTCCATTCGACGGTATTTCAGTCATTTGGAGGCAATGTCTACTTGAGACAGATATAGTGCTGCCACACTGCAGTATTACGTCGTAGATATTTCGCATGATACATGTACCACACCCAGTCACATTATCCTAACACTGGGCCAAGCAGCCTCTGACAATTCTTATATGCTGAGCTCCATTTTTTTACGAGTTTAGTATGTCGTGGCCAGGCCGGACGCTCTAACCACTCGGCAACCGGGACCGGTTTAATAGTTTGTTTGTTGGGTTTAACATCCCACACCGACAGTATTTCAGTCATTTGGAGGCGATGTCTACTTGAGACAGATAAAATGCTGCCACACTGCAGTATCACACCATAGACACGTAGCATGATACCACACACAGTCACATTATCCTGCCACAGGGCCAACCAGTCCTGCAACTACCCTTATATGCTGAGCGCCAAGCAAGGGAGCTATAACAGTGCCATTTTTTACGACATTGGTATGTCCAGTTTCATTGAATATACAATATAAACGATACACAATACATAAATCGAATTAGAGTAATCATTATAACATAAAATACTTACACCTTCTTATTAACACACTCACCATTACTTTACCGATATCAATTCGCCGTACCCCTTGTGCCAGTGATGCGAATGTTTTCCATTTATTTCTACCTGGGAGCCATCTTTGTAGGACCAGTTCATCCAAACTCCCGTACACCCCTGATATTGACACCTGTAGATGGATGTTTTTTTTTTAAGTATATGGTGATAGCTGGTCTGGAGAAGATTTATTTTTACTTCAAAATAAAATTCATTATTTGTATGTAATTCCAAAGAGACATTTTTTTATATTTTCAATAACAGAGCCCCAAAAATTATTATGACCTTTACCATTTTAAGGTTATCCATCTCTCATCAGATTATAATCATGGTCCTCCAAATCTTTAAAAAGACTTCAATGCAGATGCAAGCATCCATGAATTGGTGTGTCAGGCTAATACAATATTTTAATTTAAATGATGTCAAATATTATAAAGCTAAAATTAAGATAATCATGTAATATGACAGTAGGAAAGATACATTATTTTGAGTCTGTGTTATCGAATGTTTAAAATATACCAACACTTTACAGTATTTCAAATATACTTAACTGATGTATAACAGCACTACATATACATACTTTGTATTTTAGAGCACCATTATCCAAAACCCTAATAGCAGCATATCCGGTCACATTGGTGAGCATGCGCCCTCCACGAAACACTCCCAGCAAATCTATGCAATAGATGTATACGTTTGTTTTTTCTTTGTTCTTTGTTTGTATGTGGATGTGTTAATACTTCATAAGTGTTTGTTGTATTTTTAAGGGAAGAAAGGCGGTGGCATGAATAGAGAAATTGGAGAGTTTCACAACATTGAACGATGCAATCTTATGATTACTGATACAGTCGTAGGGTAGGACTTTCAATAAAGCAGAAACTGTCCTCAGAAAACAGAATAAATTTAAGATTCACTGAACCTTTCAAATTCTGTAATTGTATACCCTCAAGCTTATTACTTCGAGACAGACACAGCACAAACTGCATAATAAAATGATTACTTATGATGGCTGTGAGAAACTGCCGGATACATATTGCAATTGATATTCAACATGTGCTCTATGTGACCAATTATGTAAAAATGTAGAAGTGTCACGATAAACCGGTACATCGGTATAATGCAGTATGCAGCTGAACGGATTGTACCGCGATACGAAATCAACGTACCGGTTTTTAGCGATATTTTTTCGTAGTAAGACTTATTTGGATATGCAATCTGCTAATTGCCAAATTAAATGATAAAAATGTCCTGTGTGGTAAGAGTTTTTTTTCTTCAAAATAATCGACAGGGTTGCTGTCAGTCATCTTTGCAAAGTAACAATTCAAAATAATGATAGAACCACAAACTTAAAAATGCACATTGCACGTCAGCCTCCAAGTTTGATATCGAAAGTAGGATCTGATTGATCTATTTAACCAGAATCTGCCCAAAAAGAGCCAGAGGCTTACGAGTAATAAAATGAAAAGACATTGAGATTATTGGGCATTATTCAGAATATTTTAGTCATGGCATTGCCAATCTCATATTACTAGTCAAAACCTTAAATGATATTAATGACTGTATTACTTTTTTATGTGTTAATTTACTGTAACATATTTGAGCAGTTAAATTAAAATATTTGAAGTTAGAAAGAATATGCAGTTGTCTTTTATTCATGAAGAATATATCGTGGTACGTATCGCAATACGATGTTTGCGTATCGCAATATATCGTGGTACATTCTGGCGTATCGTGACAACCCTATAAAATTGTATGCATGTATATAATTAGCAAATCTGAAGTACCCCGAGATTGAAACGTGTTAAACAATATCATCATGTAAACTATTATGTAAAGCTGTTTAAATGGTCTAAGAAGTATATATATTAAGCAACTTTGAATTGTCAAAACGTTGGGACTGAAACAATTTTGTCATTATCAATATGCAAATTAAACACATTTCACAAGGAGGACAGTATAAAACTACACAGGTTTTTCTAAGAAGATGTGTGCATTGATGGAAAAGAAGTAATCTACAAAATAAAATATATTCGTGTTGGCTTAAACATTCTACAGAGCACAAACAGTGAAGAAGTGAATACCTTGCCTTGAAAGAGTTGGTCGTAAAACACCAGTCACAGTTTCACCTTTCCGTGACGTCACACGCACGTGAAGTCTTCCACGTGCCATCTGCTTTGACATTGTGTTGTCAATGTTTAATTTCCCAACTAGCTGGCGTTTCTGAAATTCAGAAACAAAATAAAATTTATTAGATTGAAAAGTATTTTTTTTAAAATTTTATCATTTAATTCCAAAATTTAGCAAAATAATAAGCTTTGTTACAACATAACTACATCCCATGAAAACTTTAACATAAAAATTAACTTAAAAGAAATACATACTTATATGTTAAATGGATTGTGGGTTAAGGAAAATGATGTTATTAATGGTAACGAACAAAAAATTATATCAAAAAGTTTATATTACAATAGTCTCCAAAAGATCCACATAACTTCTGACGTGCCTTCCAACTTCCCTCAAATATCAATTGGTATTTCAAAATTGTAATATACTGTTCGCATTGGGTTCTATCTGCGTGAATGGACTTTCATTAGCATAAACCTTTAAGACATTAATATATGTGCAATTAGGACTCGGGTTTATTCAAATGTGACCAAAAGTCTCATATTATTCAGGAAAGGCTCTTAATTAACTCAATAAATATACAAGAACGACCTCTATTTTAACACTACTTCAACTCTGGTGAAGGTTAGATCACTCAACGAAAGTTTATTGCTTATAATCGTCTCTGGAAAGACAATCAGTTGACATGATCTGAGAAAAAATCATCGTCTGTGGCTATTTTTTTCTCACATTGATTCTGGATATTTGCGGTTACAGACATTTTTGTGGAAGGGAAAAACGGAAAACAACTGAACCTGTATTAGCAGCCACCTTTATTAAGCGGTCACTCTGCATTTAGCGGTCAGTTTTCATTTTACCAAACAAGCATTTCGTTATTTGTTTAACCTTCATTTCAGCATTTATTTATTTTCCGACAATCTCTGTTAAGCGGTCAAATTCTCTTGTTCATTTGACTGACCGTTAAAGATTTGACTGTATAGGTCAAAGGGGTCTGGCACGAAAGTTGGGTAATATTTCTCTCTATATATAATACAAGGGATACTACTCCCGATTGACCAAGATTCATTGTTGAAAAAATGCCAATATCTCAGTCATTCATGATGGTATATTCAAATTCTTTGACCTATCGCAAGCATATACATTTATGTAACAGAAAATCACAACTGTTTCACCCATGCAAACGCAATTATCAAGCAACGAAACCCGCTCTGAGAATCCAGCCTCAATTTATAAAATCTCAACACGCGTTCGTACAGCCGGTCTCCCAGTGTAAACAGTCATTTGTGCGAGAGGACGAAGTTAACCGATGCAACAATACCACTTAACAAATTAATTACTTATATGTGAATGTAAAATGTCTCTTCGGCCGCAAGGAATTATGTAGATATCGCCAATTTCATCCGTTAGCGATATTTCACTCTATCATGAGTCATTTTGTGAATCACGTAATTTTGAATTCTATTGGTTGTAGAGGCTAGAAACAGCCAATCAAAAAATCTCTTTCTTCTGAAAGTCACTTGATTCAAAGAGTTGCTAAAGCAAATGAAAGCAGACAATCGGTTGAAAAGGCGATATCTACTATTTTTCTTGCGCCCGAGGAAATATTATGCATGCCGATGTGAGCAATTTATTTGTTTAACGTGATTATTGCGTCGGTTTACCTCGCCCTTTCGTATAAACAACTATTTACACTGGGAGACTGACTACGAACGCGTGTCGAGATTCTAAAATTGAGATTAGTTTCTCAAAGCGGGTTTCGTTGCTTGATAATTGCGTTTGCATGGGTGAAACAGTTTTGATTTTCTGTTACATAAATGTATATGCTTGCGACAGATGCAAAGAATATGAATATACCATCATAAATGACTGAGATATTGGCATTTTTTTCAACGAGGGTATGAATCTTGGTTAATCGAGAGTAGTATCCCTTGTATAATGTATAGAGGAATATGACCCAAGTTTCGCGCCAGACCCCTTTTATACCGTTTTATTCTGTACGATCTGATGTTTCTCAAAGTTTTCCTATCTATAAACCTCAAAATATAATATAAATACCGATCTCGCTGTAAGAAGAACATGTTGATATAGAATAGCCGTGTCTTTCTCGACGGTAACAAAGAAATCTTCAGAATCTGGGAAAGAGAAAAAAAGTAATATACTTATCTTTATAAACGTACATACATAGATAATTACTGAGAGATAATACAATCAAAGTAAAAATGGTTTTCAATATAATTTGGAAAATTTAGAGAATATAAAATATTAGATATTTCACCCAAGTACTTAACTCAAAATGTAATGCTCGTTTATAATTTGTTCTATTACATTAATGATTATTTTAATAAACCAATGCAATATACTGTGACAAATTTGAGTATTTACGATCGCATTAACTTAAAAATCAGTCTATATTTCTCAGCTGACACGGATATTGTACATTTGTATTACCCTTACAATTGATAAAACTTACATTCAAACTTCTTAACTACAATAGGAACTACTTTCTGCTATTTAAGCAACTGTAAATGCTAGTGAAAATGTTTACAAACATAAAAATATTTTAAAATATATGGCTGTTCAATCGGGGTTAATATTATCATATTCATTAACATAAAATATAAGTTAATTATATAATATGATGGTAATATAATGAATTACATTAAAAACTATCATTGAAGATGATGAATACCCCCAGATACCGCTTTGCCACAGTATTGCTGAGGATATGTGCAACTAGACATAGTGCTTAAAATTCTTGTATCCGAGAATCTCGTCTACAGACGGACCGACGTGACCCCAATAAAGCCTCCATATACTTCGTACTTGGCGAGAGTATATAGGGGTATAATTACATATATAACATTCTTTAGGAAAAATGGTCAAGACTTACTCTCTTTGGTTGTTTTAAATCCTGCAATATCAATCGAATAAGTTGCCATGGAAGTTGTCTGATCGTACTGAATGGCAACGTAAGCCCCGATTCCAGTTTTAAATGGGGGAGTCAATAACGCATCGAAAGTACCTGAAATTGATGGTATGTGTAATATAGTGTATCACCCGATTTAACATTTTGCATATGTGCACAATGCACTTATTTTCTATATAGACAAAGAAGGAAATTTAATACTAGCCATGATAATTTTCTAAAACTTTGCATGATTATAGAAAATTACACTAGAAACAAAATTATGGGAATAAATGGGGGGTCATCATTCTAATTTTTGAGTTTTCTGTCCCTAAAAGTGAGTTTTGTTTTTGCTATTTTCAGTCATTTTCAATGGCAGATAATGTGTAAACGATATAATAAATATCACAATTTACATATTTTCTTTACTAGTGCCATATTTTTAAACTATTACAGATGGAAAGTGCTTTTTATTGCAAACAAAATGTGTTTGACTTCAATCCAGACACAATTCGAGAATGTATATTTAAAACCTATCTCTACTCAACAAAACCATAAAAGTACTTTTGGAACCTATTTATATATGTCTTATAAAAGTGATACACTTTTTTTACAATAATTTTTAATTTCCACATCACAATATGGGGCAGACAGGAACTTATGTGTCTTAATACGTGAAGCCTTATACGCCAATCCACTGTCTAAAACCAAACTAGCCATGTTATCCAGACACATTCGTGACAAGGTCTTACATAATCTTTTGATATAGCGCGTCCTGTTGTCATCATTGCAAGTTCCAAGATTAATGTGCACCGATTAGAAATAAAACGAAGCGATGAATAAATAAACAGATGACAGAATTTAAAATACGGTTTTATTTTTCATAAGTATTTTAAAATTGTCAACAATGGTTTTACTTCAAAATGACGGAACACTTATTTATATAAATATGTTGATTTCTAGAGGGAAATAATACAATAAACAACAATAAACAATTAAATTCAGTCTTATTCAATTTTTCGGCAAAAGTATGCCATTCTCAGGAAAAAAAAAATAAGATTCATTTTTTCATTTGGAAAAAAATTTTTGAGTGAATTTAGTCACTTTTTTATAGTTTGTACTCAATAAAATATATTTACTTACATATACTTTATTCAGACTTAAAATTAAAAAAATAAGAAAAACACAGTACAGTCAACACATTTTTAGCTTATTATATAAAGTAAGAGGTTATGCGTGAAATAATAAATAATTTGGTGCATGTAACATCCGAGTGTTCAAAAATGATATTAAAATGTCGTGTGACAAATCAGAAATATCTTTAAACAATTGCACTACCCTCCTCAATGTGTCGAGCAAGTTTTTCAATATCTTTTTGTTTTTAAGTAAAACATTATCATCAATGTATACAAATTTTGGTAAAAAAGGAAAGGAATACTTAACAAAGTTACATGTGTACTTGAGGGTATGGATTAAATAAAAGAAGAGAAATGTTCATTACTGAACAGGACCATCAAATCTTATAAAAATGCTTTAATAAAGCTAGGTTACTTGTTACTTACGCCATTAATAAGTAATGAAATATGTAATAATAATGATAAAAGATAAAAGATGAATGAATTTGGTACTGAATTATGTATAAATTCATCTATATGTTTTTATATCATATTTCGGGAATAAATCTTTGATATTTGTTTCTATCCTTTTTCTGATGCATGTGGAGTTATTTTTGTTCCAGAGTCCAACTGCTTACATGTATCGTTGAATATATACTTTATCATAAATATAGTATAATAGTTTCAATACGCCATTGTTCTCAGCTATATTTTTAATTACTTTAAAACTGTCCATCTTCATCCTAAATGTGTCTTCTGGCAATTTTGATTATTGTAGATCGTTTGTTACTGCATATAGTTCATTCCAATTTGACTCAATCAAACTGGGCTTTGTTTAATCATTTTTCATATCATTTGTTTTTAAAGGCAAATATTTTTTCGCGGAATTTTCGAAGTTTATAATGGAAATAAAGTAGATTACAAAGGGTTTTGAAGACCACGTTAGCTGTTAATCATGTATAAAATATTCTATAAATAACTACAGCCCCGGTGTTTTCATATAGACATATGCAAAAAGAAAGGATCTAAGGTAAAAAGAAAAAGCATAACTCATACGGAGGAAAATAAACATATCAGAGCCGACAACCTATCACCACTTTTATTCATTAAATGTAGCCACAAAAATGGTTAGGGATTAACCAGATATTAATTGTCAATCGGTTATACAAATACTTTAATAATTCGAACTCAAAGACATTCTAAATTGTAGACGTGCTTGTTACCATAGATACGTTGAAAAAGCTTTAAATTCACATTATAAAGATTAAGTGTTGTCCTTAAATATTTCAAACCGCATTTAACGGATCTTTATGCTAAAAGTATTAAATGTCATTCTTAATCCTGTGCTTCGATAATGAAGTCTATATAATCTGTCTCAATCCTTCAAAGTTTCCATTTTATCTTACAGGATTGTCTCTCAGATTTTGATATATGGTTACATACAGTTTATAACGATCATTGGATCCCTCTTTCTGCTAAAAAGGTTAACGTACAATTTTAGAAATTTAGTAACATGAAATTCCCTGTTGAATGGGCTCCTTATCTATTTTGCATAATGCTTTGCTGTATATCCATTAACAGTGTAAATGGGTTTCACAAGTAAATCACATTTAAGTTGTTAACATGTATCCCGGGAATGTTAAACTGTGGGATTGCTGGGATCAGGCATCATACTATATCATATGGTCGTGTAAATATTTCATGTAAAACTGATAATATGCGGATTTTAGAACCATGATGAAAGTTTACTTAATGTGTTCATGGCTTCTAGGTCGAATTTAGTTTTCAATAAATTCCGTTGAAGACCTGTTTTTTGTTGTTTTTAATGGCACAGCATTGAGGCATAGATTCAGTTTTTGTTAGATTACTAGACATTTGGAAATTATGTGGCAAAATCCTAAACGCATTGAACATGTTATGTAAAAACGTTTGAGCCAAGTTAAGTATGTAATGTTTTTTTCACTTCAAAGCATATCTCGGTCTCTTTGTCATTGACAATACATGGACATGAAAATCTTTTTTTTTGTACGCATTTTATTCAATCCTAGGGGAAGATCTCTATGGTAACCCATGTGAAATGAATTTTACAGGAAATTAAGATTATTTTTTTCTGATGTGAACTCTTCTGAAATGATCGCACTCGTAGATTATATTTCATCACAATTGTCTTTCAACTATTTCATTTCCGAACAAATACTGTTAGTTGTTAATATTTCATGCCGACTAAGTCATGTTATTCTTCTTGAATAATTATTTCGTAAATCAGTAATAGTGAAATGCACTTCTACCTTATCTAAATATTCAAATATTACTTAAATTAAGCGCTAAGTATTGTTGGTAGAAGTTTCTGTGCCAAGTATAAAACATGGACGGTAAGTAAAAAGTAAGAGCGCTAGTTATCGCAAAATACGTCATTTTACTATCGTAACTCTGGGGTGTCTGGGATATTCTTTCTGGTTTTTAAATTCGATTGAGATATTGTGCTAACAAACATTCTGACAAAGTTTGGTAAAGATCGGTTCTCGTTTGTCATTGTTAGAAAGTAGACTCTGATGATTTAGCAATTTTTCATCAATTCAAGGGTCATAACTCTGGAGTGTTTTGACATTCTGGCAAATTATTGATCTTGGCTGAGATATTGTATCCATATGCATTGTGACCAAGTTTGGTAAAGATTTGTTAAAGTTTGTCAGAGTTAGAGATATAACACTGTTAATTTAGCCATTTTCATCAATTCTATGGCCATTACGCCGGAGTGTCTGGGACAAGCTGGCTGGCTATTGAACATGGCAGAGAGATTGTACCCACATACATTGTGACTAAGTTTGGTAACGATCGGTTTACGTTTGTTTGAGTTAGAGAGCGGACAATATCAGTGCACAATACTTTCTTGTAAACTTTATCTGGCTATATATCGTGACACCCTTTTTAGGTTAAAGTGCCTATGCCTATTACCTCTTGAAGCGACCTGGCTATATTTCAACCACCCAAACACTTCCCCTTCTGGGTGTCTTCTCGTACAGATGGTCACATAGGCAGTTTCCTGTATAATGGTTTCCATATGACTCTTTGGAATGCGCTTCACATCTCCACGAATCTTTTCGAAAAGAAATATTAGATACATGTAAACAGTGAGTAATATCAAGGCATGGCGAAATATAGAACCAATATCAATTAAATCTATTTTGTCTTGTCATTTTTCATCTATTCTAAACCAATGATAACGAGTTTAGAGCAAATATATATTTATGTCAAAGACCTCTAAAAGCATTGCGGTAAACCCATAAATAAATAAGTATTTCAGTACATCTAGGCCAAAATAAAGTTCCGTTTCTGGTCTCCCGACCAACACTCATTTTTAACGGCCGACCCTTAAGTTTGTTTACCTTTCCTCCTTTAACAAATATTTTCCTTTATTTACCTTTCATTTCATGTAAAATAAAAATAAAATAAAATTCCGACCTACCGACCCTTTTTTATTTGCTCGAGACCAGAAACGGAACTATTTTTGGGGCCTTACAACCTTTTGCACAATACCCCTGGCGTCACGACATTTTTTGTGACGAGACTTAATTAAGACCTTTGGTGGAAATTCTTCTAGCATAAAATGTAAGTTTGATCTTTTAATCTATGTGTTTTTTGTACAGGTTTGGACCTAGTCCAAATCCTGCAGATCTAAACATGGACGTGTATAATCATTGTAACATTACTAATTGTAATAAATCAAAGGTCCCAAATGTGCGTCTGGTGCTCATTCTTCTTCTCCCTGTCTGTCACTGATGGTTTTTAGTCACTTTTTTTCGATGTGTTTCCGTCTTTTTGTTCGCATATTGTCTGGAACTTACTGATTGCTAACTTAAGAAAACGTACTTCAGACTCAATTCCCTAAGGACTGTAACTTGTGACTAAAGGCAAGCTTTGTATTAATTTAATAAAAAACATTCACTCTCGTAACGACACATCTTTTTTTTATTTCAGATTTTTTGATAATAAAATAATGGTAATGATGATGATAATCCCCACTTATATTTTCTAATTACAGGTGGAGGAAGACCCCGAATGCACGAAGGCATCCGGGTAGAACCACCGACCTACCGCAAGCCAGATTCCTCACATGAAAATCTGAATGACCCTGCCGGGGAACATGGTGAATTTTCATGAGTACAGTATTCAAATTTATTTTATACTAACAGATGAAATACTGTGTTCTATCAGTGTGACGATTTCAATATCATCCACAGTGTGAGTGATATAGTTCTGTCGGAACTACTTTCTACACTTATAAAGGGAGATAAGTGGAGTATATATGTGGTATATATGTATATTTATTACTCAGTATCATTTTTACAAAATAGTTCAATTCTTTCGTAATCCGTTGTTTAAAGTTGTATGTGAGAAGTGATACAATCTTTAAAAAATGTTTAACATTGTATCCCTTCGAGGTCATAGTATTGTCTTTCGCTTTTTTCTCGATTTCAAAGAAATGGTCCATATCCCAGTTTGCATTACCCCCTAATTATAAGACATAGTTTTGTCTCGTTGATTTGATATTTGTGTTTCATTTTAATGACAAGATATACGTTTGCAATGATATTCATATTAGAAAGACTTTTTTTTCCTTTACTTTACTTTTAGAAATATTTTAATTAAATTTAAGAAAAAACAAGTAACTGGTGTTGCACGCATCACACGAGTCCCCTACCCGTGAGATGCATAATTTTTCCGTTACCATAGCAACCCGAATTTTGATCCGATAAAAGCAGTGACTTGCAAAATATCCATTCTGCCATCTATTCATATACCAAATCTCATTATATTATCTTAAACGGATTTTAAGTTATCGCGGGATTCAGATATCCGGACACCCGGACGGACAAACATCGGTAGGGGACTAATATTGCATTTGACATTTTATGTGTCATGAGGTAGTATAAGAAATACAAAGACGTCCTATGACAATCCAACAAATATTAAAAACGAATGAACTACAGAAGGAGGTACAAAGAAAAGGACAAAAAACAAAACAAAACCGCAGACCGGACATAACATAAAATACAGAAATACCATCAGTTTCTGGTCGGTTAACTTGGTAAGGTAACATATGGTAACTTACTGTAGTCGACCTTAACATTTGTTGTTGTATTGGCTGCTCGTGTAGCAGGTGCCCCTGCTGGTTCATGATGCGTATAAATTGTGCATGTCGTAATCTGAAACAAGTATTGTTTTTAAAAAGTGATAATTGGCAATTATTTTATGTCTTTTTCTTGTTATGGCACTCGAATGTTTATTTCGAGAAGGAAAATGATTCCAAGTAAAAAAAAAACATTGTTAACAAGGAAAATTGCCTCGATATATGTGGTGTTATCATTTCACAAAGAGTGTTATTCCATTAACAAATCATATAACTACCAAGAAAAAAACGTATTTCGATGTTGCAGTTCTAACAATTACTTACAAATCGGCTTTTCTTCTTCTAAAAAATAGTCATTATGCATGCAAGATAGATAAGGGTTTTCTTTTTCGAAATATAGAAATTTTGCTTCGAGCTGGATTTTGCTTGATTGTAGCAAACGGTGGAAAGACATAGAGCCAAATTGATAAATCGTAATTTTACGTCATTGCTTATTATCTTATGTCATTCAATGGCATTCATTCACTGAACAGTGCTGGGGACAAAGACGTTATTACTCAGAGAAAGAAAACAATCGCAAAAATTGTATCTGATCTTAGAGACCGTTAGGTCATGTCCTAACACTTCAGCAATTTGCGGTTCTGAGGCTAGACAAAAAGTATAATCTTACAAATAATAAAACTAATCGTAATCAGCCATTTAAAGTGCATTTTCTGGTGAAACGTTGTCCCATTGATGTCCCCTGTCAAAGACTAAATGTGGACTCATACTTAGGTATTATAATAGAAAAAATGATAACGATAAATAATGATTTCATTGAATACTACGCATGTTTTGTTAATTTATAGCGTCCAATGGACACCAAGTCACGTGATCCTGCTATCAGGCCAATAAGTCTTGGTACTACCACAGTAAGCGCCATGCCAAAGAAAAATCAGTTCCACTTAAACGCCATTGGTATTGCGCAAATGGTCACCAAAACAAAAAGCTATCTGTTACGAGGCGGATGATCCTACCACTCTTGTCACATGGAGCGATCTATTAATTACGTACATTTTTTGTTGTTTTTTCAAATGTTTATATTTGCATCAGTTATCCTTGATGCTTCTCTAACTTTATAAAGACAATAATATGATAAAAGTACGTTTTTTCCAATAAATCATAATTCCCAGCAATATACCACAGAACATTAAATGATTGTGCTAACTAGAGAGAAAGCTAATATCCCGTTCGACTAACATAAACCATCAAGTACATGGATATAGCTTTTAAGCTGTTTTTTTTCTAATGATAATTACCACTCATCTTTATTCATTACAGATTGAAGCCTGACATTATTTTGCAGAAAAAAAACTTAAAAAATTAACAAATCTCTCTCTAGAGGAAGCTTCCATTATAGTGAGTTTTCAAGGCGGACATTTGATGATAGTACTCTTGCAATTAGGGCCTATATTCATTTTAAACCTCATGTTTATCTGCGGTAATAACTTTGTTTTAAGCTATTTTATGCTGATATTAGTACTGGTATTTATAGATATTTCTGAAAGGCATTGGACATAAAGAATCGCAGTTAATGAAACCACCACTTTAGCTGGCGATAACACATCTATTTCTTTATTCAAATGTCTGTCATTGTACATAATTATTACCCGAAGGTTCAACTATATTATGAATTATTGCCAACAGAAGCTGCATTTAACACTAACGACCCGTTATTGGTGCGATGCAGCTAATATCTATGGGTTACTATCAACATAAATTCAGGTTTTGGGTACGTTATCATGCTATTCACCAATACATTTGGTGTACTTAAAAAAATGCTTGCAAAACCACGAAAACATATTGGTTAATAATGAAAAAACCGTATAATTTTTATTGTTGTTATATCAGTATGGCGTCGCCTTGCATGTATTTCAGTCATATAGCATATTAGAAATTATCGCTTTACAACGCAGACGACGACAACGATATTAGATTGATGACAATATCTTTGAAACAACATCCGAACTAAAAATTGTACTGGTAGCGTTCAGTATATATACAGGGTAGTTACATGACTTGTTGGCCCGGTGTCAGATTAATGTGCAAGGGTGTGGTATCATGCCACAAGTCTACGGCGTGATATTACAGTTTGGCAGTTCTAAACCTGTATCGGAAAGTGCGAAACTGAGGCCCTAAAACCTGGATTTAAGCAACCCAGTTTCTGACCAGTCCAAGGCGAAATATGATTATTTTTTTTAAATTTTACTCTATTTCCATCACCGCGTTGCCTTCAAATTGCTTTTGCCTGTACCTCCTTATGGAGTTGGTTCATTTTTTAAATATGTTCATATGTTCTTTCCTTTGTTTTCCTTATAGTCTCAAAACGACTGAAATACTGTCGTTGGGTTGTAAACCAAAAAAACCTAAACTTTAGATGAAAAGTTTAACTTCAACATATAGGTTTCTGTCCTGGCGATGAATTTTACGTAAGTTTTAATTCAAAGTTAACAACAACATATAAACCAATCATCCATATGAACAACAATTCGCTAAATCATCTGAAGATTTAGGCAGTTTTCGGGTACGAGTCTTCATATCCTTAAGGAACCTTCACGCATGCGACTATATATCAGCATGTGCGGTCTTTATGTATTTATATGAAAGAGAAATACCAGGATTTCTTGCATCTAATACATTGTCACATTTTTCAAGTAGAAAACAAACTCATATAGCCAAATAGAAAAGAAATAGCGCAAAGATACTTTCTAAGTAACGGTCTTACCTGTGGAAACGGACCACGTATTTAAGCGAGGTTTTGGTACGTGATGTCACATGCATAACAGCAACAGCTCGGGTAGCAATTTTACTGCTCAGACGCTGAGGTCTTCCAACCAATAAAGCCGTCAAATCTGAAAATAAAACATAGGGACGTTTAATTAAATTACGAATCCATCTAGTCCGTGTAACAGTGTATTGAGATTAGACAACATCTTAAATGATTGTTAAGAACAGATTCCTTCCATCTCAAAATATAAAGATATTTTTTTCACGTATTTTAATTATCTTTCGACATCTTTTTAAAGTAGCTGACATGTATTCCAGACAGAAGATAAAGCTGAAGACATGAAACCGATTCCTGATATCTTGCTTACCATCCGTTTTCATTGAAGTTTCATTTGGTTTTTTTTCAGAGGGCACCTCTTCGGGATCGACAACTGTTGAAAGAAACTGGTCTTCATAGAAAGGTCCTGCGTAATACATTAAAAAACATTTATAGCAATTGATAAAGAAAAAAACTATCTCTCTGTTTTGTTGTGAATTTAACCACAGTTTCGAGTTCAGATGCATATTATCATATCACGAGGGCGATGCCCTAATAATATAATTATTGCATCTGAGAGTGACCTGTGGTTAATATACAACAGAATACAGATAGTAATTGATGTCGATTATAACCCAATGTTCGTCATTTTTCATCGATACTATTTCCTTGAAACACGGAACCTACAATAAATTTAAACATTCGTACTATCTAAATAAACAACTGACGACTGAGAGTCCAACTGTTGCGTTAGAATACATGAAACGGTAAAGGAGAAAGTCAAGTGGCTGGAGTTTTTGAAATGTTGCTTGTGTTTTGTTGCGAATTTACAATTATTTTTCTCCAAGATATACCTTGATATTCTGATACCCCTTATGCTTATGAAGTCTAAAATCAATCCTTTGCCTAATAAGTGATATATAAAGCATAATAATGCAAAACTTTAACCAAAATATCCAAGTTAGAAAAGGGCAATGATTTGTATTAAATTTAGTCAAAGAATTATCCTCTTTGGTTTTCTGATGCCCCTGAACACACCGTTAAACTTTAAAGCCAATACCATAAACGATTTCTGAGATATAAGCTGGATAAGAGCTTGCATGCAAACCTTGAATCAAATTTTCTATTGCCTGTAAAACTTTAACTTAAAAGTTAAAGTCAAAAAGTCACCATGATCTTCATTATATTCAGACAAAAACTATCGGTCTCTATAGTATGATACCACTGAACATATTAAAGACGTTTTGAATAAATCCTATGCCTGGTTACTAAGATATAAGCCTGAAATTCCTTGCATGCAAAACTTTTACCAAAATTCTGAGTTAAAAGGGGCCGTAATTTGTATTAAATTCGGTCAAGAGTTATCTACCTTGGTTGTCTGAAGCCCCTTAACATATTCATAAACTTTAAAGTCAATACCATGAAAAGGTTATTGAAAAATTAGATGGGTAATAGCTTACATGCAAAACTTTAACCAAATTTCCTATTACATGCAAAACTTTAACCAAAATATCTAAGTTGAAAATGGGTCATTCTTTGTATAAAATTCAGTCAAGAGTTATCAGCCTTCGTTGCCTGATGCCCCTGAACATATTCATAAACTTTCAAGTCAATAATATGAATGATTACTGAGATGTTAGCTCGATAGTAACGTGCATACTAAACTTTAACCAAAAGCTGAAACGCAAACGCCGACGTCGACGCAAAGGTGACTGCAATAGCTCATATGCTTAAAAGATAAGCGGTGTTGATTGGGATTAAAAGAAGAGTTAAATGATGTACGAACTAGTGTCTGAAAAGCGAATACAAATAAGCATAGACAAGAACTTACTTGGTTAACCCTTTCCCTCATATATACTCATTTTGACGCCCTCAATAGGTATCACATAAAGCCTGATCTGCGGAAAACCACAGTTAAACCTTACCAAATTTATTTACAAAATCCTCATTTCCAGACCACTGAGGAGCAGCGAACAGCATAAAACGTGATCAACCTGCGAGTTACTCGCAGGCTGATCTGGTTTTATGCTGTTCGCATAGGTCTTCTCATGGTGTCCTCTATGAGGGAAAGGGTTAAATAGAGTGAACATTACCGAAACGGACTATAACCGACTTATTATCTCAGAAAGACGGTGAAACAGACTATGCTATACTGCAGATATTCATAACGTTCAGCCTGAAACCCAGGTCTCAGTGTGCATCTTGGAACGGTGCTTTGATAAAATAACAATATTATATACATGTATATCGACTGTAATTCAGTCTGGATACGCGGATATGAAACCTATATCTCAGCTAGTTGTCATTTACACAAATAAAGGTACGTAATTTTGGCTTTGTTTTGCGTCATCATCCGTAAATAGGTCAAAAGTGAAGTTAGACAGCTACAGCCAGAAATAAGAAGACGATGAAAAAGATTGAGATGCGAACTTGAAGATTCCTGAATCTATCTTTATAACATACCATTGAGCTATATTTCCAAAATATTTTGTCCATTGGTAAATCAATCAACGTGTTTTTTTTTTTTTTTTTTTTTTTTTTTTTTTAATTTTGGAAATGCCGAAGTAGGACAGTGAACATAGAAAATGTCAGTGTATGTAACAGTAAAACGTTTAAGCATTGAACTAAAACGTATTCTTCGTTTCAAACTGTTTCTTAATTGTTTTGATTTCATGTGTTACATTACAGTCTCCAATACAACATGATATTTATGATAAAGTCATGCTTTCTTTTAATAACTCAAAGTATTTGAAAGATTCAGTCCATATAATTAAAAGGTTTTATATTATTAATTGCGACACTATAACCATTTCTCATATTAATCTGTAAAATATCCGACTCTGCACGTGGGAAATACAATCGTACTATAAATACTGTCTTTTTTGTGCTAAAAGGCCAATAAAATGCAGTCAGATTCACTTTGTTCAAATGATTTATTTATTATGATTGAACTTTGTAGTATGAAGATTCATTGTGTATCGATGCATGACGATGCCCTACGATTACCCATTGTGTCTGGAAAATATCGCGATGCAATGCATTCATAATATCCGCAATTCATCGATACGCCTGAAAAATATTGTGCATCGCATTATAAGACTGGAAAACAACAACAATAACAAAAGCAATGGACTTAAGAATGTCAATCTGAAGTACATACAATGTATACATTTTTTTTATTTTTAGAATTTAGCAACAGCCGTGAGACGAGGTGAGATAAAAAGATGACAAAAATATTTTTCTGCAAATATTCGTAGTTTTTGTACCTCCGTTTCCTGTTGTTTCTTTTGTGCATTTCTGAAATGATTTTTTTTCCAGGAAAGAGAAATAGTGTGTGATGTCCCTCTGGTATTCTAAAGAATTTGTTTTTCCAGAAGAAAAGAACGGCTTGCAAGAAAAAATTATACTCTCTCGTCGTTTTCGCAGGTTGTGAAACACTAAATTATACAAAGTATCTTAAAAGTATACAAATAACTTTAACGTACTTTTTAACCACGCACCTGCATTGGATCATATTACATTTCATATTTCCTAGAGAAAATACATCATGGAGAGTGCGTTGCTTCAAAACCATATTTTGTTTGCTTTAATTGAATGTGAATACAGTCTTTATTACATACTGATATAGCTATTTAAATAAACATGACATGACTGTGTTGTAAAAGTTACAATTAAAATAAAATATTAAGCTAAAATAAGCTTTTAGAATGATACAGGTATGGCAGCGTTGTATAACAATATTAAGAGAAGTTAAACATATTTTATGAAGAAAAAAAAATACTCATGAATCGTTTATATAGATGTATTGTTAAAGACGATCGGCAAAAATAAATAAAATTGTTTCTTCTCTCCATCGTTTATTTTGGTAAAGTCTTTGTTTCATGACAACCAATTTCGGCAAGTGTAGGTCGCAATGCATGGGAAAAACGCTATTTTTGTAAACACTAATTTCGGGGAAACCGTTAAAATAAAGAAAACGATATCACGGAAGCAGATTCTCGCGATACCACATGGCACGACATGGTGTCTTCACAAGTTCCGGGTTCATTCTGTGAAGTGGGCGCATGTGCAAAGAGTGAATGTGATCAGTAATTTGACGGCACACGAAAATAGAAAGTCTAAATATAGATTCAATACCGTTGGTGACGCTATTGCCTGTGATGGAGAAACCACCTTTTTGTTTAATTTACAATCAATGCATCGGGTTTCCATGTGTCTTTTAGTTGGATATTTATATACGTAATACACAGAGATAGTTGAAATTCAATGGACACCTGTTAATAAGCTGCTTTAAAGCAGGAAAAAAAATTGAAAAACGCACACATACCTGCCTGCTAATCTAAAGGTTGTAGATTCGAACCCCGTGGAGGCAAGGTTATTTTTTTAATGGTCTTCCCATGCTTAACTGGTCAAATCTAGTAGCCGTTTAGAGAGGTATATATAAGTTTTAAGGTCGATGTAAAATACTTATCTGGTTCATGTCACAGTAGGACCAAAACTTGGTGTATGGAAATACTATTTAAACTTATGCCTCCTAAAGGTCTTGAACAAACAATTTTCAAATAAGGAGACACTATACAAGTCCTAGGTGTTGTAGTAATATCCCATGAAAACTAACCTTGATGGGAACACACCT
Source organism: Solen grandis (assembly GCA_021229015.1). NCBI lineage: Eukaryota > Metazoa > Mollusca > Bivalvia > Adapedonta > Solenidae > Solen > Solen grandis. The sequence goes on from CM037794.1 coordinate 13,189,779, forward strand.
TGCAACACGTGCCATCGCGCAAGACGGGTCGTCTGCAGCTTGTCTTTGGACAATCCCTTTGAATGTTTATACATAGGACTTTTCCCGCCAACTGAACTTCTCTGTCCTTAACAACCTGTAAACAGATAATAATTAACAAATAATACATACCAATGAGAACGATACTCAAGTTTATAGACTGGTATACAGACAAAAAATGCAAAAAGTACATAGCAATGAGGGCGATACGCAACTTTATGGACTAGTCAATTGGACTGATGAAGTTTTATGTACTGAAGCGAATCTTAAGTCCATAACTCTTCCGAGGTCCTACTAATCCGTGTATTAACATGCATATCGCGTAAAATGCCGTGTATTTTTTGTTATTTTATACCATTTTTTTTTTTATCTTATTCACTCTTGATTATTTTTTTCCTTAGACATATAAAACAGATCTGTGATTTTTCATATAAGAAATTGTAAAATCTACGTGGAAAATACCAAACAATGACGATATCCTATCCATATAACATTAATAACAGATGACGTCAAATTGAATATCGAATCAATTATGCAAATGAGTTATTATACTTTAGCATAAACATTTGCTGGCACCATCGCTCACATATTTGCGTGTCTCATAAAACCCTCATAAGTGTCAATGATAATGTGGTATAAATAAACACCTGTATGTTATAAACTATGCATATTCTGCACGAAAAACTTAGTATAAGCATATTTTATTACGTTCCATGTATATCATAAGTATACATTTTGAAAACAAGCAAATATTCTTTTATTTATTCTTTTCAACCGAAAACATCCATAAGCTTTGTGCAGCTAAATGTGGCTGAGTATAAAATTCAGAAAGGTTAACATGCTATTTTTCTCTTCACAGAGAATTTTTATTTTTTCAGTGACATTAACGGGAGCTGCTTTAGGATGAGAAATGTAGTTAACATCGAACAGAAGTTATAATAGCCACACACTACAGCAATGAACTTTGTCGTACCGATTGCAATGGTGTTAAGGACGGATTTTTGGGGGGCTTTCTTATCAAAAGTAGGTCAAAGGTCAAGGTCACAAGGTCAACAAGAACTAGGACAAACCGCATATTCTTAGGAGATATACATGTACAATGTACCAATACCATTGAACGACCATGGTGTGTCGCGGCGGAGGCTCGAACCCACGACCTTTCGATTAATTGCTTGGTTATAGGGACCGGTTTAAATGTAGGATTCTATAGAGGCCAAAAAGGGTAAATCTCGAGAAAATGTTACAAAAGTCGTCCGATATTATGATTATTACTATGTCTTGGAAGGTAACATAAACCAGATAGTGCTGCGGATGATGGACTTACACTCGAAAATGATAGGGTCCAGTGTATAAAAAATGTTTTTTTTTTTTATTTGCGGTAGTTCAATTGATAATAACGAAGATAAATTTATGAAATTACAGCTGTGATATTATCCACAAATCACAACATTGAAAAAGTCATTTTATAGATTAATAGTTTGAGGTTTTATATTTATTATGATTTGAAAATCTTCTTGGGTGGCCAATATTCAAATTCATCTGGCTCAGTAAATCAAAGTTGGTTTATACCCAAATGACAGGCGTATCACATGACTGAATATTGTGATGCATATATTATGTATTGCATGAATGCGGAGTATACCATAAAACCCAAGCATTTTTATCAACGATAGCGCTGCCAGTATGTTTGAATGAGTGGCCGAGTCAACAATTAGTAATTCTTGAAAATATTAAGGTATCAACAATCGAATAACCAAGATATAAGTAAAAGTATTAAAAGAAATAGTGACTGTCTGTGAATAAGTTAAATGTTTTCAAAATGTTAGTCTAAAAATTAATTCATGAAGAAAGTTTATATGACCTCTTCGCAGTATTATATGGAGATAAAATAAAAGAACGGTGAAGTAACAAAAGCGACAATAAAACGAACAAGTAGAAATAGTACTTTCCTAAAACGTATTGTGTAGTCATGACATATTCACATTCAAGTTTTTTTTCACATTCAAGTTTGTTGTGAATGAAATTTTTGGAAGTGTGCCAATTCCTTTCTTTGAAACAAATCTAAAATACCACATGGACAGTCTGTTGGTACCTTTCGTCCAATCACTTGGACATGTTTTAACTATTTCAACTGGTGTAAAATACTATTTAAACTATAAATAAGAAATGAGTCACAGTGCATATAATAATAAAACCCCAATCGTCATAAATAGAAGCTGTACACAATACAAATTTATTTATTCTGCAATTTAAAACAACAACAACAACAACAACAACAACAAAAATGCAATACTGTAACAGACATTTATTTATCTAAAATATGAAATTCGAAGAAACAAAGTAAATGGGCTTCACGGTTTTATTATTTGAAAGAAAATGGAAAACTAAAAAAAAGTTACTCGAATCCATTTTAATTAGGGAATTATCCCCCAAATCCCTCATTTTGGGCAGGAAAATTGCCATTTTACGGCTATTTTTTAAGTATAAAAGCCGACATTTACACACTTCGGGGATACACAAAGGAAGACAAACAACTCGAATTGAATCAGTTATACACATATATTCACTACATTCTGTAGATAACTATAAGGATGAAACAATAAATATTCAAAGCGAAGGTAAAATCTTTTACCCTGCCCTGAACCCAGATTCAAAATGAACGTAAATTTTTTTACCCTGCCCTAAACCATGATTCAAGATGAAGGTAAAATTTTTTACCCTGATCAAACCCAAGATTCAAAGTGAAGGTAAAATTTTTTATGAACCATGATTGAAGATGAAGGTAAATTTTTTTACCCTGCCAAACATAGTTCTATGAAGGTAAAACTTTTTACCCTGCCCAAACCAATGATTCAATATGAAGGTAAAAATTTTTACCCTGCCTTGAACCAAGATTCAAGGTGAAGGTAAATTTTTTTACCCTGCCCAAACAAGTGATTCAATATAAAGGTTTTTTTTTACCCTGCCCTGAACCAAGGTTCAAGATGAAGGTAACATTTTTTACCATGTCCAAACCTATGATTCAAGGTGAATGTAACTTTTTTACCCTGCCCTAAACATGACTGAAGGATTTTGGGGATGATTCCCTAATTAAAATGGATCGAATAGTAAATAGTTTGTCAAGGTTAACTTTGAATCAATTATTCTGGCATACATCCACTCCATGTATTTACATCAAGCAGACTGGTATAGACAGCGAGATTAGCTTATCAGTTTGTACGGGCATAAGGAATCTATCAAATGATATAATTTATAAACACGTCGGTGCTGTCAAATATTTATTGTAACACTCCAATACTGTAGAGGCGCTGGAAGCAACTACGGCCATTATACCACTATGCTTGCGTATGCTTCACTTGAGACAACTGACATCCCTCACCAATATTATTCCGCCTGTATTCAATTGTACAATACTCTCTCGGTTTTCTGATCCCCCCCAAACTGGTTTAACTGTCATTGTTGATTCTCCCATAGAAACATCCCTTCGCAATTAGATGGCAATTCTAATCATTCGGCACGTACGCACTACAAAACATTACTGTTTTTCGCATGACCAACGGAACATGGACGAATACAGGACAACATTCCGATTTTATGAATGAAAGCTTCTAGTACTATGATTACTAAAACCAGTACAAGGGACGATGGCTTGGTGAACAGTTCCAAGGACAACCTTAACGGACAAGTTACAAGATTGAACCATTTATTCAGTTAGTTCGATGTGCGTTCCATGCGGTATTCTATTCACAGTGGTTTGACACAAATAAATTTGACTGGAAATCTGTTTAGGGGCTTGAATAAACGGTCATCAACGCCTACGAGGCCATTATGAAAGGATTGGTTCTAGGAAGCAGTGACTAAAGTTTCAAGAATTTGTTATGATGTGGATGATGTCGGCAGGGTTAAAACTTAATGTCCCCTACTTTGAAAATCATCTTAATTTTACCAATAAAAATAGCTGTATTTTAGTGCAGCATGAATATTTTAGCGACATCGTTCTGGGCATGCTGTTTATATTAGACTGAAAACTATCAATTTTGTCATTAGCTAATAAAACGCTGCATGAAATTTCGAAATTAAATATTTGAAAACATTATTTTTATATTCAAGCATTTATATTTGGCGTACATAAAAAATGAACTTCAGCTGTCGAAAATGGATTGTTCTTCAGTTATATGGTATAACTGCTCGTAAATGTTTGATATCCGATCTACTTAAGGCTAATGGATTTGCAGCATTTTTATCTCCGTAGTTGTTGATATTGTGTGAAAAAAATAAAAGTATTTTAAATCAGACATTAACAACGTTCGTTTTTTTTTTAATTGCCTTATGACATCTCATTTCAACATTTGATTTATAATAAATAGAATTCTGTCATAAAGATGTATAGGAGTAATAACGATATCGTTTTAATATTAATTTTTCATAACGGAGAGAAAAAACTTTATGAGTAAACTAATTAGCTTCCTTTTGAAACAAACATGATTAATAGAAGGGCCAATAAATATTTTCCACTATTTATTGTTCTTGCAAACTAAGGATCATGCTGTATTTTACAGACTGTAAATGCTTTATATACATGACATGTATGCCATGTTCATAAATGTTTAAGAGTGAACTGCGAATAAATGTTTTGTCCAACTGAACGAAAACTATATTATCAATAAATGTTCACCCAAACGGGTTTTTTTTTTCTCCGTTAAGTAATTTAAATTCTTTAATGAGGTAGAAACGTATTTCACCATTCTCGTTTTACGAATTTAATATTCAACTGACTAATTTGACCATTTGAGTTTACCGTCGCTTCGACAGTATTTCAGTTTTATAGCAACGTCCACTTATTACAGGTAGAGGAAGTCCCGAATGCACGGAGGCATTTGGGTAGAACCACCGACCTATCGCAAGCCAGCTAGAAAATCCGAATGACCCTGCCGGGATTCGAACCCACGCGGTGAGGGGCTGAGTGAGTGTTAAAGTCAGCGACCTTATTCTCTCGGCCACAGAGGTCCCACAATTTAATGTTCAAGTACATGACTATGAATCATTATTCTAATGATTATCAATATTCATTAAGAAATGAAATTCATATATGGGTAAATGTATTTTATTAAAGAAACATAAACAATGAATTTTTAATTTATTTGGATGTTTTTCAAGTGTGTATTTCTTTATTCGTTATTGTTTGTTTGTTTGTTGGGTTTAACGCTCAACCGACAGTATTTTAATTATTTGGAGACGATGTCTACTTGAGACAGATATATAGTGCTGTCACACTGCAGTATTACGCCGTAGACATGTAGCATGATATCACACATAATCCTGACACCGGGCTAACCAGTCCTGCAACTACCCTTATATGCTGAGCGACAAGCAAGGGAGCTTTAACAATACCAATTTTACGACTTTGGTATGTCGCGGCCGGGGATCGAACCCACGACCTCCCGCTCCCGAGGCGGACGCTCTAACCATTCGGCCACCGGGGACGGTTTATACATTTTTACCTTTTATTTCGAAAAGAAACATCTAATTGACATTTGATATATGCGAAATATTTCTTACACACGTCCGTATGGCAAAATAAACATTTTTCCAATCTTTCAAAACAATTGTAATATTTACATAGTCGTAGAAACAATGCAACTAAAAATTAAAATATGCATTACGTCTCCCTTTAATTTCCGCCCGATACTTCTCTTTCCCGAAAGATATGCAGAACAAAACAAGCTTCTAAATCCCTCTAGGATCAGTGGATATCAAAACAAATACTTACAAGACAATAATCGGGATATAAGCCTCTAGCGAGAAGTGCTTTCGTCTAAGACAAAGTAAATCAAAAGCAATTTAAATTGGCTGTGGAAGAGAATGGAAGCCAAAAGGAACTTGCATAGATTATTTTTAAATATTTGGTCTTACATCGATTGTTATTTGAGTAAACTTCATTTAACATTCTTTGCAAATAGTGGAATGCATGATGACATGCATCGACAGGGAACATTGTATCAATAGAGAAAATATTGGAGGTTGCTCGCAATGTTGCAAACAAATGTGCGTTGAAATTGTATAGTGTCTAATAACAAGGTGACAATACCACGTGACCGTGATGTCATTCAAGAGTCAACATTTGCTCCGTTTGAAAATTGAAAATCCTCATAAATATGTCATTTTTCCATCGATTTCTTTGGAGCATTTGTCAGTCTTAGGAGAAAAAAAACTAAACTTTCCACTGAATGTACGTGAAACCTTTTGAATTTGTTTGTATGCGAGCGGACTTATTTTCCCAAGGATTCACGTAGTGCTTGTAAAAATGACTTAACTGCTGATGGAGAGCTTATATTTCAAAATGAGAATTGCATATTCAAGTACGAAGCGGCTTATGAGGGAAAGGGTTAAGATTGCAACATGTGTCTGCACAATGCAGCCTTTGCATATCTCTTCAGTTTGCTAATGGCGAACTCAACCTACCATCACTGATACACAGTTAAGCTCTCAATCAATGCATAGCCTTGATACTATCCAATTTGATTCAAATTTTGTTTTATTCTTTACCTTTAAATTCATTTCGAACTTAAAGGCCCTGTTCTATACTACTGCCTACGATACCGTCTGCCTCCATCTAAAATTTTAAGTGATTCGGTGTTTAGACGGAGACAAAGTCAATCCTGTTGACCATGGACGGAATACAGAACCACACGAGTAACGTTTAAAAACATCCAAGAAACGTCCGCATTAATTCAGTTTAGCTAACCGAACATCGAACGTCTGATGAACGTCCGAGTAACGTCTGCTTAAGTATGATTAATGAACGAAACGGATGAAAACCGTCTATAATACGTCTATCAACGTCCACTTTGCGTCTCATAAAAGGTCAAACTCTGCTTGTTGTCTCATCACAATAGTGTTATCGTTAGCTTCATTCCAAGATTGAAGGGGGCCCTAAACATTGTATGGTGCTTGGTGATACTTGGTCCGACTGTGAGAAAGATCTCATTGAACATTTCTGAAGGCATCCGCATGAGATTGCAGAAGGACTTTTGAACTTCAGCTAGCAACTCGACCATAACTGATTGTAAAGTCTAAACTTCTGCCGCCTCTTGGGGGCCAAGCCATGGGCAAAACCATGGGCGCCTTGTCCTCCTTCTATGAACAGCATTTTCATAGAGTCTCAGCCGGGTAGTTTGCACAAGTTGTGCCTGCAGAAGGGACACTTCATCGTTAAATTCATAAGAAAAGTCATCCATCGCATATGAGTGTTGACGCTTTCAAAAATTGTTTATTACACGTCCGTCTCTGCTTATCTGGTCGTTGCTTATTCGTTCCTCATACTTATCTTAAACTTTTATGTACGTTTTGGTCGTTATTCAGACGTGATTGGACGTTAATAGACGTTCATCTATCGGTATCCATCCGTTTCAACCGTTTCTTGAGCTGTATTGCCTTGCCTGCCTTCATGCGTATTGCATTCGTTTAGTGAACGACTCTTGGACGTTATTCAGCTGTTTTTTTTTTTTTCGGTTTAACTATTCCATAGACGTATGGTGCGTTCCTTGGCTGGAAGCGAAAAAGCGGTCTGTCAAACGGCCATAAAAGTATGAAATCCGTTTAGATCCGCCTGAGTAGCGGTGAAAACGGTAACAAACGTCTATCGCAACCGATATTTGGACGTTCCAAACTTTGAACATGTTTTAAGTTTGAAACATCAAGTACCGTCTGTCAACGTTTAAAAACGTCTGAAAACAAGCCGAGGAACGAACGCAGGCATCCGTTCCTCAGACGGAATCGTTAGACGTAGAGGTTGGACCTTTACACATTCTTCAATATTTCTCATTATATTGGTCACCTAAACATTCTGTGAGTAAGGTTTATTCATTTGATTGAGTACTATTCACTTTGTGACGATGAGTCGTCAAAGATATAAATACAATCTCTGACAACTGCGTCAGGGAGTCAACTCTTTGGCTCAGTGGTTAGACGCCGGCACACCGGGTTCGATCCTGGGCCGGGTCGAGTTTGTTACATTTGGTGGCAGCGGTGGGATTATGTCAAATGCCAGACCGGAGTTGCCTTACATATATGTTTCCCAGGCCAAGTCTCGGGTCGAGACTTCTTGAAGGGGAAAGTAATGTGACGATGAATTGTCACAGGTATAAATACAACACAGGCATAAATACAATCTCTGACAACTGCGTCAGGGAGTCGACTATTTGGCTCAGTGGTTAAAGCACGCCGGCGGACCAGGTTCGATCCTGGGCCGGGTTGAGTTTGTTACAAATTAATGAAAGTTACTCATTTCGTTCAGTGTGTAATATTCAACTCATTAAGCATTACTCACTGAAATAAGAAATTCTTACTCACTTAAATAAGATGAACATTGCTCAACTAATTTAGTGAGTACTGCTATCTTTTGAGTGTGGGTTCTATCAATCTATTGCAGTATTTTTTTCTGACAGAATATATTTCTGTTCAAATGCTCAAATGTACAAGCCCCATTCCTCACCAGTGTTATGCCAGCCGATACAAAATACTTGTCCAATTCAATGGTCATAAATTTTACTGTGAGAAATTGAATTAATGAAATAAAAGATAAAACACGGCCCTGTATTGCAAGCGAAATATGCGTCCCCACCCCAAATCATTTAAACCGGTGACCTCTCTCCCAAAGAAGTATGGACTTATCCCTTATCCCTTATTCAACAGGAATATTCGTATGGAGTCTGTACCTGAGATCGTATTTTTAAGGAATTTGGGGCCATGATTGATCAAAGACATAGTAAACAGAGATATGAAATTCCTGTAAAAGACAGCGGAAAATATTGTTTAGGCACAAAGCAGTCCAATGAGCTTTGCAAACTTCCAAAATAACATGGAACCGTCTTATAAAAATATAGTTTTTCCAATGCAAGAAAATATTTTTTTATTTTCCATTTGATTTATTTTCAAACTTCCTTTAAATTATGATTTAAATTCAACGAGTGTAGAATTTACGTTGTGTTCATGAGGATTCTTTTTTATTACATGACTTATTTCAATAGAAAAAAGTATCATTTTAATGGTAACAAATTGTTCTATCGTAAAATATTATTTATATTCAATATCTTTAATAGAATAGCAGATGTTTGAAAACGTGACCTTGCAAAAATATGGCAATATGCTGTGTGCTTTTGAGAGATTTAGACTACTATGCTGTTTAATAGGTCTTTGAACTGAACTTATGTCACTGTGACTGAATATGGTATCAAGTCAAGTGCAATAGTAAGGTAGCCCTATCTCTTGTCGTGTAGACCAAGTAAGGACATGATTGAAATACTATTATAGGGATGTTAAGATCAGTCAAACATTTCTTTACTCCGAATAAGATCTGTTCACTCTTCAAAATCCTTTAGAACCAAATCTCTTGCCGTTTGAATCTTTGCAATGAACAACTGAAACTCTCTATTCTAAACCACTAGACGCATTGTGTTTTACGGTAAAAGACGGTTTTCTTAATATATATATTCCCCTTGAGTTTCCGCCCCAACAGATTGCAAGGTAACATTTTTCTCCTCGCTTATTTGGCTAATTTATGGTTACTTCGGTAATTTGAGAGGCGCATACATTGTCAGAAAATCCCACAAGATCGGTTTTTATTCTTCGCTAAACTGTTTTAACTCGAAGGTCTTAGCTGACAAAGACTTTGTTGGATTTTAATCAGTCGGCGAGGTTGTCCGCCAAGTTCGTTACTTCAAGCCTACGCATTACAGCTATTTAAATTGACCGATTTATATACGGGCTGTTCGAAAGGGGGAAAAAACCAGACTGCTACATATAGGTCAAAAGTCGCATAGTTTGTTTTCTCCTTTTCTGCAATTCCATTGCCTCCCACTCACTGCCTTGTTTCCAGACCATTATCAATAGCAAGGATATTCGTCATTTCAACGATGGCTGTTTATATTATTGTCATTAATATTATAATGAGTTTAGTGTCATTAATATTATAATGAGTTTAGTGTCATTAATATTATAATGAGTTTAGTGTCATTAATATTATAATGAGTTTAGTGTCATTAATATTATAATGAGTTTAGTGTCATTAATATTATAATGAGTTTATTGTCATTAATATTATAATGAGTTTAGTGTCATTAATATTATAATGAGTTTAGTGTCATTAATATTATAATGAGTTTAATGTCATAATATTATAATGAGTTTAGTGTCATTAATATTATAATGAGTTTAGTGTTATTTTTGACATTATCGTTATCATTGTTATTATTTACTTCGTGTATAGAGCTTTATATTTCCTTCCTACAAGAAATGTTTGTTGCGATTTAATGCATATAAACCCCTGAGTAGTGTGTTTTTATCGTATTTATTAGAGTTATAATCTCGAAACGTATAGACTGTAACCAGTCTACATATTGAATCTATGTTCCAACTATTTTTAATTGTCAGGAAAGTAAGCTGTATATAAAATGTCAGACATTTTTCGTTTGCTTTTTTTTTTTATTATTGCCTGCTATTCTACTTTTATTTTCCGCACTGTATAAGATAAATTTGCACGACATAATAACTTTGGAAAATTGCCAGCCCTGAGAGACTTAATACTAGCTTGATTGACTTCAACTGCATCAAGCTCAGTATAAGAGTTGTTACAGCAATGTAGTCACAGCGGATGACTTTTCCCGCTATAATGACCTTGTTCAAGTAGGAGTTAAGTCGCGATTGTTTAGCTAAATATCGTACACAATCGGCGTAGTGATACTTTAAGGCTATATATAAAGAATTAATTAGGTTCAGGTGATGACAATACTGGTATAATCGCTAACGTTATGACCAACTAAGGGTACATTTGTTTTACCAATGTGAAATATTCGATTTCAAATTCAAGTCTTATTTTACCAATTTCACAGGTTTATTTTACTTAAGTTAACTTCATATTCCGAAACAGCCCTTGTACGTAACATAAAGTGGATACGAAATGGGAACTTTTTTTTCTTCAATGTAGCAATTTCTTATCACGATCATCCTGAAAGTCGGCGACCAAAATGGTGCAACATTTAGATATGCTAATGTTCTATACCTAGAAATTATATTTGCTCGTAAAACTCTGAGTAGGTTGTAACATATACAATATATATTTCGCTGTTATTTAAAAAAAAAATGAAAAAAGAAACCTTATGAATGAACGTAATATTAAAACTAATCACATTGCGTAATAATTAAATTACATGGGATATACAGAACGCCTGCTGATACAGGCTTTATTTTTATTGTTCATGTTAGCTACTATTCCACAACAGTTCACCCATACACCGACGGGTCTGACAACCCTGTGTGACCTATGTATATTGTGTCAGAACAGAGGACTCCCAGGTAGAACCACAGACCCAAATTTAGGCCTGATGAACACTACGATAAACCCAGATCGATGCAACATTGTATCCCTTATTTTGCGCGTTTAAGTGAATTACTCTGCGGTAAATAAAAGAACAATACGAGGATAATTTCATTCATTCAAGAACATTTTTTTTTTGTGGAAGATGTAATATTCTCCTGAAGTTCGATAATTGTATTCTCACTCGGTAGAATGTTGTTTTCGTTGAAATAAAAATGTACCTTCCATAAAAACGAACAGATAT
>CM037794.1:13201514-13251514 GCA_021229015.1 Solen grandis
TTATATCATTCATGGGAATTCATAAGGGAACTTAGGGGAATCATGTTAAATCTACTCGCATTTAATGGATTATTACTATTTAATTTCAGTGGGTTAATAATATGATTTATGATATACAGAAACTGTCAAAGTAGGTGAACATTTCTTCTGATTTCATTTGATTTATCGAATGCAAAAATATAAATGAACAGTATTTTTCATTTTGTATAACGCTGACGACTTGAAATTAAAATATCACGGAGTGATGGAAAATCCTCAAATTAATTGCAGTTACATTGATTACATTCTTCACTAGTGTATTCGATTGTATGCAGTCATGCATACTATGCATTGAAACAAATAATTAGGATTCGTTGTTTAGACTTCTAAACAGATCGATGACTGACATGTCAACATGCTAATTTATTTTAAAATATGGTGATATTATAAAGTAAAGAATAATATAAGTGAGGAATAATCAATATGTTAATCAATTTTCGATCAGTCAAACCCTATTTCACGTCTTCAAAAATACTTATATTACACTTGACCCTGTACAAGGTTTGCTGCAATAAAATTAATTTATAACAGTAAAATATGAGAATGTTATATATTGCCGATAAGAATTTTGTAATGACTAACTATAACTGAATGTTAAAATCGCATTTGTTTGATAAAATATAATATGATGGAATAGTGTTGCGGGGAATAAATATAACTTGGAAACAAACCTGTACAGTACCTAAGTAAAATATATACTTTATTATCATAATATAGAAAAAAATCTGTCAGCATAAAAACATTGAACCAAATACAAAAATATTACAATGAGTTTTGACTCTGCATCTATCATTAATGTAGGTTAAAGCACAAGAATGCTAACGGTGAAGATAGTCCCCTGCGCAGAATGCATGTATATGCCTCCACGTCATCATCTGGAAGCCCGTCTGGTTAGCATTTTAGATTTGAACAACTCTAATTTAATCTTCAATTTCGTTTTATTCTTCTATTTTCTACTACTAAACTGATTCCCGGGCTTGGCCAATATTTACAACAAATAATTGTTACCTATTCGACCACAAACGGAATTTGCACTATAAGACGTAAGAACTAACTTACATTAATTATAAAAAAAGACTGGATCATGACCTCAATTCTATATTATAGCCATACATATATATTGCGTATATGCTCTTATCTAGGTTTCATTTTCAATTTATGTTCATAGTATATGTATTTAGTTGCTGCATTTTGTTTTGAACGAGTAGCACACAGTGATTTTATAGTAGTAACATTGCTTTGTAACACACACTTTCATTGATATTGTAGCGTATTTATTTTTATTTTTCTGTATAAACATTCTTATACTTCTTTTGCAATAAATTCATAGGTATTTCTACAAATTGCAGACTTAGACAGCTTGCAAAATTATATGTTTCCATCGTCAATATTGTAAATTGCAAAATCAGTTGTGTACAAATATTGTATTTCATCTAGTTTTGAAAACCGGAAAAGACAAAGCAAATATATACGTAAATGAAGTCGTCGACAGAATCTCTAAACACAACTATGACAATTTTGCAAATGATGCTAGAGCTATGGCACACATAGAGGATCGCTCAAACAAACCAATGAAGTTCCACTGGAATGAAGACTTCAAACATTTCACCACCGTAACCCGTATCAGTCTGGCAGATTTAGCTGACTATGTACTTCAGAAAAATATAAATTTCTTTCAAAAAGAATTCAAAGTAAGACGTTTTTTTTTTTCATGTCAAACCTATCTTTTAGGTATATTTTCACACGTATATTATTTGTAATGCATGTGCATAAACATTTTTCATCTTTTATATATATATATTGTCTCAATTATACAGAATTTTGTCTCACTGCGATGCCACATGCATGACAATACAACCAGTTGCATTATGCTAACATCAGCTTAACAAGTCATTGTACTGTCCTTATAAGATGAGAATCAAGCTTATTTAATTTTAAATTTGATACGGGAAGAGAAGAAACTTTCAAATTTAAGCTCGGTGCCCGAACCCTCCGATCCACTTATACTCTTTCCTGTAAACGTTACGTACATCTTTCTGCTCCGTGGCTTTTAGGTCAATGTCAATGCCTCGCTTATATCTTAACAGACATTGGAGATTATACATAAACTTAAGGCAATATTTTGCATACAACTCAATGATAATTTGCTCCAAAGTCAGCATTAAGCATAATGCTTTTACACATTTATTTCATGAAACAATTTCTTTCTGAAAACTGCCGTTGTTGACTTAAAAAAGTATTTGTTCAATGTCCATGAACTGTTTTATGAATTTATATAGATAGCCTTCTTTTGAAATTATCGACAGTAACAGACACGCAAGAAGCACATGTTTGGCAAACATTGATAATATAATCATCATTTTAAAATAGGAGTTTCCAAATGGACTTCAGAAGTCATGTGAAGTGTCCCAGGTGCCTGAAAACACACCAAGAAATCGCTATAAAGGTGTTTATCCATGTAAGTAGTGCGGTATGACATTAAACAGTATATGTTCCGCGACAGAATATTAAATTCAAACATGTTAACATTTTGAATGTAAAGATTGTTTTCATCACTAATATATATTTTGTTTACTAGAGTAGAGATCTAAAGGTATAGTATGTATGGCTACATACCCCGAACTGTCTTTGCAGATGATGATTTTAGAGTAAAACTACAAGGGAGACAGTATGGGGACTATATCAACGCAAGTTATATTGATGTATGTTCAGTTTCTCTACGTAATTTGTGTACTTTAGTACAGTTAATGATTTGTTATATATTCCATATAAATTGATAGTTGTATTTTGCAGACAAAATCTGAAAACGATATCTGAATTATATAACTTTCTGCTCATTCTGATATGTCATTATCATCATTTTATATATTTAACAAATTAAATATATTCTATTACACGATCTTTTTCAGGGGTATAAAACAGAAAGGGCCTACATTGCTTGTTTGGGTAAAGAGTTTTTGAGATTAAAGAGTGATTTCTTTGTTTTCTCTTCGGCATGAAATTAAATATTAATCACAAATACAAATATCCGATTCAAATAGCTATAATAAAAATATTTTTACTCTCCGACGAGACAATATAATCTTTAGGAATATGCTACTATATAATTTACCTTTAAACCTATTTAAGTATTCTGTAGTATTCTATAGAATTTTAATTGCTGAGCTCGAAAGTGGGCATAATGAAGTCACACTCGCACGAAAAAATAATGCGTTAAAGGCATTAATTTAATTGTAAGTATCTGTTTTACGTCAAGGGCCCATGAAGAAACACTCAGAGGACTTCAAGATATTCTGGCTCATGGTTTGGCAACAGAAAGTTGAAATAATTGTCATGGTTACCAATTTGTTCGAGGAAGAGGGAGTAAGTTTCTGCCTATTAATTCTCAGAGTGCACCACATATTCATGCTTGTCAAAATTTAAAACCGTGATGGCATAGTGGTTATGTAAACTGCTTGTTTCTTACCAAATGGATTTTTTTTCAAAGACGGTACCTTAATACGTTTATCAAAAATATACTCAATATTAAGACGAACAAATAATATTTTGCTAGAATCCTCATGATTGTACCTCATCCCTTAAAATAAAGAAAATATAAAACTATAAAAAATGTGGAATGTATTTTTATCACATTTGTTTATTGCAAAAGAACTTTGGACTTGATAAAATATAAATTTATAATAATTTATAGCTAAATATAGACATGAAATCAATGATTACTACATATTGCTATTATTATTCACTAGATATTGCCATTTATTAATCACCGCTTTTTCTTAATAAAATTTTACATTATTTTAAATTATAATTGTAAAATTTAATATCTGTTTTCAATACAAAATTGTGAAATATCGTATATATTAAAGTAATTTAATGTTTCAAATTTCAGAAAGTGAAATGTGAGCAATATTGGCCAGATTCTTGCACCTCTGAATCTTATGGGAACATTGTGGTCGCCTGTCATACTGAGGACGAGTACGCAGACTTCACAATACGGAGTTTTACTGTTTCTAATGTAATTTCTAATATTTCTTAAAATCAATGAAGTTACGCCACCTTTAAAAAAATCTTTGTTTCTCCTCTCCTGACCCTAGTCTAGAGAAATGGGTCGGTAGTTAGGCATTGTTTTCCTACTCATTAAATATCATAACATGCATGTGTCGGAGACTTTCAACTTGCAGTTTTGTACAAGCTGTATTTGTTCCTCCTTCTATTAATTATGTTCAATCTAAAACAATACTTGACTTTACAGAGATATACTGTATATTTAGTTTCTATTCAGGTATTAAAAGCTCGGTATAAAAAAGAACAAAGAATTAACTTCTTTTAACATCTTTCATTTAATAATATCAAATAATTCAAAGGTACCAACAGACGACCAAATAGTATGACTAGACTTTAAACTATATGACTTATACATGTACTTGAACAGTATGCCAGAATTAAACTGTATGACTATGTATACTTGTACTTGAACAGTATGCCAGACTTAAACTGTATGACTAAATATACATGTACTTGAACAGTATGACAAACTTAAACTGCATAACTAAATATACATGTACTTGAACAGTATGACAAACTTAAACTGCATAACTAAATATACATTTACTTGAAAAGTATGACAGATTTAAACTGTATAACTAAATATGCATGTACTTGAAATGTATTACAGACTTAAACTGTATAACTAAATATACATGTACTTGAAAAGTATGACAGACTTAAACTGTATGACTAAATATACATGTACTTGAAAAGTATGACAAACTTAAACTGTATAACTAAATATGCATGTACTTTAAAAGTATGACAGACTTAAACTGTATAATTAAATATACATGTACTTGAACAGTATGATAGACTTAAACTTTATGACTAAATATACATGTACTTTAACAGTATGACAGAGTTAAACTGTATGACTAAATATACATGTACTTTTTTTTGACTAAATTGACGCATAAATTTGGTAAGTCCTGAATGATATCCTCGAATACCGCAGTCCAAGTGAAGTCGTTATCCTACGCGTGGAAAACATTTGGGCATCCTCGAAATGATTTCTTAGTTTTATCTTTAACATTGAACAAGGAAGGATTTATCGATGCTTCGTCTTGGACCACTTAACCTCTACCAAGATAACCAAGGTACCCCAATGAAACACAAGGAAATATTGATTATCTCCGTGAAAGGCCATGAGGTTGGAAATGTAGTTAAACCATTACAGGGAATTTACCTAGTACGTTCTGATTTCTGTTTCTAGTAAGCGATAATATTTAATGTTATCATAAATATATATTCATCAAATGATAATATATGTGACTGATTAAAAATATTCTAAGAGTCACATGACTTTTTTTAAACACATGCATGGACCTAAAAGAGAGAGTATAGTACTCTGAATGTTGTACCTGATATGTTTTGGTTCAAGAGGTGGAATAAAAAGCAATACAAGATCACATTTACTCATTTTCTTCAAATAATACTTCCATGAGTGATAATATACTTCAATGAATTAATTTTAAATGACAAATAAATTGACTGCGAAACTCTAAAGTGGAACAGATTGTGCAAGATAATAAACAACATTAAAATGTCGTAGTAAAACGAAGTTAAACATAAGGCCATTCATTAAAATAAATTGATTTTTATGTTTTGGAAAGTCTTTCATTTCTTTATTTTTCGGTTCAATCCGAGGATATCGGCGATTCGGTTTTGGCAAGTGGTAATTTTGGATACATCTGCGAAATTGATCCTATGTATACTCCTCTGAGGAATACAGTCAGTTGTGATAATTTTATTTCGTACAAGTAAATGTGTATTTAGTCGATAATAATGTTTCTGGATGATTACAAAACAGGCATTCTGTAGGTTGCCTTTACCGAGTGGCCGCCATTAAAATTGAAACTCCGCCCCTTTAAGTCAACTGTCTCGTCAACAATTGGTGTTGGCGGAGATTTGATGCGCGTGCAATATATCAACTGATACACTGATCAACTGATATCAACTGATACACTGTATACACTGATGTTGCACAATGTGGATTGAAAAAATAACTAACAACAAAACGATCATGGAAGTCCGAACTTTCAAGAATTTTGCCTTAGTGCAAGCCGTGGAGTGACGCCGTTTTTGTGCCGGATTTGTACCTGAAAAAAAATCGGTAAAAAAAAACGAATAGCAGATTACCCCAATAAAATATTTTGGGTCGGTGGGGTTTTTTTTAGGGTCGATCGGGAGAGGGAAAACAAACAATTTATTAAAGGTGGCCTCATCCACTATATTATTTCATTATGAAATTTGTATGAATAAGCCTGACCCAAATATCATTTTTATTATTGCTATCAGCAAGGCCTTCCTCGTTATGATCATTCTTACTGAAAATATTTCTGTCACTTTTTGTACGTATTATTTATGTGCTTTTCAATTCCACACATTTTTTCAATTTAATTATGTATTCTAATGTTAGGGTTATAAAACCGTCAGCTGATTATAAGTTAAAATGAAATTATAGGGCATGTGGTGCCTGGATAGCGTAGTGGTAACACGCTTTGCTTCTCACAAATGTGTCTCGGGTTCGATTTGTAGTCACGTACGTGAAAGAGCACATTGGTCGCCCCTCCAAATACATGGATTTTCTCCGGATTCAATATAATGAACACATACGCCACTACCAAAGCCACTTAGAGTGATTAATCAAGTTGTGATAATTTGTATCATAATCGATTTAATTAATTTAAAGACATGTGTTCGACTTCCTTTTCAAACAGGGGTGGGGGGGGGGCGTTTTTCTGCTAATGTAATCAGGGACATTTCATGCAAGGTAAACAGGAAAATATAATTGCACTTAAGCACTAGATACGCATAGCATAACTTCCGGGGAGATAAAAGAAAAGGAAGATATTTGAAACATGAGTCTTATTTCAGTTACAGATAAATATACACATTTTACAAACTATAACTATGTATCAATGGGCCGCCTTTGAAGCAATTACGTTTTCATAAGCAGGAACTTAAGTTGCTATTAAGTATGCCTTAGGCTCCGCTTAGCACAAAGATATTAACTACCTGTTTTCAACATACATATTTTCCTGTCCCATTGTATCACAATCTCTTAACAAATGAATTTGCATGTTGCGCCGTTCTGTAATTTGACATCTTCTGCACTTCAGATAAACAAATTGATTTAACTGGGCCAAGCTTGGGATTTTTAAACATATTTCCTCGTTGTACCTTTGTAATGTTTTAAACGGTATCATAATCAAGCATTAAGGCTCATATGACTCAAGGCCATGACTTGCAAACAACGTGATCAAACCGATGTTGAAAAGAAAAAAAACTTTATCAGTAACTTGGTGTTGCTATTTGTATTCATGACTTTTTTTGCTCTAATGTTTATTATAAAGGTAAAAAAAACAACGGTTTTTCAAGTTTTGTATTTTTATTTTCTTCATTGAAATTTTCAATTTATGTGCATACAGGTACATCTGTAGGATGTGTCATCTAGATATGTTATCAAGAGTGTGTTATTATTCATTACAGCTTCCATGTGATCCTTACTTTTAAATAACAAATATTTGTGGTGTGATTCAATGTCCATTTCTTTCTGCTTGATTCCCAGGGAAAAGAGAACAGATGTCTGTACCAGATCCATTTTACAGCCTGGCCGGACAAGAGTGTTCCTCATGATGTCACAAGTCTGATAGAATTCCGAAATAGAGTGAATAGCAATAGTTTTCGACTGAACATGGGTGGTCCAATAATTGTTCACTGCAGGTATTTTGGTTGTCTTTTTACGTCCCATTCATTATTCGGAGGCATTTTCTTATTTAGATAATTTAAGTTGCGACCAGACTGCAGTGTCGTCATATAGCATCATGGCACTCCTAATAGCATCACCTTAATTATCATCGAATAGCGTTGAATTACTGTCTATCTTTGCAGAGAACCAGCCGAGAAATGTTCAATACCTTAGTAATGACTAATATGTTTCTGTCGGATATATAACGCACGACCTCCTGCTCCCGATGCTGGTTCGTATTTAACTACTCGCCCAAATGGGTCGATAAACTGTACAATTTTGAGAATGAGTGAAGCAATTAAAAAATAAATGACACGCTTTTTCCATTCAGAAAGATTTCATAAAAAAATCCTGAATGAGCGAGTTTAAATGAATTTCAGTTCAGATGCTTGATTAGCCAATCAACATACAACACTATCCCATGAATAAGCAAGTTTTTATAAACCTCTCAATTAAGATATACACTGATAAGTTCTTTAAAACAATTAATACAATTTCTTTTAAATTTACGTATTAATATTGATAATTAAGTAATATGTGCACTAGCTATTTATCTTTCAAAGATATCCTTAATAAGTATGATCTTTCGAAAGAGGAAAGACAAGACAAAGAGATCATCATTGTAAGTTAAGAAGTATGATATTATGTCAAAAGTTTTAAACAATTGTTGTCGAATATAATAGCAAGATACAAATATTGGTGCGAAAGGCTGTTGATTCGACGCTTTCTATTGCACGGTGCTTAACCAGAGCAGAGATGTGCAGAGAAACCTCCTGTGCACCAACAAAACCGAAAGTAGGGATTTATAAAATAAAATACATAAATATCGGCCAATTTATCGGTATCTCCTTGAAAAATATATCTAAAAGAATATGTACGATGTTCATAATATGGAAGTAATCAAAGAAATAACTTTGTTATGTTTAATGAACACAACAAATGTTAATTTAGAAAATTATCTCTTTTTTTTTTATAAAACATGGATATTTCTACAACTTATACGCGTTAACTGAAATAAGGTAACGCTAATCAATAAATTCTAAAATCTGCATCTACTCTTTCTATCTCTGCTCGATTAGTTCGACAATCTATCGGAAAACTCAGTTTCGCCCGTGACGATCGATATAATTACATCTACGTAACTGCGAAATGACCATCGCGGTGATAAAAGTTGTAAACACAGGTACACAGATAGGGTATTGCGTTATCGATTATTCGCATGAAACGAATGTGTACGAGACTCTCTCTCTCACTCTCTCTCTCTCTCTCTCTTCATGACTGTGCGCGTGCGTGTTTTATCTTTATATCTTTCTTTCAGTGTTTTTTTTTCTAAACGCGCGCCTTTCCTCTCTACATGACCGCGCGCGTGCGTGTGGTTCATCTTTTTTCTCCCTTCCTTTCAGGTAATTCTCTCACTCTTCATTTCTTGGTGCGCTTTTCTATCAAGATTTATAATTATTTGACATGTAAACAACTGTCTCGCCCGTCCTCGGACGTATAATGATTATTTACTGTATGATTGCGTGTACGAATTAAACCGAACATTTCAATTTCCTCTTTCTATTCGTATTAATATTTTTTTTTCTTTCATTTATTTTTCTTCTCGTAATATTTCCCCGTAATGCGCGTGTTTTGTATGCGTGTATGTTGTTGTTTCATTCTCTCTCTGCGTATTTAACCCTCTCTATTCTATTAACTCTCTCTCTCTCTCTCTCTCTCTCTCTCTCTCTCTCTCTCAATATATTACTTAGTAGGATTTTAGGTAATCTATGTCGGATTACATTTTTTATAATTGTTTAAACCAATATAATATCGGGTACATACCTTTTTGTTTTGCTTTTTCCCCCTCTCTCGGCAATATTATTCGTATTCTGTTATTAAGACTGGAACTCTAGTAAATAAGTCGGAACTACGAGAGTAAAATGAAAAAATACATTAAAAAAGTTATAAACATTTCGTTTATTATTCGTTTTTGGGAATTTCTAGTACTGACGCGCGATCGTTTTTTCCATTACGAAGTTCTCCGGGCCTATACACAATTAATGACCAGAATTCAAACCGTCCAATCGCTGAACGCATCCTTAGAACGTAACCCGCCAAACTGAAATATAATATTAGAGTCTAGTATCAATCACACGTGGTCGAAGTAGTAGTTGTTATTGTAATGATGAAATTCAAATTAGTTGTAATAATAATATTGGTTATATATTCGCTGTTTAAGTAGGAGTATTAGTAGTTATAGAAATGGTGATATTATTAATACGATTGAACCATGACCTTGTACACGTACTTTTACATCGTAGTAGTAGTATAGTAGCAGTAGTTGTTGTTGTTGTTTTTGTAGTAATGTTGATACTTATGCGTTTTAATATATCGAGACTCTGAGGTGTTTTCACAACGCTTTTTGTAGTAGGAGTGGTAGTAGTAGTAGTATTAATGTTACGTAATAGGGGCAAAATGTTCCTCGCATATACACGCACACGCTTTACGTGTCGATTTTTCAACTACTCCGTGTAAGCAAGCGAGAAATTTATTTATTTATTTAGTTAGTAACATTCTTGTTGTATATAGGTAACAGTGGTAGTAGTAGTAGTAGTAGTAGAAGTAGCAGTAGTAGAAGAAGTAGTAGTTTTGTTACGAACTAGGGGCAAAATAATCCTTGCACATACACGCCTATCGATTTTTAACCTTCTCCGTGAAAACATTCGAGACATATATTTATTTAATTTATTTTTATTTATTTATTTATTTATTTATTTATTTATTTATTTATTTATTTATTTATTTATTTATTATACAAACAATTGATTTGAAATAAAATAAATACTAGAAATCGGATAGAGGAGCGGCAGTGACCATAACTCTACCTGGCCAAATTTTTAATTATCTTCCTTTTTGGTTTTTAGTTTTCAATTTTCGTAGGGAGCATAAATTATAAACTATTCAAATTATATAGACTTAAAACTTAAAATATAAATAGATGGGGAGATCGGGAATTTCAATAACAAAAATCCGTAACTCTACCTTGATTATCTTTTTAATTATCTCCCATTATTTAATTTAATTTTACAATGAATTTCTCTCCAGATAATAACCTATTTACTATTTTTATATATATATATATATATATATATATATATATATATAATATATATATATAAATATATATATATATATATATATATATATATATATATATATATATATATATTTATCTTTATATATATATATATATATATATATATACATATATATATATATATATATATATATATATATATATATACATGTTAACGATCAATTACCTACCAAAATATTATTCAAACAGACCAAATATGTTTAAACTTTTGCTCCATGCAAAAGTTAAAAACTAAAAACCAAAAAGAAAGAAAATTATAATTGGACCAGGTAGAGTTATGGCTCTAAGACACTTATACGCTTTCTAGTATTTTTTTATTTCATATCAATTGCTTGTATAATATATGAGAAAATAAATAAATAGATAAAGCAAATTAAATATATATAAATTAAATAAAATAAATAAATGTTTGTTTAAAAATTAAAAAACTTATTTATTTTACGTCGATTGGGAAACAAGTTCTTACAACTTATACTAATCCCTCTCGACGGTTCCTGGGTTGGACCAGTACTTTGCGCCTGGGAAGGTTATGAATAATTCTTGCCTCCAACGGATTCGAACCCACAACCTTCGGATCCGTAATCGGATACGTTACCACTGGACCACGGCGCCCTCATAAATTAATATCTCGATTGCTTTCACAGAGAATGTGGAAAAATCGATATTTAAAGCATATGCGTTTTTATGCGATAATTATTTTAACCCTAGTACGTACCATTACTACTACTACGTCTACTACTTCTACTTCTTCTACTACTGCTACTACTACATATACAAAAACAATGTTACTAAATAAATAAATTTTTCGCTTGCTTACACGGAGAAGTTGAAAAATCGACACGTAAAGCGTGTGAGTGTATATGCGAGGATTATTTTGCATTTTCCCATAGTCTGTTGAACTAATCGTTTAGAGATAGAGAGAGTACAGAGATTACAGAATTTATTAATTAGTATTACCTTATTACAGTTAACGCGTATAATTTGCAGACAATCCATGTTTTATAAAAAAAAATATGCTAATTTTTCTAAATTAACATGCGTTGTGTTCATTAAACTTATGAATTTAACAAAACTTGGTCTTTTAAAGAACTTTATATTCAAAACATTGCTTACGTGTTTCTTTACGATTAATTAATCCTCGTAAAATGACTAGGTAATTATGGTATCGATTGATGACATCCAATTTCGCGTGACCTCTGAAATTATGGTATCAATTGATGGCGTCATAGCATGGTGCTGCTGCTGCAGGCACCGCACGTGTGTCGGATATTTTGGTATCGATTGATGACGTCATAGCCTGCTTTCTGTTATCCAAGCTTATCCAGTTTATCCAGCTTAATTTCTGCCCAACACCACTTACATTACTACTCTAAAGGTTAAATGAAACAATATTTTGTATTAAAATATTAAAATACAAAATAATATATCGAAACTTACCATAATAGAACGTGATAAGATCAAATGCAACAAGTATATACATGTTTCATGCGTGTGTTATATGCTATATTATAATATTATTATTATATATAATAATATTATGTTATATACTATACATGCATGCTGTGTAGTGCCGGTGTGGGACGGACCGGGACGTACATTGCTCTAGACATACTGACACAACAGGGGAAGGCGGAGGGGGAGGTGGACATCTTCAGATGTGTCATGAACCTGAGAGGTCAAAGGGTCAACATGGTGCAGACCTGGGTATTAATCTGAACTGTTTATATGTTAAATATAAAAAATGGATTTATATGCCAAAGTTTCATAAATAATGTTAAATTTCCATGAAAATAGTTCAAATCAATGTTGTAACACAGAAAATATTGTCGTATATGTTTATGTAACAAAATTAGATTTGTAAAAGTGAATAATGATTTCTAGCCTCACCCGATGTTTCATCATTTTATATCGTCTAATTATATAAGCACAGTTTTCCTTATCGTATGTGTTATGTTATTTAATAAGATGCCAATATATTGGCCATTAATATGTTCAATCTAAAGTTAGGCAGAGATCCAAAGGCCCCTCACTCAAATTAAAGCTGACAAGATATAGAAAGAAAGTTCATTTCATATGTCAATACGCCTTAGGCCCAAGTGACATACATCATATACATCATACATAAACAGTTCATGACGTAACATGACGACACTATACAAAACATATAAATAAATCTGCTACTTTAGATTTCACAATGCATACATAAATATATTGATTAAATGACCAACTATAAAATAAATTAAGTAGATAATGATAATGATGATGCCAGAGTTTATGTAATATTATGAGACCCTATAATAAATTGGACATTATGATGATGAAATTTTGCGGAGAAAACGCTGATTTTGAATTATATACATATAGACCTTAAATATAATTCACATCCACACTCACATATACTCTATCAAATGCATTACTATATACAATATCAAATTATGGATTTTTTTTTATCTCGAAAGCTTTCTATATATAAACACTCAATTTCTTAATGATATTTTCATTTTTGGATTCAAATAATTGAACTAATTTGTGCATGTTTGGGCGAAACCAGTAAAATCGTGGTATAAATTGTTTGTGTAATATATAAATTATAGACTTTATTGCAGTTTCATACAACTGTAGCGAATGTAGTTACATAAAACATAATGTTTTTTTCCAGGACCAATACAGGTACCTACATTACGCTGTATTGCATTCATTGACCTTCGACCCGGAAGCTATTCCAGCAGAACATTTCCAAACCCATTTGCAAATGATGACAGATCTGACATTGGCAGAAAAATTCCGTGTAGGTTTTATTTATCATTGATGAATTCTCACTAGAAATCATTTATTTATAAATTCAATTATTTTATCGATAATGACATTGCGTTTATCTTCCCCCAGGTGTTTTAGTTCATTCCAGCTGACCTTTCTGAAGACGATCTTGATGCAATACGACGAAATGAACGGCAAATCACCAGAAATCGCATGAATGCTGATATCGAAGGTAAAATATCTTGCATGACATAACATTCTTATTACTAATTTTTACTATTAAAACGATAAAGAACATATTATCGTGGGTTTTCGTATCATCAGTCAGAAAAAAATAATTCAGAAACTTACATCGCTGATTAAGAAACACGCATGGACAATACAAGAGATAAAACAAGGCAATTACAATTCAATATGAATGATAGCAAATAATTTTATCATCGAGTACTATTTAATACTCCTGTTAAAGGTAATTATCTGTCAAATTCCTTAATAATTTTACAGATATTAAAATTAGGTGTGTTTCATAAATTGAGTACAGCTATTTTTTCTATTTAACGTCAGGTGATTCCAACCGACCTAGATTGTATCTCGGAATGAAGTACTCAGACAACGACTACATCAATGCTGTTTATGTAAATGTATGTAACTGCTTATATATAAATGGTATGATGTACATTATCGGTATTTTTTTACAAGAAACACAATTTGAAAGTACAAGAAACCATTATGTGTATGCAAATGAACAGCTAAAATTATATTTTTCATCTCGTACCAGTAAATAATTCGATCTTTTTGCAGATTATACGACCTTTTCCCTAGTTCATGTTTTTTTTATCTTGATATACGTACGTGCATTTGTTATTATTAACCAATTAATGTAATGTTATGCATAATTATGGAACGCATCGATTCATTGATACATAATCTTTCAGCAATCCTAATTCTGTTTGAGCCACAATTAAAGAAAAGTATTTCTCAGTAAAAGATTTTTTAAGCACCGAAATTGTTGCTCTTTTACTATTTTTTGCAATGTTATTCTTGACTGTTTAACATTAATATATTTGCATTAATCGTTTTTAGAACGATTCACATACGTATGTTCTATTTCAGACGTAATTAATCCGGAAAATCATATTTGCTTGCGAGTCAAAATTGTATTTTGATTTGTCTAAACCTTATATTACATGAACATCGCGTTAATCTTGATCCAACTGCTTGCATATACATATATTATATACCATCATCTTTTCTTTTAGAGTTACAAACAGAAGAAACGCTACATAATAACACAAACGCCGATGACTGAGACGGTGATACATTTTCTGACATTGCTTGTCCAGGAAAAATGTCCATGTATTGTTTCTCTGGATGACCCAGATCTGCAGGATAAGGTACTTTGGTTCAAATTGTCAGAGTCAACATGGTGTGATAAAGCGTGGCAAATACATCAGTTTTAATTATCATGATTAAATATTCAATATTTGCAGTTATATATCAGCAACCTCTTGTTTGTTTATTTTATCCTCTATGTCAAAAATGAACCGAACAAACGAATAAAGATATGAAACAATAATGCGACTTAAGATAAGGAATATCTTATATATTCAATTCAACTGAATAGTTATGTTATTTTCAAGTGTTTATATTACAAATAAGCAAGTAAATTTCTTTAAATTAATATCCCCTAAAAAAAGTCAACCGGTTAAAAACTAAGACCATCAAAATCTGCGATATTGCTCCAGAAAGATAAATTGGGGAAAAAATGAATACTGCGAATGATGCCAAATTTGTGGATCGGTAGAATTCTACTGTCCATATATATATGTTTAAGCAAAGTTTCAACTCTTAAAATGTTTTCATAGAACACAGATGCCCCCTCATGTAGACTATCAATAAAAAGGACAATTTAGTATATGGGGATTTATATCTCTCTAGAAGGTAAAACAACAAAAGTCGAAGGTGTAAATCTCTTCATATGCTGGTGAACGTTCTGATAATATTGTGTGCCTCGATCAAACAGTTTTGGAACTATGCACGGTATCATTTTTTAATTCAAACATCAAAGCGCTCCACATTTTAAGCGAAATAACAAAAGAAATATCAGGGTTGTACCTTTTCGTGCTGATTTACAATTCTGCAATGCTTCGTGACCTTAGCTCAAACATATTCAAGGGCAATTAATAACTTGAAACTGCAAAAGCAAATGCAAAATATAAGAATACTTTATCAAAATATAAGATGTGCGCTTTGGAATGTATTTTATGTTTTGCTTTTGCTATGTTCTAGATAATTTCCAATTGTATCGTTATCCTCGATCTTTAGATAGATACTAAAAAAATTAATCAGGGCCCAGGTAACACTGAAAATGAACTGCTATCCTTTATTATTTATTCAATCTAAAAAGCAAGAGTGCAAAAATATTTATCGTGTTACTATGTAAACAGTTGACAAATATTTACCTATCTTAGTACAAAATGAGTACTCTGACGCCATTCAGATTTTTATTTTAAGCGAAATACATGCATACGATTTTTCTAATCCAAAGACACAGTTTTATTTCGACTGAGCAAATGATTTATGTTTGTTTTTAGTCCGTCGGATTTTACATTCCGGCTGAAAATCAGCGGCTAGCAGAAGGGAAGTTCGTCATTTCATGTAGTCGCTTAGAGACAACAAAGAACTACATCCTCCGGAATGTGATCATATCGGCCCGAAATGTCGTAAGATTTAATTGTCAAATGTTTAAATTTGTTACCTTTTCGCGTATTTTACACAACTACATAATAATTTTGACTTTCGTTTGTTTATCAATGCTTATAAAAGAGAGAAAAGTAACTAGATACATGTACATAAGTTCCATTTGTAACATATATCTTCATCAAACTACAGGAAAAAAACACACTGTGTCACCTTAAATAGTATAAAAATTTGACTTTTTTTCTACGTTATGAATAAAAGTATACATATTCATTGCGAAAAGGAGGAAATTGCGATGATTTATATACCCGCCAATATGTACATGTGTATACTTTATTTTTGAAAACTTTCCATTTTTACAGAAATTGCAACAAAACAAAATCGGACCGTTTCCTCCTGGATGCAAATTAAGAGATTTCTAGTTACTCGTATACATATTAAACATAAACATATAATTAAAATCATTAACAAAGACAAAGCAAAATATGCTATTATGTAAAGTATCAATATTGTTGATATCAGCGTATCGTAATTCTTTATTATTTATGCTGCATTTTAGATTTTCATCTCCGGTTTTGTTCAGTGATGAAATTGTTGATTTAATATATATACGTTTATTTGTAGATAGTATAATGCATGGCTACATTTGCATACCTGTACTTGCATTATTTTGAAAATAATCCAAGTATCATTTAGTTATCAAGGTTGTTTTATCCGCTGGTTTACATACATTTGTAACCTTAGATACTGGTATCCAAAAGATTAAGTTCCTAATCCAATGCCTGTGAATTATAAACCTGACCTGATAAATCTGGACTTTAAAAGAAGCAAAGTAAAGGTACTATGCGGTTTCTAAATGAAATCAGATCCTATATTTTGTTGTTGTTGTTGTTGTTGTTGTTTTTTTCAGCCAAATGTTCAAGAGCACAAAGTTCTGCATTTCCAGCTCACAGGCTGGAAACATGAAATACCTATTCCAGAAACACCGGAATCTTTTGTCACGTTGGTCCGCGCAGTGGAACAGCGAGTGGGCAGCAGAGGAGGAACAGCACCAATTATTGTGCATTGCATGTTAGTGCATGAATTCATTATTAGAAGAGCCCATCGTGGCCGAGAGTGTAAAGTCGGCGACTTTAGCACTCACTCAGCCCTTTACCGCGTG
Organism: Solen grandis; assembly: GCA_021229015.1. Taxonomy (NCBI): domain Eukaryota; kingdom Metazoa; phylum Mollusca; class Bivalvia; order Adapedonta; family Solenidae; genus Solen; species Solen grandis. The sequence continues at coordinate 13,219,113 of CM037794.1, forward strand.
GGTTTGAGTCCCGGCAGGGTCATCCGGATTTTCATATGAGGAAGCCTTTCAGCTGGCTTGTTGTAGGTCGGTGGTTCTAACCGGATGACTCAGTGCACTCGGGGTCTTCCTCCACCTGTATTTAGCTGGACGTCGCTATATGACTGAAATACTGTCGCAGCGACGGTAAAAATATTCAGTCAATCTATTATTATTAGAAAATTTAAACAAATATTGCTTTAGTTATTTTATACATTTGTTTTAGAACGGTAAAAAAAAGATTGAAATGACAAGAAATATACATAACTGAGACACTGTGATAGAAATTATTACTTTTATATCTCATGGATGTATTATTAGCATATATTTTGTTTAAGCAAAACGCAGCTTAATGTAATATAATGTTTAAGAATGATGATATAATTTGGTATTAAATACGATCCCCACACATTATCAATTCATGTAACCATCGTGTGACCTTGGCCCATAGGAACGCAGCGGAAAGGAGCGGTCTGTTTTGTGCTGTGTCCGTGTTGATCCAGAAGGTTGAAGTCGATCATGAAGTCAGCGTTGTCAACACACTCGCTCATGTGAGGTCAAGGAGATCGAAAGCCATACCCAACAAGGTCCGTGCAAACGTTTAACTGCCTATTTCAAACTTGTGCCAGGAGCATTAGATGTTAGAAAACACGAATAAAGGGTCATATGCAGTTTGTCATCTCCACGGAATTTTACATTTTATGTTGGGCAATTTGGTAAAAGTAAAGACCTACGAGATGATAAACTACTATAAAATCAGTGGAAAATATTTTTTATCACGCGCGGCAGATCATTTAATTTTACAAACGTTCAAATAAGTACGGAAAAATCAAACCATTTTATAAAATTGTCATTTTTCTAATGCAAGGATTTTTTTTTCGTTTAAGTCATGTGCTGTCTTAGTGCTGTTTTATAACGATTTCTGCTTTACGCTTTACAGGAGCAGTTCAAGTTTTGCTACCAGTGTGTGAACGCATTTTTGCAGTCATTCGACACGTACTCGAACTTTGCATAGGAAACCTTGCAAACGGACAGCTTCTTTGATGAGTGTCATTACGTTTCTTGAAATTGAAAATAATGAAAACTGTGAATGTATAGCTAAACTTTTATAAACGAAGCCATTATAATATTCTAATAGTGAATATTCGTTCTGAACAGTGACGTTTTATGATACTTTGAATTGTAGATTGTGTAAACTTGGCTTTGCAGCTACATTCTCCTTACATAGGGTATCTTTTAACTTAATGTATATACACAATTTTTTCGTAATGTATTTAAATACGTTTCTATAATTTTATCCTAACACAAAATTATGAATTTAGAACCCCCACCCCACCCCATGATCACGGATCACGGTATTTTTAGGGTAATCTTGAAGACCGATGTATGTTTCTAAGTCAGTCGGTCCACTCATGAATTTTAAATGTAACATCTCTGTTTAAAGGCATTTAAGATGTTGGAGAAAATGTTTATGAAAAGGGCCCGTTTTGCTGAAATTTAATCATCATGTTAAAAGAATGGCTCTTAGAAAACCATTTTTATGTACTATATAACATTTAAAAAAGAATGAAAAAATCATTTTGAATTATATACGTTTGTGAATAAACTAAAAACTTTTTGATACAAATGGATTTGTTTTATAAAACATAAATACAGATGATACTGATTTTTGGATATTAACAATTTCTGATAAAGAGGAAAAATAAGACATCTGTTTATACATGAATTACTTTTTGTTATTTACGAAAATACATAGGTTTTTTTATAAAACTCAATTTTGTTACTATGAAGAGAGAAATTGCCTTCTATTATATTTAATCCGCATTCGGAAAAGTTAATATTATTTGTAAAATGAGATCACATTTTCTATACATTTATTTGTAATATAAAAGGTAAACAACAAAAACATAATTACATTGTACTTTATATTCATACCGTGTTTTTGTAGCATTGATGAATCATAGAGACTATATTTTGATTTATATTTTTTTTTTTTTTTTTTTTTTTTTTAATTTGGTAACACAATAATCTTTAGACCGTAGATTAGACTTTAGTCTGTAAATTATCCAAACTTTACTTTGAAAAATTCACTTTACTATACTCATGCAGTTTCATTCATTATGCAATCTTCGTCAGACTTAGAAGCAATATTATTGAGTACTCGGTTTAGCTTATATTGCAGAGAAAGGTATTATACCCTTGGATTTTATAACAAAAGATTTCCGTTTGCTTACACTTGAGCATCCACTTTTAATCAGAAATCTTAATATAAAAGGCAATTGAAATACCCATTAATTACTCAACCAAGGACTGCCGGTAGAACAGGAAGTAGATCGAACTTCCAGATTTCACTTTGATTACACTTAAGTGTCTGCAAATCTGACCAAGTAACCAAACTTATTACCATAACCTATTAGATAGTTTGATTTTTGTTAATTTTGGATCATTTTTCTAGATATGCCAGTCATTGTATTATAAAAATAATTAAGGAATAAAAATACTATCAAGAGTGCATCTTTATTAAACGATATTGAACAAAATGTTAGGCAATTATTATGGCCATACTCTTTCGGCAGGTGTGATTATGGTTGTTATCAAACCATTAGGTCAGGCGTATCAATCCCTTAACAGTAGTGGTACCGAAGCCAGCGAAATATGGCCAGCAAGGTCCCTCAATGTTGTTGATTTTCTTAAATTCATGTTATGATGACTATCAAATATGTGGCGATATAATCCAGTGATAAATTGTGTAATAATGGAAATTTATGTATAAAGTACGATTTCCGTCTTGGTAAGTCTGACCATTGGACTTTACAGAAGGTTAAGTTTCAGTTAGAATCGATATAAATAGCTTAAAATAATCATATAACTTTAAAAGTTAGCATTTGAAGTGGTTGACCATCAACTTACAATTTTGACAACTGCTTTAAAAATTAAAATTAAAAATGGTCAATTCAAATATTTCAATTAAAAAGTCAGCTTTCTCACAATAGATTATTTTCAAATAGTATTGATATCTATGGGCGCCTTTACAAAATACCTTAGTAAGAAAAGTTCTTAAGTAAAGTCTTTCCATGATAAAAAAAAGTTTTGAAAATATTTCTTTTATTTCTGGCATGATCGTCCCAATGTGAGCACAGATTGTATGTTCCACTTGGAATATTTAACAATAATTGTCTCCCTCATTCAACACTTTTTACATATATTTGTTGTAAAATACCATGTGAATTGTTTGAAAGTGTTTGATTAGGTAAAATTGAGAATGTTTTAGAAAATCAATTGTTAATTTATTGTAAATAATCAGCTTTGTTTAATTATGTTTAAGAGTAAGTTATTTAAGATACTAACATTTCAAATAGATAGTACATCTGTTACCCTCTATACTTGGATGTTGTAGAAATGACAGTTTCAAGTGCTACACTGGAGAAGGACGTCGTGTTGTATGCTTCCATTATTTAGTATTTTTAATTCCAGAGGGAGTCGTCTATGCTTATAAGGAAATCAAGTCATTGAAACTTATGAAACTTTTTTTTGCAGTAGTTTCTGCTTTTCAGAAAGAAATCCATATTAAGACTCGGGACAACATGGATAAGCAAGCACTTAGTTGTTGAATAGGTTCAGCACTTACAACCTAACGTTTAGAGAGGTCTGGTGCTCAACAGTAGGTGTTGAGGCACAAAGCTTGTCTCATATAGCAGCTAAGCCACTGGATAGGTTCACCTGATACAAGTCATTGTCTGGACTTGCCTGTACCCAATCACAGGTATTGAATAACAGGGTTTATCTCGCCAGATGCTGGGCAACGTAATCAAGCGTTTGTTAGGTGCAGCTGATACAAGGCATTTAGACTTATAAGTTTGTTTAGATTGGTTAGTATTAAGACTCTCAGATTTTTAAAGTTGATCTGGTCATGCGAAAAAGGATGTGTTAGATTTGTTACTTTGTTAGATTTAAGTCTTAAACACATATCTGGTTTTCTTATTGTAAATACTTGTAAATGTTCAGCAATAATTGTTTTTCATATATTTAATTTTTGTCATTTTAAAGTAATAATTTGACCAGACCATTTTGTTTAGTTAGTGAGAGTAGGACTAGGAACTCCATTTCTTTGCTATTTTTTTTTACCATAATTTGTATTATTCCCATTGTAATTTTAGTCCAAGCGAAAACATATTTAACATATAACTATAATATAACAATAGTTTCTTCCTTTTTTGCCATATGCTCAGAAAAAAACTATACAATTCTTTTAAAGGTGCAGCTTTTTTATGTACATGACTTATTTTCGGTTATATGATATACTTGTACTATTTGCTAATTATTGAATCAGTAAATTACCTACATGTACATTCTTAAAATGAAAGCAATATAACGGTAATAGCATTACTTACACAATTACATGTACATGATTACATAAAGTTTTCCGATACGGAAATTGCTGGGATACAACGTTTTAATGTCGGAACCTCCGTCAATCTGGCCTTGAATGACGTTAAAGAAAACATTATATTTGTGAACATGGAACATTCACCCAACAAAATATAACAATGGTGATTATATTAATATTATTTGATGCTTTTATTTGAAAGATAATGATGACAATTACATATTAACATTATTATTACAACAAGAAACGATGTTCGAACACCTGGTACAGTGAATAAAACAAACCTAAGATAGGCACAAAAGTAAGACGTGCATCAAACAGGCTAAATATTTACGTAATATAATGGAATTCACTGCTCCATATTTGCGTTATAAGTAATGAGTGCATTTTTTCTCAATTCGAAAATGTCGATATTTTCAACAATATGATACGATTTGGAAAACACTCAGACAAATCTAATTATTTAGAATTCGTTCGAAACTGTAGCCTTTTACGACGTTCTTTGTCTTATATCAACTAGAATGTATACAAAAAAGTTTTTTTGAGAAAAATTGATGTAATGCTAAGTAAAAACGAGATCTCGTCATGGCTTGCTCTTTATCAAAGATGATTTATCAACTATGATATCGTTTTAAGGTATATTCCATATTCAGCTATGAATCCAAATTGCACTTGCCTTCCTTAAACGCATTATTTTGTTGTTACGATGATTTTGATGTGTATAATATAATATGCCTACATGTAAATAAATGTGTATGACTAATACGCCGCATCTGTATTTTACTTTTAATATCCTTTGTGTTCACAGGGTATTATTATACACCATCACAGCATTGCGAAATAATTATTGTCCGACTTTGTCCTCTTAAACTCTAAAGTAAAGCCGATAACGTTTTATATATCAGTTTAGTGTGCTGTTACTATTTTAACATACTGAAACCGTCTCCTAATATTGAAATACTACTTAACTAGTTAGGCAAGTTCTGTTTTATTGAGTAATTCCATTCACTGTTCAGCGAAAGGTCTGCTTCATTCAACTTTCTCATGCTGAACCTTACGTTCCTTTGGCAATTCCCTTTTCTCTCCTGCAACTGTGGTTAAACGTTATCATTCTGACACCCGTCCTTACTGCTGTTCTTTGATCTAATGCCATAACCATACCGTCTTGTTTATCCAATTGCTAAAAGATGTAAGCATATTTCAAAAGCTGCTGTGCATTTCTTCTAATATTTATGAGGAATGCTAAGAGCAATGTGTTCTGATTACATTTATATTATATTCTGTTCTCATTTCTATGCTATATTCGTGACTAAGAAATATATATGCATATAAATTATAAAACAGCGAGGCGCTGCGAGAAAAGAGCTAGCATCGCAATTGTCAGACACAAAATGTAAAAACGGTTTTGGAGTCACGAAAACACTCTCTTTCATATTTTTTATTTATGTTACGAAAGAGTATCTAACTTACAAAACGTCTTGAACATTCCATTTTCAAAGGTCGGTCATGTCGCGCTGATCATTGTCAAATAATTGTCACAGATAGAAGGGGTTCAAAAAGACGAGAAGAAGGAATCTGGATAATATTTATTCATCTAGGAAAGAGCGTCTGAAACAGTTCAGAATAAATGCATATATTTATAATGCTATGCACTTATTTACAACTTTGCTCTTCTTAAACAAATTAAATTATAAAGACATACATGAGTATTATTATGATATCCAAATATCATATTACCATATTATCTAAATAAATGAACATACACCTATTACAGAAAAAGATGGAAAGATATAGAAGATAAGATATTAAGAAGAATATAATAATAAAATATCTTTACCCCCCCCCCCCCCCCCATTCAGCAAAGCCACATACATATACCCCGGTAGATGAACCACAGGTAATCGATCAGGTAATCGATGCTTTCCCAATTGAATCAAGACCTCTAATGCCGTACCCAAACCACCCAGTGTTCAATATAATTGATCTTTACCACGCATACAACCAATCACACGACAAAACACATATACACAATTGACCATTGGTCAATTTAAACAAGATGATTACAACAATTGTGAGATGTGAGATATGTTCCGCATTATAAACTACGGAAAGAACCCGTAACTTGAACTTTTCTCAACGAGTGCGTGAACATAACTCACCCGTGAAATACGCTCACATCAACCATCTGCGACATAATATTTTTTAATGATAATTTAAACAGTCGTAGTCAACGATGGACCTAATTTACATAAACTTACTCTGGTTTTGATTGTAATATAGTGTGTGAGCAGTTGAGTTAGCCATTGAAAATAAGGGATTAAAGTTTTAACAGCTGAAAACTTGAAAGGAACGTTGCTGACATGTTTATTTATTGGACATGATAATAAATGGCAGTTGGGTTAACTGTTAGCATATCTAACACAAAAATATGCTGAAAATATTCATGACAATAACTCTATGATTCCCGTGCAGATAATGTCACTCCGTTTATCTAATACTTTTTTTGCACACCCAATCAGTTACAATCGCTTTGCCACCAGATCGGTCGCACACACATATATCTAGTAAATCGTCCAAATCTCTACCAGCCAAATGCTCCAAGCGAGAACAGGCCCATTTCCCAGTCTACATCTGCTCCAAGAATTAAACATTAATGGGCATTTCTCCTGCTAACAGGCACATCATGAAAAGACAGCTAAAACACCGTTAAGTATAAATGGCTTAAATTGGCGTCTTGACTACCCTGACTTTAAAGACTTTATTAATAAGTACGATGCATTTGTTTTCCCGAAACCTAGACACACGAGGTAATCGGGAAGAATTGGAATATTTGTTCGCTAAAGCCATTCTAAATACATAAGCATAATCAAGATTACATCTTGGTTCAGTTTAATTACATTCAGAAAACTTAGGCGTCCTTTATGAAAATTACCTTATCCATTTCTTACACATGCATAAAGTACGTATTCCTATATTGTGATACAAACGCACTAACATTTCAGCTACTTAACAATATTTCTTTTGATCCCTTAGCTACTTTACATATCTCCCCCTCACAATAGTGTATTCGACGAAACTTCGAAACTGTCTCTTGAAAAGTTAAAACTACTGAACACTTATCTTATCCTTTAGAAATGTGTTTCTGTGCCAAAACAAAAGTACAGGTGGACTAAGACTTATATTCACATGCAGATACAACAACTGGTTTATTTTAATCGAATAAGTAGAATGCATAAAAGTGAGAGAAAAAAATCGATAGAAACACTTAGTATGCAATCTTTGCTGCTGAGTATTTTAATAATATCATAGTTTTTATTCAACCATTTAATAGCTGGTGACGTGGCGTTTGAAATTCAAAACTTCAAATATTTTCCTCTTTACGTAAAGCTATTTAACTGTATATAGGATAGCGGTTATGGCTTGCTGGAGTTATCATTCCTATCTGTAAATACAAGGGTCAGATGTTTGCGCTAAAAGAAATATTAAGTCGAAGAAAAAATATTGTGAGCGATTGCATTTTGTCTCACGTGTTTGACTTCAAATTCGGCGGACACTCTCCTGAAATTATATAGCATTACCATTTGTTATCAAGCAACGGCTTTTTATCATGAAAAGAATAAATTGTTCAACAAGTAACTAAAATTTTTATAATTGCACTTTCATCATATTACCTATATACCTAACTCCCTAATTATTTGACCATACAATTTTATTAATATTATCATATGGCTAAAACGTTTTCGGCTATGCAAATATTGACATGTGAGAAATAATCCATATTGATTTTAAGAGTAAAATAATAATGCTCGAATATCAATTATTTCACCTTTCCTGTATGGTCAGCTAGATAGAATCCCTATTTCCATTAAAAGTAAAACTCGAATGAACTTTCTATGGAATTACTTACTTTCGGGACAAAGACATATTTTTTCTCATTTAAATGACTTACCAAAAAAGTGTTTGCTTAGTTTGGCGTCCATATACCTGTGCGAATACCAGCTATTTTTTACCAGTATAAATGTTTTAAAAGCATGTGTATAGTTATGTTGGATTTTGTGAATATCAAATGTTTTTATCAGTTTTTAACAGAAGTTGTTTTGAAAATGTGTCAGTAATTATGTGTTTGTTTGATATATATTTTGTATATATTTGTATTTGAGAGATGGAGCTTGTCCCTGTTTTCATAGTAGGCAATACTATTGTCCAGCATGCATGTATATATCAGTTTATCATCACCACATATCGCATTTCATATTTCACATGTCTTCAATGGTTCGACACTGTCATAAAAAAGAATTGACCAAGACGTACCCTCCCTGAATTTCGAAAGATGAAATAGCTTTTTGTTGTTTCTCTGTAGAGATGTATGTATGCTACGTATCAGTCTGGCTGGCGGTACCTTTCTATAGTTCTCTAACAAGATTATTGATTCCGTATTGATTTCATTCGATTGTCCACGTTAAGTCTTACTTTGATAGGTTTATTACAAACTGTGCAATCTATTGCATGGTTCCGTTGTATACAAGGCTCTGTTCTTCTGATTGGGTCATTTGGATTTCAGATCTGAGGAGGGGTCTTCGTGGCCGAGAGGGCAAAGTCGATTAATTTAACACTCACTCAGCCTCTCACCGCGTGGCTTCGAATCCCGGCATTCGGATTTTCATGCACGGAAGCCTTCCAGCTGGCTTGCGGTAGGTCGGTGGTTCTACCCGGATGTCTCCGTGCATTCGGGGTTTTCCTCCACATGTCATTAGCTGGACGTCGCTATATGACTGAAATACTGTCGAAGCGACGGTAAACTCAAATAGTCAGGTCAAGTCAGATCTGAGGACGACCCTTTGCATGAGGAGTATTCCTCAACCTGATATTAGCTGGACGTCGCATTATCATTGATATATACTGTCCCTGCAATGATAAACTCCAGCACAAAAAACAATATGTGTTTAAGATATAAATACTTGCTGATAGATACCACTACCAATATCATAGTACTAAATAATTATACAATAACTTATCAGTAATCACTATTGCTAATAACTGGGAATACCAGATAATGTTTTGGTGGTACTTATGATGATGAGGATGATGGACACAACTAATCATGATATGTTTCCTTCTTTATAACGATCAAAGAGTAATGTAAATAATATCTAAACAGTGAGCAGCATATAACAATTAAACTAGGTTTGAATAAGGCTTTAAAGTTTTTACTTACGGATTGAATTGCAAATAATTATGAAGATTTATCGGTGCATGGAAAACCTTTGGGACAATCCTAGTGTTGCCCATACACTGATAGGGCAAAATAATTTGCAATTCAATTTTTGTATTTACACTACTTTCTTGACTTGACTTGACTATTTAAGTTTACCGTCGCTTCGACCGAATTTTAGTCATATAGCAACGTCCAGCTACTTACAGGTGGAGGAAGACCCCAAGTGCACGGAGGCATCCGGGTAGAACAACCGACCTACCGCAAGCCAGCTGGAAGGCTTCCTCTACTTTCTTAACCAAGGGGAACAAATTGCAAATAATAGTGACTTATCGATGAATAATTTACAAAAGGACTGTCCTAAAAAGATGGTGTCCACCGTCCCAGTGTAGTACATACTCCGATGAATAATCAAAATTTGGTATTTAATCCTTATATTTACATTTTTTTCTTTATTTATTAAGGGAAAGAAAAGAATTTATAGACAGTTTATTTGTTTTTGATTTATTTAAAAAATAACATCCGTCGAAGCAACTGATTAAAGGTTTGAGTTTAAACTATTTTTTGTATTTTTATTTTACGGCGATTGGGAGTTCTTACAACTTATACTAATCCCTCTTGACGGTTCCTGGGATGGACCAGTTCTTTACGCCTGGGAAGGTCATAAATAATTCTTACCTCACAACCTTCGGATCCGTAATCGGATACATTACCACTGGACCACAGCGACTGATTAGACAACAAACTCGCACGTGTAATGGTTTAAGTAAAGGTTTATTTCAAATATGTCCTTACATACCTATTATGCTCCTTTATTTTCAAACAGATATAAAAAAAATATACTAAAATACGACAGAGCGCTGACCGTTTCCAATTTTTGGCAACAATCCAATTTCATATAGATTTGATGAATTCAGTTATCGATTGGTGTTTGTAAGTAAAAACCAAACATTTCATCCAATAAAAGTTTGGGATAGGTCACATGATAGGCTAGTGTAGTTAGCGGTTAATGATTCTGCCCCAACAGCAGATATCATTTCATTCACAACGAATGAACATCATATGACAATTTATTTTTAAAAAATGTTGACTGACATTGTTGTTTCGGGGATTTTAATCCTTCTGCAACTAAGAAGTGAGTACGTTATATCTATTAATCATTTAAATACACGCCATCAAAACTCTCCCTAATGAATGGCACGATAATCCTTTTAACAATTTGTGATGACTGTCGGTGTACAGTAATTAGTAAAACACTAATATAATTTAGTTTTATGGTAAAGCTTCAAAATAAGTTCTGGTTGTTATCATTGTTACTCGTAATATCATGATTTTAATTGGTATTATTTTTAGAACGAGTGTTAAATTCTCATTATCTATTTTTAAACGATAAATGGTAGTATTCATATTATTTCTATTAATAAGCAAATACGGAAGATGAAAAAATCAAACAGAAGATTCTTTCACTTAAGCCAAATGCTTAATCTTTAGAAAACTGATTATACAGTGGATTAAAACTTTTCCAATGTGCAACTTCAAATTTATTGTTGAATCTAGAATGGTAAGACATATCCTTTCCCGACTATTTCACTACAGAATTGTGCAAACAATACAAGGACTGATTACATATTTTTGCGATCTCCCCTCCCATGGGAAATTCTTTAACTACAAAACCACTGATTACGTTCATAGGTGGTTGAATTAGAATTAGTTTACACATATTAAGTAATTACTTCCTTTAAACTACTGCGTCTAACTGTCTATTAAGGTAACTTAAAATTTAAGCCTTCACATCATGAAGACCCTATTACCATTATTATTCACAATTTGGTACCTTTAAAGATATGTTTAACCTTTTATGAAATAAAAGATATATACTTTAAAAAAAATGACATTTTATTGCGTCTTTAGTGCATGAATATTTATCTATGCATATTGAAATATTTACAAAGTAAGCTTCACAAATTAGATTCTAAACACTTACTTTAGAGACGACAGCGTTATAAACCCCTCAATAGGGCGAGTTTTATGAGACAATAACAATCCTAAATATCGTGGAAACTAAGCATATAAAGATAAGAATTTGTATGCATTTATTATATTGTAGAAACATTGAATTTCATCACGAGTTTCCTTAGATTCCATATCCTAATATAAACGTTTAATTTACTACAACAGACTATGATTAATGTCCGATTTCGGGCCCATATCCATTGTCTTTTGTTTACATTGCATGCAACCAAGCACAAATTAAATAAAGTGTAGACAGCAGCGAGCAAAAAAATAAAATTGAAATTTGAATGACATTGGAATATTAATACATAACAGTTCTAATTGTTTTTAACATTGTTTTTTACAAAACCGTGAGTGATTTAAAATTCAAAAGAGACCGCTCATTTATCATTCACTAAAAGAAAGGTCTATATGTTTGTGAATCAAAGCAAGGAAGATTGTGGATTCTTTTCCTATATATTTTAAAAAAAAAAGTGAAATGTGTCATAATCGCATTTAACATACTTTGAATCCAAACGTTCTTTATCGAGGAAATCAAAGTTTTATTGAATATCAAATGTAAGCCATATTATGAACAATCATCGTATACTAGTTAAATCATGTTTATATTTGTAAAATTAAATAATGTGGTAAAACAAATCATACGTACCTAAATGAAAAAGACAGTATGTAACACTTTTTATATCAAAAAATATTTTGTTCATAACAATGTATGCAGTTCAATCAAGGTTTAGAATTCACATTTGTTTAGTTTCATTTTCAATTCAGAATCAGAAACCAGAGACCCAGACTGTTGTGATCGGCTTACAGAATGTCAAAACCCTAACTGTTCTTGTTGCTCCTTAGGACTGAGGGACGGACTTCATGTGAAGATGACTGTAAGCCTGGTGATCACGGTGGCTATTGTTACAACAAATGTCCAGACCACTGTCTAACATGCAAGGATTTGGTGGATTCTTACAGCAGAGGATATCTGACTTGTGAACCAGGCTATCATGTAGAATATAGAAGGTGTGTGCCGGATGCCTGCCAAGACACCTGTCTCACGTGTGAAAATGCAACTCACTGTACAGATTGTGCACTTGGACATTACAACGGACAGAACACAACAACATTGGACTATCACGCTGACTGTCGGCTTAAATGTCCTCTACGCTGTACACCGTGTACCTTACAAACCAACTGTTTGTCTTGTAAAAATGGGTATTATGGTGCTCAATGCTTTAAAGTGTGTTCGAATGGTTGTTTTCTTGGAATCTGTAATAAAGATGGATCATGCTCCTCCTGTAAACACAGTTATACAGGAAAATATTGTGAAACATTTACGGGTAAACAGCAATGTTCATTACACTGTTTTAACGTTACATGTAATACTACGACCGGGAAATGTTTAAATGGTTGCCTTGGTAATTTCCAGGAACCATATTGTACATTTTGTTTACCAAACTTCTATGGGAAAACATGTGAGTCATGTGCATCTGGTATGTATGGTACAGACTGTACAAAGAAATGTCCTGACAAATGTGTAACGTGTGATCAAGAGACAGGACACTGTGAGGTTTGTTGGGGTAATTTAGAGGGCAATACATGTGATACATGTATATGTAAACCTGGCTATTACGGAGAAAACTGTAATTATGGTTGTTCGTCTTCCTGTGACCGATTGTGCCTTCGTGTAAATGGAACGTGCTCAGAGGGGTGCATTCCTCCCTTTTCGGGTGACATGCTGCTTAAACCAATCAAATTGCAAGACATGTTTCTCAAATTCAGAATGTTCTGCTTGTATTAAATGGTTCGTATGGTGAATCATGTCAAAAGAATTGTACATCTAAATGTAAAGTTTGCAACAAAGAAAATGGCACATGCCGTATTTGTACAGGAAATTACTTGGGTGATTACAGCCATGAATATAGACTAGGCTTTTATGGTCACAACTGCGGAGAAGAATGTTCAAATGGTTGCATAAATAACACATGCGGATATTTCAAATGGAACGTGTACATGTAATTTTGACTTCTACGGATCCTTTTGTGAAAAGCGATGTTCATCGACTTGTGCAAGTAATGCGACCCCAGCAAATGTGATAAGGGGAATGGAAGTTGTCCTTTTGGATGCTTGTTTGGATACCAGGGCAGTTCTTGTGAAAATAAATGCAATGAAAACTGTATCAATAGTTCTTGTCATCGAAATACTGGGAACTGCACTTTCGGTTGTAAAAAAGGGCACACGGGAGCAGCATGTGATTCAAATGGTTTGTGACTTTATATTCATATTTCCAATATTTCCTATTAAGCAAAGATAGGAAACTCCTGTAACAGACAGAAGAATTATTTTTCACGTTGCAGGTCACTGAATTTTGCAAACTGTCTAAAATACATAGAAACATCATAGAGAAAAAAATAATTTTCTAGTGCAAGAAAATATTTTCATATGAATTAATTTTGAAAATTAATTAAAATTTTGAATTAAATTCAACCAGTGTAGCAGAAAAACAACAAAATCTATATATTTTTGTTCATGCAGGGACTACTGTACACTTTTTTTTATATCTTTACTAATTTTAGTATTAGGTATCATTTAGAAGGTAATGTATTGTTCTATTGAAAAATATCTCAAATAAAATAGCAGAAATATGCAAACGTGACTTTGCGAGATCTAGACAATCTGCCGCGTGATTTTGATTACTTGCCAATTTTGTTATTATAGGTCTTTGATATTTCCAAATACCAAATCATGTTCAATCGATATTAATCTATCTAAAAATAATTCTGATTTTAATACTTAAATGAAATAATGAAAATTCTATCTTGAAAAGAAATTAATAAAACAATATCTACCTAAGGCTTGCATGTTGTTGATATCATGTGTCTTATTGATATTGGAAAAGCTCTACCCCATCATTCTTCGGCGACTGAAACTGTAATTGCTGGACTCAGTGGAACACTGGCTGTGCTGATCTTCGCCGCTGTAATTGTTTGTCTAATATTGTTCATCAGAAGGTTGGTAAATATTCAGTATACATATTTACTTTAATTTTTGTAAATTTACGATCAAGTGTTTGATCTAATTCAAAGATCTGATGTTAAAAGAGGGTTTGATATGCTAACAAAAACTGAAAAGATTTCATTTAAACTATAAGTATGAATATTTTAATTCAAGCAGAAGAAAACTGTCGTCTTTATACAAAATTACTAAAGTGACATTTAAGTGATCGGCGATTTTATTTTTCAGAAAAAGAGACAGAGGGAAAACAATCCGTACTATAATCAACCGATGGGTAATTCCTTCATTAAACATACATTAAAGCAGAAAAAAAATACTTTCTAAAACTTTAGCTGTCAGATTAAACTGAAAAGAAAATCATCCAAGGCTTAATTAGCTAATTTGAATCAATAAGGGATTACTTTATACGATTTTATGAAAGACCTATAATGTTCTTTTTTATGTGTAAAAAAATGAATATGGTTTAAGGCATACATGTATGGTTTTCATTGCATCATGTAATGCATTCATCCACACAGTTTTCCTAATACAGGTACATTGGGCATTGGGATCCTAAAATAAAACTAAAAAAGAAGAAAAATAAACTTTCAGACAAACTAAGTAAAATGGATAAACAACGCAAGAAGATGGAAAACGATCTCAAGATAATTGAAGAACAGCTCGGAGAAACTGTGCAAATGAGCTCCTTGGATAAACTAGTATAAATGTGCAAATGATTATGCAGATAGAGTTTATATATACCGCAAATTAGTTTTCAATATGTTTCCAATGAACATTTTTACATTAAGATTTGTACCTTCCCCGAGTGGCTGTGTGGTTATAACGTCGACCTCGGAATCGGGAGGTCGTCCGTTCGATTCCCGGCAGCAGCATACTAATTTCGAAAATAATGTTACTGGTATAGCTCCCTTGCTTAACGCTAAGTAAAGTTTCAGGATTGTTTGGCCCGGTTTCAGGATAAAGTGCCTGGGTATGGTATCATGACAAAACTTACGAACAGCTTGAACGTACAAGAGTGAAATGAAAGCAATTATACGCCAATCAATATAATATACTATTGTCTTGAAAATACCGTTACATTAAACCAATAAAAACACATGGAATTAAAACAATGAAAAAAAGGAAAGTCATCAAGCTATATTGATAACATTTTGATTGAATGTATTAAATCTATATTAAATGCAAGGATGAAGAAACTTCGAATTATCGACTTGACTTATAACTCTACTGGACTATTCAGGGGAATTGTCTACTTCTATAAACAGCAACAAAGACACTTTAAATATAAAAAAATGTAGCAGAATCAAAAATGATCAATCATAAAGGTTAATCGTCTTCGGTTCACATTATATCAACGTTTTTAGTTATTAAACCCTTTAGATCTACACCTATGGTTTTAACTAATGACCTTACTTTATTCAGGCATCTCCGCAAAGTTTACTCGTATTTTAAATTTAATGCATTCAAGTATGGATTTGATTGCAAATTCCGATTTCATCCAACATGTCCAGTATAATTCATACACCAACAAATCATCATAATTTGCAACTCACTAATTATGTGTATGATTTATCATTTATTATAAGGGAAACATCTGTCTCGATCGTTGATCTGCTTCTCACTTGTATATATCGAGGAATCTAAATGGAAATCTAAAAGACATTCGTATTGATTAGATGAATTAAGAAAAAGTACATTTATTTCGAATATCTCCTTACATATGTATTGTCCTCTTAAAAGTCGTAAACAATTAAAAAACTACCACAATGAAAATTTTGGCAAGGCGCCAATTTCTATTGTTTGGATTAAAATAACTGACAGGTGTTCCACTCCTTCCGCCCTATGGATATGGGATGGGCTAGTGTATTTCGTTGGACAATTTTTACATGCGTTGATAAAAATATTGCTAAAGAATTGTTTCATTTGAATGTAGATATTACAGTGTAATCAAAACAGCCTGCTGCAACAGTGGACACTCTTACGAAAGTTCCCTTAGTTTGGTCGTTTCGTGAAGCATTCTCAAATTCTTATGACGAGTTATTTCAATAATGTTGACTACCAGAGTTGTCTTTGGGATTTTACTCTTTCTGTTACCAAGAAGTAAGTAGTACGTTATATAACATAAAATACATTCAATTATTTGCCAACTATATTACATACAATGAAAGATTCAATCACAAGTTTTATTAAGATATATATAAAACAAGGCGTAAATATGTTTCAGATGTTCAAACACACCTCACACAATTATGATTCCATCGGTCCAGGTGGTCAAGTGATATAAGCGACAACCCTAGAATCGTTAGGTCGTTAAAATGGTACTGGTATAGTTCCCTTGCCTTGTGCCAAGCATATAAGGGTAGGGACAAGTGTCAGGATATTGTAACTGATGTATGATGTCTAGACGAATAAACATTTATGCTTCCGCTAATTTGTCTAAGTCGGATAATTAGCCAGTCCTTTTTTTCTTTTTGCTTTCATTAAATGCTACAAAGAAAGATGCACAAGCACAAACCGTATAAAGTATAATAAAGTTCTTCATACTAATTGTCAATAAGTCAATAAAAGAACAAAAAAAGTATGGGTGGCATGACCGTATGGTTACTTTCTCGAATGCGGATCCGAAAAATAGGGGCCAATATCCCGTGTGTAACCTCCCCAAATGGTGCAAATTATTGGTCCTATTCAGTAACCGTTGAGAGGGATTAGTTTAAGCTGTAAGCACTTGTTTTCCAAATGAACAATGTAATCGAACTTTGAATGATAGGCATACACGTTCTATATTTTAGAATTAAATTAAATTTTAAAATTTCACATAGACCTCATTCTTAGTTTACGGTAAGAAGGTAAACAGATTTGCGAATTGAAACAAGGAAGGGCTTTGAGTTCGTAACCTACATGTTAACAGTGTAATAATTGCATCAAAAGATATGCATCTAACATATTTCATATATATATTTTTTTTTTAAATTAGGACGTCCATCAGTGGGAAATCAATGTTATCTTAAATACCAAATACATGCCATTTTAAGAAATTACTGCATATAAACACATGCTATTTGAATCTTGTTAATATTTGTAAAATTAAATATTTTAGCGCTTAAACATACTATATAAAATGTAGCCTTAATGAACTTTTAATAGCAGAAAAAAATGTTAATATGTGTACTTAATCATGTTTTACAATAATTTTATCTTTTTCATGTTCATCTTTAAATTAGTAACAGATACAAGGGACCCAGATTGCTGTAATGAGAACATAAACTGTAAAAATCCGGAATGTTCTTGTTGCTCCATAGAGAGATTCAACAGATGTATAGCCAAGGGCAAAACTCACTGCGAAGGTGACTGTAAGCCTGGGTATCACGGTGGGTTTTGTTACAACAAATGCCCAGACCACTGTCAAACATGCAAAGATTGGGTAGAATCTTACAGCAGAGAATGTCTGACTTGTAAACAAGGCTATCATGTAGCATATAGAAGGTGTGTGCCGGATGCGTGCCCAGACACCTGTCTCGTGTGTGAAAATGCAACTCACTGTTCAGATTGTGCACTTGGCCATTACAACGGACAGGAAACAACGACATTGGACTATCACGCTGACTGTCGGCTTAAATGTCCTCTACGCTGTACATCGTGTACCTCACAAACCAACTGTTTGTCTTGTAAAAATGAGTATTATGGTGCTCAATGCTCTAAAGTGTGTTCGAATGGCTGTTATCTTGGAATCTGTAATAAAAATGATGGATCATGCTCCTGTAAACAAAATTATTCAGGAAACTACTGTGAAACATTTAAGGGTAAACAGCAATGTTCAATACACTGTTTTAACTATGCATGTAATACTACGACCGGGAAATGTTTAAATGGTTGCCTTAGTAATTTCCAGGAACCATATTGTACCTTTTGTTTGCCAAACTTCTCTGGGAAAACATGTGAGTCATGTGCATCTGGTTTTTATGGTACCAACTGTAGCAAGAAATGTCCTGACAAATGTGTAACGTGTGATAAAGAGACAGGACACTGTGAGGTTTGTTGGGGTAATTTAAAGGGCAATACATGTAGTGTATGTAAACCTGGCTATTACGGAGAAAATTGTAATTATCTTTGTTCGTCTTACTGTGATGACCGATTGTGCCTTCGTGTAAATGGAGCGTGCTCAAAGGGGTGCATTCCTCCCTTTTCAGGTGACAGATGCTGCTTAAACCAATCAAATTGCAAGACATGTGTCTCAAATTCAGAATGTTCTGCTTGTATTGATGGTTGGTATGGTGAAATGTGCCAAAGGGAATGTTCATCTAAATGTAAAGTTTGCAACAAAAAAAATGGCACATGCCTTATTTGTACAGGAAATTACTTGGGTGATTATTGCAGGGAATGCAGACCCGGCTTTTATGGTCATAATTGCGTGGAAGAATGTTCAAATGGTTGCATTAATAATACATGCGATTTTTCAAATGCAACGTGTACATGTAATTTTGACTTCTACGGATCTTTTTGTGAAAAGCGATGTTCATCAAATTGTGCAAGTAATGCGACCTCCAGCAAATGTGATATGGGAAATGGAAGTTGTACTTTTGGATGCTTGCTTGGATACCAAGGCGGTTCTTGTGAAAATAAATGCAATGAAAACTGTATAAATAGTTCTTGTCATCGAAATACTGGGAACTGCACTTTCGGTTGTAAAAAGGGAGCAGCATGTGAATCAAATGGTTTGTGACTTTATATTCATATTTCCTGAAATTGATCTATTTTAAAATGAATGAAGTGGACAGATATAACTTTTGCCTGTATTAGATGTCATGTTTTAAGAGCGATATATAGTATATGACAGTGTTTCAGAATAAATTTAGGTTTGAGGGACTGTTGAAACTTGTTATAGATGAATACATATATGATCATGCATGTCAGATTCTTAGAAACGTGATCATTTCGATAAAATTTACCCTTTAGTCGAGCGAAGGCTCGACTTTTTCTCGCTTTGCTTAGTACCAATATCCGATGTCGCTCCCATACAGTGATTTTGATTACGTGCCAATCTTTGTTATTATAGGTCTTTGATATTGCCAAATACGAAGCCATGTTCAATCGATATTAATTAATCTAAAAATTATTCTGATTTTAATACTTAAATGCAAAGGATGAAAATTCTATCTCGAAAAGAAATAAAACAATCTATCAAAAGTTTGCATGCTGTTGATATCATCTATCTTATCGATATTGGAAAAGCTCTACCCCATCATTCTTCGGCGACTGAAACTGTAATTGCTGGACTCAGTGGAACACTGGCTGTGCTGATCTTCGCCGCTGTTATTGTTTGTCTAATATTGTTCATCAGAAGGTTGGTGAATATTCAGTATACATGTTTACTTTAATTTTTGTAAATTTACGTTACGTTGAAGATTTGATGTTAAAAGAACGTTTGATATGCTATCAAAAACTGATAGGGTTCATTTAAACTATAAGTATGATTATTTTAATTCAAGCAGAAGAAAACTGTCGTCTTGATACGAGGTTACTAAAGTGACATTTAAGAGATCTGCGTTTTTTTTTTTCAGAAAAAGAGACAGAGGGGAAAACAATCCGTACTATAATCAACCGATGGGTAATTTTTTCATTAAACATACATTAAAAGAGAAAAAAATATTTTCTAAAAATTTAGCTGTCTGATAAAACTGTAAAAAAAATCATTTAATTTACTAGTTTGAATCAATGAAGGTTTACTTTATACGATTTTATGAAACACCTATAATGTTCTTTGTTATGTATAAAAATGAATATGTATGGTTTTCATTGCATTATGATATACATTCATCCACGGTTTTCCTAATACAGGCACATGGGGCTTCCACATACTTAAACCTATGAGAAAAACCTCGGAGAAGGATCCTAAAATAAAACTAAAAAAGAAGAAAAATAAACTTTCAGACAAACTAAGTAAAATGGATAAACAACGCAAGAAGATGGAAAACGATCTCAAGAAAATTGAAGAACAGCTCGGAGAAACTGTGCAAATGAGTTCCTTAGGTAAACGAATATAAATGTGCATATGATTATGCAGATAGAGTTTATTTCTCCCGCAAATTAGTCCTCAATATGTTTCTAATGAACATTTTACATTTAGATTTGTACCTTCCCCGAGTGGCTGTGTGGTTAGAACGTCCACCTCGGAAGCGGGATGTCGTCTGTTCGATTCCCGGCAGCGGTATACTAATTTCGTAAATAATGGTACTTGGTACTGGTATAGCTCCCTTGCTTAACGCTAAGTAAAGTTCCGGGATTGTTTGGCCCGGTTTCAGGAAAAAGTGCCTGGGTATGGTATCATGCCACATGTCTACGGTGTAATACTGTAGTGTGGCAGCACTATATCTGTCTCAAGTGGACATATTCTCCAAATGACTGACACACTGCCGTTGGGACGTTACACCAACCAAACAAACAAACATTAAGATATGTATTAAACTAAACTTAAATATCAACTGGGCAATTACGATGTTTGTTGTTATGAGTAAGTTATAAATGCTTTTTCTATTAATTTTCAGGTCAGGAAGACAAAACTTACGAACAGCTTGAACGTACAAGAGTGGATGAAAGCAATTATTCGTCTATCAATATAATATAATATTTTCTTGAAAATACAGTTACATTAAACCATTAAAACGCATAGAACTAAAATAACGGCTGTGTGCTTACAGTTATAGGGAAAATATATTAAAGGAGTTGTTAATGCAAGTTAATGCAAGTGTAAGTATAGATACCATACAAATCCTAATTAAAGGATTTAAGATGCATCAATAAGGACATTTAAATGTTATAGACAAATACTGTCACTGTTATTACTATATATGTATTCATTGGCTATTTAATATATCTAAATTCGTGTTGCTCCCTATCTGATGCTCTTCAGAGTAAAGTACAAGAACAAAAATACCTCTCGTCCAAAAGTGTTTATACAATTGCCAAGATTGTCATTACCATTATGATCACGGGAAGTAACAACAGCAATAATAACAATCATCAGCTGGTAGTAATTTACATGTTTATTTGAGTCCCGTACATTTTGACAGGTTTCGGATCAAAGAGTCCGAAACTTTCTTGCAAAGGTATCCCAAGTAGAAAATAGCTTGACATATATCTTGCGATATAAATTTTATGTGTAATCAAGATAATTACTATGCAAGTACACGACATAACAAGCATGATTGGAGTCCTTGGAGTCATTTCACGAGCACTGTGCCTAATTGATATATTCTCAATGTCTGAGTGACCAATAGTGGCTCGCGATAATCAGGGGGATTTTACTGTACATGTACGTGTTTTTTAAGTGCAGTAAAGCACTGACTGGATATTGGGTATAAAAACAACTTTTGACTGATATGGTCAAGAAGGATTTCATACATATGAGTGATTTAAGTAAACGTGTATGCAATGAATGCTCCCAATCTCAAGACTTTTATATATAGTTTCCAACTAAAGCACACAATAGCAAGCTATTGGTCATTTATTAATACCAGTAAAACGAATTAAAATCTGGAATGTGACCTTTTGATTTAGGATGTTACCTTTTTGTTGTAGAGGATATTTAACATCATTTTTAGTAAGAAAAAGTAACCGGCTGACTGGAAACACGTTGCATGTTCAAATGTAGTTGGATTGCCATCTTACTTTTATTATTTTTCCTTTAAAATATATCTATTTGGTATTCAGTATATAAGGAGAGGTGTGGCGCGAATAATGGTCGGACGCGGTTAAGATCGTGTGTGTAAATTTTGGAAAATTTGTGCGAAATAATTCAAGATAATGATGTAATTTTGGATGAACGGATAACTGAAGTAGGATACTTTGGATCGTATAGGAAATAAAAGTGCATAAAAGTGAGTAAATTGATGAAACGTAGCATCGCTATTGTTCCCTTTGAAACTTGACCTACTTTGATATTATCAGCGACAAACGTGTTTGTGTAGTCTGTTTTGTTGTTTTGGTAGCCTGAGGGTTAATCAAGTGTTACCTTAACTTTTTTTAGTGTGTGTTTATTCGGTTTATCAATATGGCTGAGTCACAAGACACGATCCAGTTAGATGCCAGCCTATCAAAGTTTGCGAGCTCAACACAAAAACGCAAAGCATCACCTATGTACAATGCTACTCCTATTATCAAACGCCGAAATATAACAAGACTTTCAAAGACCAAACCAGTACCAAAAAGCACACAGAAAAGTGTACCCTTTACAGATATTCTGTTGGAATCCTTTAAAGAAAAACAATTTCTAGAGGGCTTCGCCCCTATTTTTCAAGGTCTGATTTCTCCATTGATACAATATACGGTTGAAGAAACTATGAAGCTTGGTGGCAGCACTCTGTCAGAACTCACAGAATCGAACAAGCAGCTGCACGAACTAGTACGCATCCAAATGAGTAAATTAGAGGAGCAGCAGAAAATGATTGAAAAACAGACCTCTGAACAGAAGCTAAAAGGAGAAAGAATTGATGAGTTGGAGGAAAAGTCTAAACTGGAGATTGAGGCAGACGATCTGCAGCAGTACGGGAGGAGAAATTCCATACGTCTCAGTAAGACAAAGTTTGATCCATCTCGTAAGGAGGAGGAATTAACTGATAAGGTTGCAGAGTTTCTCAACAAATTCATCCCGGAGGCCAGCATTTCGGCGGACGATATCGAGCGATGCCACCCAGTTGGAAGGTATAATGGGTCCAAACAGATTTTGGTCAAAATCTAAGTTAAAAACAACTAAAATAAATAAGATGATGTTTTCATGACCGAAGACTTGACGAAGAAAAACTATGGTCTGGTAAGATCACTTATTCAGCTGAAACGGAATTGATCAATTAAGAGTTTTTAGACAAGAAATGGCCGAAATCTACTTCAAAAGGACATTAGACTCAAGTCCCCAAATTGTCCGATCTGAAGAAGATCTTCCATTGTAAATATAGACTTTAAAAACAGTCACATGTTCACCGTATGCTCCTATTTTTCTCGCCTAACTGTTCATCAACTGTCAAAATCTAAATTCTCCCAACTAGCAATTTTGTTTACTGGTATGTCAAATTCCCGATTATCATTGGCTAATTTTAACACAAGCGTCTAGACGATTAAGATCCATGTGAAAACACAAAGTGTAACAAGATTCTATTTAACTAACTTTTACATTACGTGGAGTGTTTGTTTGCTTGTTTGTTTGTTTTTAAGCTGTTAAATCAAAAGGCTTGAGGCATCAATTGGTGTACTGACTTATGTAGCAATACGTATCTTTTCACAGTTAAAGCTTTGCTGAAAACTCCCTTTGACGTGGTCATTTATTCTTATTATCTTTATTTTCTACCCCTTTCTTCTATATTTGTTTTCAATTTAACTATTTAATATAGATCTTTATGCTTAAATAATTACAGGGAAAATACACGCCAAAAAAATTATTTGCAGATTTTGAATACAGTTGCATGCTTGTTGCCCTCTCTCTCTCTCTCTCTCTCTCTCTCTCAAATCTGATAGAATGTTGTCAAAATTTATCTCTGTTTATCATGTTCAGATATGTTTTACATAATAAAAAATATTGAATATATTGCTATGTTCCCCACCTCTCACTCTCTCTCTCTCTCTCTCTCTCTCTCTCTCTCCCTCTCTCTCTCTCTTCTATCCTACATTTCATTTTCAGAATTAACAATGTTTTTTCTCTTTCTCTCTCTGAGAGTTCATACATACACACACACACACACACACACACTTAACCCCCCCCCCCCCACACACACACTTGTACTTTAAGTTCATACTGTACTATAATTTAGTACTGAATGAAAATAATTTATTTCTCTGTCAAAGTGAGCATTGATTCTATTTGTTATATATGGAGGGAAAAGGCAACAAAAAAAAACCTTTTGACATTTTTCATATCTTGAAATAATATACATGTATATGTTTATTCAATTTTCTTTATGTTAGATAAGATTTTAAATCCAAGTATTTTAAAAAAAAAAAAAAAACTCAAAACCTGACTTAAGGGAAACAATATTGAAAGAAACAATTACAATCACAATATTGTGTTACATGCTATTGCTGTGAAAAGAAGTAAAGCTTATAAATGCATGTATTTTAAAAGTTATTATTCATAACACTCATATTAGCTTTATAATCTTTGTACTTGGAAAATTATTTCTTTGCATAAGTGTCAATATAATGTAAAATTTGTCATATGCTTCTTTTATGGGTCTTAAAACTAAAACAAACTTGCATGCACTACTTTTACCTATTTATTTATTCAAAAAGTAGAACATCCTCTTTAAAGCTTATGAAAAAAATATAATGAATTAAACCTCTTGTTTATTTGAATATGAATATGACACACACTACTTTTAGTATATCAATATATAGATTTCATCTTTGTTTTATTTATACTTTTTTGCTTTTAATTCTATTCTTTTACTCTTGCAGGCTTTTCCTTTTCTTCTTCTGTTCCGCAGGCACAGTTGTTTCCATCTGGTATCATCATGGTGCAATCCCATTGGTTGGCCAACCATCTGATTTGACACTTCTTCCAAATAGGTAATGATTAAGGCTACCATTGGACTGCATCATGGTAGATTTTATAGATTCACGAAGAGGTTGACTTATATTATAAGATTAAATTTCAATATTGTAATGTTTCTTCTGTAAATGGTTATGGTACTTACATAGCTTGGTCTTTTCCAAAAAAAATACCGTCCTTAATTTATTACTATCTATTCAGTTTATTTACATGAAGATTTTACTATTACTAGCAGGGGACATTGAATCAAATCCCGGACCTTTTCTGAATAATCCCTCACATACTCTTTTAATTTTACATGGTAATAAAAGGAGCATCCGAAACAAAATTGAATTCATTAAGGACAATTTATTAGATTTTAACATTATCTGTTTTACTGAAACCCATTTAAATCAAGATGTATCATTAAATGATTTCTTTCTTTCTTCATCATTTGATACTCCATATAGAAAAGATAGGACTAATCATGGTGGGGGGATTCTAGTTTATCCTAGTAAAGGACTTGTTCACTCTCAGGTTTCTGAGATAGAAATATTTGTAGACGAATCTATTTGGTTAAAAATAATTGTTAAAATAAAACATACTTAATTGGGACTTTTTATAGCCCCAAAACAGCAGATGCGGTGTTTTTTAATAATTTGAATTTAAATCTTGAAAGAGCATTTGATATGTCCAAAAATGTTATTATACTAGGAGATATGAATGAAATATTACTAAACCCAACTTTTAATAATCTTAGAAGTGTTATGCTTACCAACTCCTTGCAGAATGTTATTTGTTCTCCAACTAGACAGCAAGCATTATTAGATCCCATTCTTATACCTTTTGATATGAATTTTCTTGAATCAGGTACTCAGCTGTTACCAGCTGAAATAACATATGATATAGTATCAGGACTTGACAGAGAAATTTGGAATTATAAAAGAGCAAATTTTGATGAGCTTAATAATATATTGTTGAATTATGATTGGTCATGTCTTTTCAGTGGTACACTGAATGAAGCATGTACTCTATTTACTAATACTTTTACAAAATTTGCTAAATTGTGCATACCTAGTAAAATTGTTCATTTTAGGCTTCATGATAAATCCTGGTATGATAGTTTAATTAGAAGATTTTCTAGAAAAAGTGACAGATTGAAAAGTGTTGCTTCTTGTTCAGGAAAACAAAGTGACTGGATTAAATATAAGACATTAAGAAATAAAGTCAATAACTTAAAAAAAACAAGCCAAAGAAAATTTCTTCACAAGTCTTGAATCTAACCTCATGGAAGTTAAAACAAATGATATAAAAACGTTTTTGGAAAATTATAAGACACTTTGTGAAAGAAAATAACAACTCTATTTCAAGTATTCCTCCATTATGTGTAACATCTGAAGGTCAAAACCTCTTTCTAAATTCAAATTTTGAAAAGGCAATCTGTCTTGATAATGACTTTGTATCAGTTTCAACTGTAAAAAATGAAAATATGTTTATCAAATATAAGTTTTAAAACAGAAAGTAGGTTATCAGATATCCAGTTCTCTATTTCAGAAATTAAAGATATTATAAAGATTTTGAATATTAATAAAGCATCCGGACCAGATTATATTAGCCATAGAATATTAAAAGTATGTGTATATACTATATCTAAACCTATGTTTATCTTATTTCGTAGATCTCTTGATGAGGGTATATTTCCTGACAAATGGAAGGTTGCACAGGTCACACCAATATTTAAAAAAGGTGACAAATCATCTCCTTCAAATAATAGACCGGTCTCATTACTTAGTTGTTGTGGTAAATTATTTGAGAGAATAGTTTTTAAATACCTACATAACTACCTACTGGATAATGATCTAATTTTCAAATATCAGTCTGGATTTTTGCCAAATCACTCAACTGTGTACCAGTTAATTGACATTTATCATCATATTTGCCAAACCATTGATCATGATCAATTTTCTTGTATGTTTTTTGGGATATTTCAAAAGCTTTCGAAAGGGTTTGACATAAGGGTCTTATTTTTAAACTTAAACAAAATGGTGTGGATGGTAAATTGTTAAATTGGATGTCAGATATCTTAACAACAGACAACAAAAAAGGTAATTAATTCCTATGAATCTGATCTTAAATTAATCTCTGCTGATGTTCCTCAGGGATCAGTACTTGGACCTCTTTTATTTTTAATCTATGTTAATGATATTTCTGAATCTTTACTTAGTTTATGCAGGTTATATGCTGAAGATAGTTCTCTGTTTTGTTCTTCTTCTTCAATTCAAGATTTAGAAGGTATGTTAAATCATGATTTAAGTGTCATATCTCTATGGGCAGATCAATGGCTAGTAGATTTCAATCCCAATAAAACAGAAGCTATTCTTTTCAGGTTGAAAAGAGATCAATTACATTCAAAATTTATGTTTAATAACACTGAAATACTCTTTGTTGAAAACCATAAACATCTAGGTGTTACGTTAAGTTCTAACTGCCAGTGGAACACTCATTTAGAAAACATTCTGTCATCTGCATCAAAAGTAATTAACATAATGAAAAAAAATTTGAAATTTACACTTTCTAGAAATGCTTTAAATCAAATTTATCTTTCATATGTAAGGCCAATTTTAGAGTATGCCTCAATTGTCTGGGATGGGTTAAGTTTGTATAATGTAGAATCTCTTGACAAGCTTCAACATGAAGCTGCAAGAATAGTTACTGGTTTCTCTTTAGATAAATTATACAAAGAATGTCTTGGGAACCTTTCGCAAAAAGAAGAGAAAATCAAAAATTATGTCTTATGTACAAAGTAACTAATAATCTTACTCCCTCTTATATTAATGATTTGGTACCTTCTTATGTTGGTGAGATATCTGATTATGACTTACGGGACAACGAAAATATTTCATTGATTAATACAAGAACCTCACTTTTTCAAAAATCATGTATACCATCTTCTATTATGTTATGGAATTCATTGGATACAAATACCAGAACACTGCCTTCACTTTGTAGTTTTTAAACTTAAAAGAGATTCAGTTTCTATTAAATTACCAGAGTATTATCTTACAGGAAATAGATATGAAAGTGTTTTACATGCTAGAATAAAAAATAATTGTAGTAATCTTAATGAAGATTTATTTAACAACCACTTGAGAGACAATCTCTTTTGTTCTTGCAATGATGGTATTGAAAATGCAAATCACTACTTTTTTACAATTAAAATACAAAAACCATCCTTTAAACATTCATAAACTACTTTTTGGTGACAATAATCTTACTGATGATCAAAACAAAATTATTTTTAAAGCTGTTCATAAGTAAATCAAAAAGATTTTGACACGTTTATTTGTTAAATTACAGTCATCCTATTGTTTTTTTTATGTTTAATTATTTATTTGTTTTATTCTCTCTCTCTCTCTCTCTCTCTCTCTCTCTCTCTCTCTCTCTTGTTCCATATTCTCAATATTCACCCTTCATTTCCTTTCTTTCTTTGTTTCCTTCCATCTCAATTTATTTTTGTTTACTCTCTACTTTCTAGTTTTATTTCTTTTCCAATCTTACTTTGTTAAAAAAAATAACAAAGCAACTTATATAAAATGTATTATAATATTGTAATGTTGTATTATCTAAGTTGGTAGAACTTGTACCCCAACCCTTTTTCTGTATATATATATATATATATATATATATATATATATATATATATATGAAAAGAAATAAAATAATATTAAACTTAAACAGTATTAGTCTACAGTATTTTGTTTTAAATTTCTTCTAATATAGAGCTCGAGTCTGTGACGGTACGAGTATTTTTGCACATACACACATATGTAAAGCATGCATTTGGCATTAACATGGATATGTGTACATGTCTCTATGTCAAAAGTCCATGATGAAACACACGATGGAGTATAAGATATTCTGGCTCATGGTTTGGCAACAGAAAGCTGAAATGATTGTCATTGCCACCAATTTGATTGAGGAACTTGGAGTGTGTTTTTTATGAATTTATGCTTGTCAAAATTTAAAACCGTGATTCAGATGTAGACGGTTCCTAAATAAGATTATCAAAATATGCACTTAACATTAAGATGATCAAACCAGAATTCGCTTCCTTAAACATTATTCGTGTAGCGAATCATTCAAAATAAAGACATATAACATATATATCTGAACCCTACCTTAACATTGTGGTTGCATGTCATACGGAGGACGAGTTCACAGACTTCTCAAAATGCAAACAATTATTTGAACTTATGTATATATGTGTGTATGTATGTGTGTACGGATATTTAGAAATCGTTGAATATATGTATATTATAATATAATATGAAATAATATTTACATGTATGAGTTTAAAACTTAAGTTATCAAGTTGTTTATAAGTGATATCATCAAAACCTTCGGCTTCGTTCTCATGTTTAACTAAAATATTAATGTAACATCATTCACATCTTTTCGGGCATCCCGTTTCCTTGTTGTAAGCATTATTTATTGTAGTTTGTAATGACCAACAAATATTTATGTTGTCTTTTTATGGTTGTATTCATGTTCACATAATAAAACCTTCAGATGATATGCTACATGTAGGTCGAACACCTTTTCAAACAGGAGAAGTCTTACGCCAGTGCAAACAATGACATTTGTAACGAAGTAAACAGGAAAATATTATTGCACTTCAGTACTAGATACACATAGAATAACTTCCGGGGAGAAAAAAAGAAAGGAAGTTTAATTGAAACACGATTCCTATTTCAAATGCAATGTAACAAACAATAACATGTGATGTATCAATGGGGCGCCTTTGAAGCAAATTACTTTTTCTATTGAAGAAACTCCGCTTTGCACTAAATATTTGTTAAATATTTTCCTTCTTCCTTGTATGACGAAGTTTTAACAAATAAATAGGCCAAATTTACCTTTTGCGCAGTTTTGTAATTTGACTGATTCTACAATGTAGTTAAAGAAAGAGATAAAAGCGGTGATAATGGTATGAATAAGGTTTAGTCATATGCCTCAAGGACATGGCGATAAGAAAACCTGGTCAGTCCGATTTTGAAAATAAAGAAGCTCCTAAACTGTCAATCAAGTATGTTTACATTAACAGGCGTACAGTTTCGTTGTTCTTCTTATTGTTATTCATACTTATTGTAATGATACAAATGTTTGTGCTTTGACCCCATGCCTGTTTTCTTTCGGCCTCATTCCAGGGGAAATCAGAATAGACGTTTTCACCAGATCCACTTTATGGCCTCGTTGGGCCATGAAGTTCCCCAATACGTCACAAATCTGACAGAATTCCGAAAAAGAGTGATAGTTTCGATTGACTGTATATTGTCAAATAATTGCTCACTGCAAATATTGATTGGTTGGGGTTTAAAGACAGTATTTTAGTAATTCAGAGAAAACGTCTACTTGGGTAAACAAAGTATGACCAAACTGCAGTTTCACCCCGTATATAAACATTTTGACATTAAGCCAACGGGTCATTCATATTTTTTATGCTGAGCACCATTCACCATTCAGTGCATTTTTACTTTTTTTGTGTGTGTGTTTTCTGTTGGGTATCATGCCCACGACAACAAGCTCTCGATGCGGACCTTTAACTTCTCGCTGAACCTGGTCCGTATATTACATAATTTTGAGAAATACTGTAAACATAAAAAGGAAACACATTTTCCAATAAGAAAGTCTAATCCTAACCTTATACCCGTGACGACGCATCGTCACAATCCCATTTCCGGATCTTTCCATATTCCATTCTAACTAAGTTTAAATCTGCATCTTTACTTCAGTACGGATACCTAATTATGCAATAACACTATCACTAGCCAATTTTTATGCAATATCACTATCACTTGCCAGTTTTTATGCATCTCGCAATTCAGATGTACATTGAATTGAGATTCTCGATCAATGGTTACAGTTTTATTAATCTATTTTTTACATTGAATTGAGATTCTCGATCAATGGCTACAGTTTTATCAATCTATTTTGTGCATTGCCGAATAAAATAATAAATAATATCATTGCTATCTCGGTAAAATAAGTAACGAGTTTAAACAAATGATTTTGTTCCAAATGTTTTAAACACGTGTAACTAAACATAATAACAAACACAATTATTGGTGTGTGAGGATGTTGACTCAGCGCCTTTTATTGACTCAATTAATTTTTGTTTACTTGTTTACATTTGGAAAAGTATAGGAATACAGGTATACATTCAGGCCAAAGTTAAGACACACCATGTCTAAATATAAAAAGAAACATAAAATGAAATACAAAGCAATACATTTAAACAAATAATTCGTAAGAACAACTTACGTAATATGTTAAAAACTATAAATATTATACGTTTAATATAATATAAGCATGTTATGTAGGGCAGGTCTGGACATACTAGCACAACTGGGGAAGGCAAAGGGTGATATATTCATATGTATCATGATCCTAACAGGTCAAAGGGTCAACTTGTTGGTATAAAGCTGAACTGGCTGAATGCCCCAAAACATTTATGTGTAATATAACAATAATATTTGTAAAATTGCATATTGGATTCAAGCCTGATCAGATATGTATCATAATATATCGAATTATTGTATTTGGTAATTTGACGGCTGGTTTGTTGTGTCTAGAGTCAGGCCGAGATTAAAAGACCCTGCGCTTAAGCTTAAGCCAACCAGTCGATATATTGAGTATAAGTACAAATTATTGCTACCAGAGTCATCTTGCTATTACAATCACGTAACGATCGTACATAATGAAGTTAAATTTTTATTTCTTCCTAATCATTGTCTGTTGATGTCAGTAAATAAATGAAGCAGCACACTAATGCTAAAATATGTAATATCAATAAAGTATAAGTTGAAGTTGTAATTTGAAGAATAGTTTTTTTTTTATAAATCTGGTAACAGTTATTTACTTTTGTTGAATTTCAGTAACAGACGCAGTTTTTGTACTAAATAAAAGACTGAGATTAAAAAGAAAACTGAGGAAGATGGTGAAGAGCATCATTTTTATGTTTGAATATCGTTTTATATTTGATTCACATGCGTTTCTTCTATTATTTGCTTTTGTGATAGCCTTACATTTCTAAAGCACCTCTGTAACATGGATTCAACCGATTATATATAGAAACTGAATACGCAAATATTAATTCAAACGCTACACAATAATACAAACGCAGATGACAGAGACGGTGATAGGTTACCTGACACTGGTTACAAAGGAGAAACGTCCCCTGGATCCCCCGGATCAGC
>CM037794.1:13251614-13301614 GCA_021229015.1 Solen grandis
TTGAAAATTTAAAAATGTATTCTTGTGTTCGTTATATCTTAATGTTTCTAATTGTAATATTCATCTGAGTTCGTTATACATATTCTTATAGTTCGAAAAAAAAATTCGAGCACAAAAATCACACACTAAATAATAGTTGCAAAATTTAATGATATGTACCATAATGAAGAAGACTAAACTACATCTAAATAGCAAAAAGATGTGTTGTAATATAATTATGCTTTAATCATGATTTATCTGTTTCATTTTCATCAACAATCTAGAAACAGAGACAAGGGACCCAGATTGCTGTGATCGGCCCTCAAAATGTAATAATCCTGACTGTTCTTGCTGTACGGAGAAAAGATACAATATATGCAAAAACCAGAACCGAACTTCATGTGGAGGTGACTGTAAGCCTGGGTATCACGGTGGCTATTGTTACAACAAATGTCCAGACCACTGTCTAACATGCAAAGATTGGGTGTAGCATATCGAAGATGTGTGCCGGATGGCTGCCCAGACACCTGTCTGACGTGTGAAAATGCAACTCACTGTTCAGATTGTGCACTTGGACATTACAACGGACAGGACACAACAACATTGGACTATCACGCTGACTGTCGGCTTAAATGCCCTCTACGCTGTACATCGTGTACCTCAGAAACAAACTGTTCGTCTTGTAAAGATGGGTATTATGGTGCTCAATGCTCTAAAGTGTGTTCGAATGGCTGTTATCTTGGAATCTGTGATAAAGATGGATCATGCTCCTGTAAACAAAATTATACAGGAAAACATTGTGAAACATTTAGTGGTAAACAGCAATGTTCATTAAACTGTTTTAACGTTACATGTAATACTATGACCGGGAAATGTTTAAATGGTTGCCTTGGTAATTTCCAGGAACCATATTGTACATTTTGTTTACCAAACTTCTATGGGAAAACATGTGAGTCATGTGCATCTGGTATTTATGGTACCAAATGTACCAAGAAATGTCCTGACAAATGTGTAACGTGTGATCAAGAGACAGGACACTTTGATGTTTGTTGGGGTAATTTAGAGGGCAATACATGTGATATATGTAAACCTGGCTATTACGGAGAAAACTGTAATTATGGTTGTTCGTCTTACTGTGACCGATTGTGCCTTCGTGTAAATGGAACGTGCTCAGAGGGGTGCATTCCTCCCTTTTCGGGTGACAGATGCTGCTTAAACCAATCAAATTGCAAGACATGTTTCTCAGATTCAGAATGTTCTGCTTGTATTGATAGTTGGTATGGTGAAATGTGCCAAAAGGAATGTACATCTAAATGTAAAGTTTGCAACAAAGAAAATGGCACATGCCGTATTTGTACAGGAAATTACCGGGGTGATTACTGTCATGAATGTAGACTAGGCTTTTATGGCCTCATTTGCGCGGAAGAATGTTCAAATGGTTGCATTAATAATACATGCGACTTTTCAAATGGAACGTGTCAATGTAAGAATGACTACTACGGACCCTTTTGCAAAAAGCGATGTTCAACGCATTGTGCCAATGATGATAAAACCTCTAGAAAATGCAATAATGGAAATGAAAATTGTTCTTTTGGGTGCTTGCCAGACCATGGCGGTTCTTGCGAGGACGATTGGAATGAAAACTGTAGTAATAATTCCTGCCACCAGATCTCGGGAAGCTGTTGTCATGGTTGTGAAAAAGGGTTCGAGGGGGCAACATGTGGATTACAAGGTATTTGTTTGTTTGTTTATAGGGTTTTACGTCTGCCTTAGTATAACATCGTGGACGTGTTACACAATCTCATTATCTTAAAACCGGCAAACAAGTCCTATAATTATGTTTGATGATATGCAGAGACACGTGCACTTACAGAAAGTTTATGTTTGTGTGTATGTGCGCGCGTGTGTCTTCATGTGTCTATACATGCTGCAATTAAGATTTAAAACATAAATATCATATTTATTACAGCCTCAAGTGCTGGCCATAAGACTGTGTTTCCGATCGGAGTTTCTGTTGGAGCATCAGTAGGCGGTATAACATCAGTAGTAGTAATTATAGTTCTGATGATTGTAATTGTAAGAAGGTATGTAACAGTATACTAAATATGTAAAAAATGACTTTTAAGCTTTTATTTTTTTAGCGCCAGCGTTGCCTGACTGAAAGTGACTCTATTAATATTTCTCAACTACCATGCTTGTATCATACATGGGAATTCATAATAATACTTGGGGGAATCATGTTTAATCTACTCTCATTTAATGGATTATTACTATGTTATTTCAAGTGGTTAATAATATGATTTATGATTTATAGGAGAGGTCAAAGCAGGTGAATATTTCTTCTGATTTCATTTGATTTAGCGAATTCAAAAATATTAAAGAACAGTATTTTTCATTTTGTATAACGCTGACGACTTGTAATTAGAATATCATGGAGTGATGGAAAATCCTCAAATCAATTGCAATTACATTGTTTACTAGTTCATATTCGACTGTATGCAGTCATGCATACTATGCATTGAAACAAATAACAACGATTCGTTGTTTAGACTTATAAACAGATCGATGATTGGCATGTCAACATGCTAATTTATTTTAAAAAATGGTGATATTATAAAATTAAGAATATGTTAATCAGTTTTCGCTCTATTCTGTACAAGTTTTGCTGCAATAAAGTTACTTCATAAAATTAGAATATGAGAATGTTATATATTGCTGATAAAACTTTTGTAATGACTATCTATAACTGAATGTTAAAATCATAGTGCATTTGTGTGATATAATATATAATGATGGAATGCTGTTGCGGGGTATAAATATGAATTGGAAACAAACCTGTACAGTACCTAAGTAAAATATATACTTTACTATATATTTATTATCATTATATAGAAAAAAAAAGTTTCTGTCAGCATAAAAACATTGAATCAAATAAAAAAATATTTTTCATTGAGTTTTGACTCTGTATCTATCATTAATGTAGGTTAAAGCACAATAATGCTAACGGTGAAGATAGTCCCCTCCACAGAATGCATGTATATGCCTCCACGTCATCATCTGGAAGCCCGTCTGGTTAGCACTTTAGATTTGAACAACTCTAATTTAATTTTCAATTTCGTTTTATTCTTCTATTTTCTACACTTAACTGGTTCTCGGTTTTGACCAATATTTACAACAAATAATGGTTACTTACTGGACCACAAACGGAATTTGCTCTATAAGACGTAAGAACTTTTATTAATTAATTTTAAAAAGTCTGGATTATGACCTACATTCTATATTTTAGCCATACATATATATTGCGTATATACTCTTATCTAGGCTTCATTTTTAATTTATGTTCATAGTATATGTATTTAGTTGCTGCACTTGTTTTGCACGAGTAGCACACAACGATTGTATCGTAGTAACATTGTTTTGTAACTTAATATTGTTGCGTATTTATCTTTATTTTTCTATATAAACATTCTAATACTTCTTTTTGCAATAAATTCATAGGTATTTCTACAAATTGCAGGCTTAGACAGCTTGCAATATTACATGTTTCCATTGTCAATATTGTAAAATGCAAAATCAATTGTGTACAAATATTGTATTTTATCATCTTTGAAAACCGGAAAAGGCAAAGCAAATATATACGTAAATGAGGTCGTCGACAGAATCTCTAAACACAACTATGACAATCTTGGAAATGAAGCAGAAGCTATTGCACACAGAGAAGATTACTCAAACAAACCAATGAAGTTCCACTGGAATGAAGACTTCAAACATTTTACAACCATAACTCGAATCAGTCTGGCAGATTTAGCTGACTATGTACAGAAAAATATCAATTTCTTTCAAACAGAATTCAAAGTAAGATGTTTATTTTTTTTCATGTCAAACCTATCTTTTAGGTATATATTCACACGTATATACCTTGTAATGCATGTGCATAAACATTTTTCATCTTTTATTTTGTGAGTGTGTGTTTCTTTAATTTAACATCACACCAATATTAATTTATTATATATATATTCTTTATTTTGTCTCAATTATACAGATTTTTGTCTCACTGCGATGCCACGCTGTAGACTAATGCATGACAATACAACCAGTTGCATTATGCTAACATTAGCTTAACAAGTCATTGTACTGTCCTTATAAGATGAGAATCAAGCTTATTTAATTTTAAATTTGATACAGGAAGAGAAGAAACTTTCAAATTTAAGCTCGGTGCCCGAACCCTCCGATCCACTTATACTCTTTCCTGTAAACGTTACGTACATCTTTCTGCTCCGTGGCTTTTAGGTCAATGTCAATGCCTCGCCTATATCTTAACAGACATTGGAGATTATACATAAACTTAAGGCAATATTTTGCATACAACTCAATGATAATTTACTCCAAAGTCAGCATTAAGCATAATGCTTTTACACATTTATTTCATGAAACAATTTCTTTCTGAAAACTGCCGTTGTTGACATTATGCACGATGAATATGGATCCTGCAATATGCATCTTGATTTATTATTAAAGTTACCTAAAACTTATACATTTGTATTCCGAATACTTCTAAATTAAACAAGCTACAATAGTTCCAAAGTTTTAAAAAGGCATTGTATTTGTGCAATGTCCATGAACTGTTTTATGCATTTATATAGATAGCCTTCTTGTGAAATTATCGACAGTAACAGACACGCAAGACGCACATGTTTGGCAAACATTGATAATATAATCATCATTTTAAAATAGGAGTTTCCAAATGGACTTCAGAAGTCATGTGAAGTGTCTCAGGTGCCCGAAAACACACCAAGAAATCGCTATAAAGGTGTTTATCCATGTAAGTAGTGCGGTATGACATTAAACAGTATATGTTCCGCGACAGAATATTAAATTCAAACATGTTAACATTTTGAATGTAAATATTGTTTGCATCACTAATATATATTTTGTTTCCTAGAGTAGAGATCTAAAGGTATAGTATGCATGACTACATACCCCGAACTATCTTTGCAGATGATGATTTTAGAGTAAAACTACAAGGAAGACAGTATGGGGACTATATCAACGCAAATTATATTGATGTATGTTCAGTTTCTCTACGTAATTTGTGTATTTTAGTACAGTTAATGATTTGTTATATATTCCATTTAAATTGATAGTTGTATCTTGTAGACAAAATCTGAAAACGATACCTGAATTATATAACTTTCTGCTCATTCTGATATGTCATTATCATCATTTTATATATTTAAAAAATTAAATATATTCTATTACACGATCTTTTTCAGGGGTATAAAACAGAAAGAGCCTACATTGCTTGTTTGGGTAAAGAGTTTTTGAGATTAAAGAGTGATTTCTTTGTTTTCTCTTCGGCATGAAATTAAATATTAATCACAAATACAAATATCCGATTCAAATAGCTATAATAAAAATATTTTTACTCACCGACGAGACAATATAATCTTTAGGAATATGCTACTATATAATTTACCTTTAAACCTATTTAAGTAGTCTGTAGTATTCTATAGAATTTTTATTGCGGAGCTCGAAAGTGGGCATAATGAAGTCTAACTCGCACGAAAAAATAATGCGTTAAAGGCATTAATTTAATTGTAAGTATCTGTTTTACGTCAAGGGCCCATGAAGAAACACTCAGAGGACTTCAAGATATTCTG
Organism: Solen grandis; assembly: GCA_021229015.1. NCBI lineage: Eukaryota > Metazoa > Mollusca > Bivalvia > Adapedonta > Solenidae > Solen > Solen grandis. The sequence continues at coordinate 13,257,254 of CM037794.1, forward strand.
GCTCATGGTTTGGCAACAGAAAGTTGAAATAATTGTCATGGTTACCAATTTGTTCGAGGAAGAAGGAGTAAGTTTCTGCCTATTAATTCTCAGAGTGCACCACATATTCATGCTTGTCAAAATTTAAAACCGTGATGGCATAGTGGTTATGTAAACTGCTTGTTACTTACCAAATGGATTTTTTTTCAAGACGGTACCTTAATACGTTTATCAAAAATATACTCAATATTAGACGAACAAATACTCTTGCTAGAATCCTCATGAATGTACCGCATCCCTTAAAATAAAGAAAATATAAAACTATAAAAAATGTGGAATGTATTTTTATCACATTTGTTTATTGCAAAAGAACTTTGGACTTGATAAAATATAAATTTATAATAATTTATGCTATTATTATTTTATTTTAAATTATAATGTAAAATTTAATATCTATTTTCAATACAAAAATGTGGACTATCGTATATATTAAAGTTATTTAATATTTCAAATTTCAGAAAGTGAAATGTGAGCAATATTGGCCAGATTCTTGCACCTCTGAATCTTATGGGAACATTGTGGTCGCTTGTCATACTGAGGACGAGTACGCAGACTTCACAATACGGAGTTTTACTGTTTCTAATGTAATTTCTAATAATTCTTAAAATCAATGAAGTTACGCCACCTTTAAAAAATCTTTGTTTCTCCTCTCCTGCCCCTAGTCTAGAGAAGTGGGTCGGCAGTTAGGCATTTTTTCCTGCTCATTACATATCATAACATGCATGTGTCGGAGACTTTCAACTTGCAGTTTTGTACAAGCTGTATTTGTTCTTCCTTTTATTAATTATGTTCAATCTAAAACAATACTTGACTTTACAGAGATATACGTATTTTTTGAATTAACTTCTTTCATTTAATAATATCAAATAATTCAAAGGTACAAACGGACGACCAGATAGTATGACAATACTTTAAACTATATGACTTATACATGTACTTGAACGGTATGCCAGAATTAAACTGTATGACTAAATATACATGTACTTGAAAAGTATGACAGACTTAAACTGTATGACTAAATATACGTGTACTTGAAAAGTATGACAAACTTAAACTGTATGACTAAATATACATGTACTTGAACAGTATGACAAACTTAAACTGTATTACTAAATATACATGTACTTGAAAAGTATGCCAGAATTAAACTGTATAACTAAATATACATGTACTTGAAAAGTATGACAAACTTAAACTGTATGACTAAATATACGTGTACTTGAAAAGTATGACAAACTTAAACTGTATGACTAAATATACATGTACTTGAACAGTATGACAAACTTAAACTGTATTACTAAATATACATGTACTTGAAAAGTATGACAAACTTAAACTGTATTACTAAATATACATGTACTTGAACAGTATGACAGACTTAAACTGTATTACTAAATATACATGTACTTGAAAAGTATGACAGACTTAAACTGTGTAACTAAATATACATGTACTTGAAAAGTATGACAGACTTAAACTGTATAACTAAATATACATGTACTTGAAAAGTATGACAGACTTAAACTGTATAACTAAATATACATGTACTTGAAAAGTATGACAGACTTAAACTATATAACTAAATATACATGTACTTGAAAAGTATGACAGACTTAAACTGTATTACTAAATATACATGTACTTGAAAATTAAGACAGACTTAAACTGTATAACTAAATATACATGTACTTGAAAAGTATGACAGACTTAAACTGTATAACTAAATATACATTTACTTGAAAAGTATGACAGATTTAAACTGTATAACTAAATATACATGTACATGAAATGTATGACAGACTTAAACTGTATGACTAAATATACATGTACTTGAAATGTATGACCGACTTAAACTGTATGACTAAATATACATGTACTTGAAAAGTATGACAGACTTAAACTGTATGACTAAATATACACGTACTTGAAAAGTATGACATACTTAAACTGTATGACTAAATATACATGTACTTGAAATGTATGACAGACTTAAACTGTATGACTAAATATACATGTACTTGAAAAGTATGACAGACTTAAACTGTATGACTAAATATACATGTACTTGAAAAGTATGACCGACTTAAACTATATGACTAAATATACATGTACTTGAAAAGTATGACAGACTTAAACTGTATGACTAAATATACATGTACTTGAAATGTATGACAGACTTAAACTGTATGACTAAATATACATGTACTTGAAAAGTATGACAGACTTAAACTGTATAACTAAATATACATGTACTTGAACAGTATGACAGACTTAAACTGTATGACTAAATATACATGTACTTTTTTTGACTAAATTGACGCATAAAAAAAGACCTGAATGATATCCTCGAATACCGCAGTCCAAGTGAAGTCGTTATCCTACGCGTGGAAAACATTTGGGCATCCTGGAAATGATTTCTTAGTTTTATCTTTAACATTGAACAAGGAAGGATTTATCGATGCTTCGTCTTGGACCACTTAACCTCTACCAAGATAACCAAGGTACCCCAATGAAACACAAGGAAATATTGATTATCTCCGTGAAAGGCAATGAGGTTGGAAATGTAGTTGAACCATTATAGGGAATTTACCTAGTACGTTCTGAATTCTGTTTCTAGTAAGCGATAACATTTAATGTTATCATAAATATATATTCATCAAATGATAATATATGTGACTGATTAAAAATATTCTAAGAGTCACATGACTTTTTTTTTAAACACATGCATGGACCTTAAAGAGAGAGCATAGTACTCTGAATGTCATCCCTGATATGTTTTGGTTCAAGAGGTGGAATAAAAAGCAATACAAGATCACATTTACTCATTTTCTTCAAATAATACTTCCTTGAGTGATGATATACTTCAATGAATTAATTTTAAATGACAAATAAATTGACTGCGAAACTCAAAGTGGAACAGATTGTGCAAGATAATAAACAACATTAAAATGTCGTAGTAAAACGAAGTTAAACATAAGGCCATTCATTAAAATAAATTGATTTTTATGTTTTGGAAAGTCTTTTATTTCTTTATTTTTCGGTTCAATCCGAGGATATCGGCGATTCGGTTTTGGCAAGTGGTAATTTTGGATACATCTGCGAAATTGATCCTATAATATACTCCTCTGAGGAATACAGTCAGTTGTGATAATTTTATTTCGTACAAGTAATTGTGTATTTAGTCGATAATAAAGTTTCTGGATGATTACAAAACAGGCATTCTGTAGGTTGCCTTTACCGAGTGGCCGCCATTAAAATTGAAACTCCGCCCCTTTAAGTCAACTGTCTCGTCAACAAATGGTGTTGCCGGAGATTTGATGCGTGTGCAATATATCAACTCAATGAACCTTGACGATGTACACACAATGTATACACTGATGTTGCACAATGTGGATTGATAAAATAACTAACAACAAAACGATCATGGAAGTCCGAACTTTCAAGAATTTTGCCTTAGTGCAGGCCGTGGAGTGACGCCGTTTTTTGTGCCGGATTTGTACCTGAAAAAAAATCTGTAAAAAAAAAAGAATAGCAGATTACCCCAATAAAATATTTTGGGTCGGTGGGTTTTTTTTTAGTGTCGATCGGGAGAGGGAAAACAAACAATTTATTAAAGGTGGCCTCATCCACTATATTATTTCATTATGAAATTTGTATGAATAAGCCTGACCCAAATATCATTTTTATTATTGCTATCATCAAGGCCTTCCTCGTTATGATCATTCTTACTGAAAATATGAATGTCTTATAAGGAGTTACTGTTCATATTTCTGTCACTTTTTGTACGTATTATTTATGTGCTTTTCAATTCCATACATTTTTTTCAATTTAATTATGTATTCTAATGTTAGGGTTATAAAACCGTCAGCTGATTATAATTATAATGAAATTATGGGGCATGTGGTGCCTGGATAGCGTAGTGGTAACACGCTTTGCTTCTCACAAATGTGTCTCGGGTTCGATTTGTAGTCACGTACGTGAAAGAGCACATTGGTCGCCCCTCCAAACACATGGATTTTCTCCGGATTCAATATAATGAACACATACGCCACTACCAAAGCCACTGAGAGTGATTAATCAAGTTGTGATAATTTGTATCATAATCGATTTAATTAATTTAAAGACATGTGTCCTTTTCAAACAGGGGTGGGGGCGTTTTTCTGCTAATGTAATCAGGGACATTTCATGCAAGGTAAACAGGAAAATATAATTGTACTTAAGCACTAGATACGCATAGCATAAATTCCGGGGAGATAAAAGAAAAGGAAGATATTTGAAACATGAGTCTTATTTCAGTTACAGATAAATATACACATCTTACAAACTATAACTATGTATCAATGGGCCGCCTTTGAAGCAATTACGTTTTCATAAGCAGGAACTTAAGTTGCTATTAAGTATGCCTTAGGCTCCGCTTAGCACAAAGATATTAACTACCTGTTTTCATCATACATATTTTCCTGCTCCATTGTATCACAAACTCTTAACAAATGAATTTGCATGTAGCGCCGTTCTGTAGTTTGACATCTTCTGCACTTCAGATAAACAAATTGATTCAACTGGGCCAAGCTCGGGATTTTTAAACATATTTCTTTGTTGTACCTTTGTAATGTTTTAAACGGTATCATAATCAAGCATTAAGGCTCATATGACTCAAGGCCATGACTTGCAAACAACGTGATCAAACCGATGTTGAAAAGAAAAGAAAAACTTTATCAGTAAATTGGTGTTGCTATTTGTATTCATGACTTTTTCTTTTGCTCTAATGTTTATTATAAAGGTAAAAACAACGGTATTTCAAATTTTGCAAGTTTTTCATTCTTATTTTCTTCATTGAAGATTTCAATTTATGTGCATACAGGTATATCTGTAGGATGTGTCATCTAGATATGTTATCAAGAGTGTGTTATTATTCATTACAGCTTCCATGTGCTCCTTACTTTTAGATAATAAATATTTGTGGTGTGATTCAATGTCCATTTCTTTCTGCCTGATTCCCAGGGAAAAGAGAACAGATGTCTCTACCAGATACATTTTACAGCCTGGCCGGACAAGAGTGTTCCTCATGACGTCACAAGTCTGATAGAATTCCGAAATAGAGTGAATAGCAATAGTTTTCGACTGAACATGGGTGGTCCCATAATTGTTCACTGCAGGTATTTTGGTTGTCTTTTTACGTAGTAGTAGTAGTAGAAGAAGAAGTAGTAGTTTTGTTACGTACTAGGGGTAAAATAATCCTCGCACATACACGCATATCGATTTTTCACCTTCTCTGTGAAATTAATCGAGACATATATTTATTTGATTTGATATATATATATATATATATATATATATATATATATATATATATATATTATTTATTTATTTATTATTTATGAAAAAAAAAATACTAGAAATCGGATGAGCGGCAGGGACCATAACTCTATCTGGCCCATATGAATATATATATATTAACGATCAAAGTACCTACCAAAGTATTATTCAAGCAGACCAAATAAGTTTAAATTTTTGGAACTTCTGACCACTGAAAACAAAGAATTATTAATTAAATTGTCAATTTAGGGTAAAAAAACGATTTCAAATTAGAGAAAATACACTTAATTTTTCAGTATAATACTTCACTATCTCACCACCAAAAATGTATTTTTGGACCAGGTAGAGTTATGGGTCTAAGTCACTGCCGCTCCTCTATACGCTTTCTAGTATTTTTTTTTATTTCAAATCAATTGCTTGTATAATATACGAGAAAAAAATAAATAGATAAAACAAATTAAATATATATATAAATAAAATAAAATAAATACATGTTTAAATTTATTTATTTTACGTCGATTAGGAAACAAGTTCTTACAAATTATACTAATCCCTCTCGACGGTTCCTGGGTTGGACCAGTACTTTGCGCTTGGGAAAGGCATGAATAATTCTTGCCTCCAATGAATTCAAACCCACAACCTTCTGATCAATATTCCGATACGTTACCACTGGACCACGGTGCCCTCATAAATAAATGTCTCGATTTATTTCACGGAGAAGGTGAAAAATCGATATTTAAAGCGTATGCGTTTATATGCGAGGAATATTTTGACCCTAGTACGTAACATTACTACTACTATTTATACTACTACTACTTCTACTACTGCTACTACTTCTACTACTACATATACAACAACAATGTTACTAAATAAATAAATTTCTCGCTAGCTTACAGGGAGAAGTTGAAAAATCGACACGTAAAGCGTGTGAGTGTATATGCGAGGACTATTTTGCGTTTTCCCATAGTCTGTTGAACTAATCGTGGAGAGATAGAGAGATTACGGAGATAACAGAATTAAATGATTAGTATAACCTTATTTCAGTTAACGCGTATAATTTGCAGAAAAAAACATGTTGTTTTTTTTTAAAAAAATATGCTAATTTTCTAAATTAACATGCGTTGTGTTCATTAAACTTATGAATTTAACGAAATTTGGTCTGTTAAAAAACTTAATATTCAAAAAATTGCTTACGTGTTTCTTTACGATTAATTTATCCTCGTTAAGTGACTCGGTAATTATGGTATCGATTAATTTGCATGACCTCGGAAATTATGGTATCAATTGATGGCGTCATAGCATGGTTATGCTGCTGCAGGCACCGCACGTGAGTCGGATATTTTGGTATCGATTGATGACGTCATAGCCTGCTTTCTGTTATCCAAGCCTATTCAGTTTATCCAGCTCAATTTCTGCCCAACACCACTTACATTACTACCCCAAAGGTTAAATGAAACAATATTTTGTATTAAAATATTAAAATACAAAATAATATATCGAAACTTACCATAGCAGAAAGTAATAAAATCAAATGCAACTAGTATATACATGTTTCATGCGTGTGTTGTATGCTATGAATATTATGTTATATACTATACATGCATGTTATGTAGTGCCGGTGTGGGACGGACCGGGACGTACATCGCTCTAGACATACTGACACAACAGGGGAAGGCGGAGGGGGAGGTGGACATCTTCAGATGTGTCATGAACCTAAGAGGTCAAAGGGTCAACATGGTGCAGACCTGGGTATAAATCTGAACTGTTTATATGTTAAATATAAAACAAATAGATTTATATGCCAAAGTTTCATAAATAATGGTAAATTTCCATGAAAATTTAAAAAGTTGTAAGGAAAACGTATATGTTTATGTAACAAAATTAGATTTGTAAAAATGAATAATGATTTTTAGCCTCACCCGATGTTTCATCATTATATATCGTCTAATTATATAAGCACAGTTGTCCTTATCGTATGTGTTATGTAATTTAATAAGTTGCCAATATATAGGTCATTAAGTATGTTCAATCTAAAGTTAGGCGAGATTCATTGGTTTATTTCATAAGTCAATAGGCCTTAGGCCCAGTAGACATACATCATATACATCATACATAAACAGTTCATGACCTAACATGACGACACTACACAAAACATATAATTAAATCTGCTGCTTTATGTTTCAAAATGCATATATAAATATATTGATAAAATGACCAATTATAAAAATAGATAATGATAATGAGGATGCCAGTGTTTATGTAATATTATGAGACCTATAATAAATCGGACATTATTATGATACAATTTTGCGGAGAAAACGCTGATTTTTTATTGTAAGCATGTAGACCTTAAATGTAATTCACATCCACACTCACATTTACATTAAACTTATACACACATCATATACAATACTAAATGCATTTTTATATACAATACCAAATTATGGAAATTCTTATCTAGAAATCTCTCTATATATAAACACTCAATTTCTTTGTGGTATTTTTTTTTCATTCAAATAATTTAACTAATTTGTGCATGTTCGGGCGAAACCAATAAAATCGTGGTATAAATTGTTTGCGCAATATATAAATTATAGACTTTATTGCAGTTTCATACAACTATAGCGAATGTAGTAGTTTGCAGAAGAAAATGTAATAGAATCAATAGTAATGAAGATGATAAAGATTGTAATCACCATATACGAATATCGTTTTGTAAATATATTGTTTACATAAAACATAATGTTTTTTTCCAGGACCAATACAGGTACCTACATTACGCTGTATTGCATTCATTGACCTTCGACCCGGAAGCAATTCCAGCAGAACATTTCCAAACCCATATGCAACTGATGACAGATCTGACATTGGCAGAAAAATTCCGTGTAGGTTTTATTTATCATTGATGAATTCTCACTAGAAAACATTATTTATAAATTCAATTATTTTATCGATAATGACATTTGCGTTTATCTTCCCCCAGATGTTTCAGTCCATTCCAGCTGACCTTTCTGAAGACGATCTTGATGCAATACGACAAAATGAACGGCAAATCACCAGAAATCGCATGAATGCTGATATCGAAGGTAAAATATCTTGCATGACATAACATTCCTAATACTAATTTTTACAATTAAAACCAGTTTGATAAAGAACTTATTTTCATTGGTTTTCGTATCATTAGTCAGAAAAAATTAATTCAGAAACTTACATCGCTGATTAAGAAACACGCATATGGACAATACAAGAGATAAAACAAGGCAATTACAATTCAAGATGAATGATAGCAAATAATTTTATCATCGAGTACTATTTAATAATCCTGTTAAAGGTAATTATCTGTCATATTACTTAATAATTTTACAGATATTAAAATTAGGTGTGTTTCATAAATTGAGTACAGCTATTTTGTCTGTTTAACGTCAGGTGATTCCAACCGACCTAGATTGTATCTCGGAATGAAGTACTCAGACAATGACTACATCAATGCTGTTTATCTAAATGTATGTCATTGCTTATATATAAATGGTATGATGTACATTATTGGTGTTTTTTCTTACAAGAAACACAATTTGAAAGAACAAGAAACCATTTTTGTGTATGCAAATGAACAGCTAAAATTATATTTTTCATCTCGTACCAGTAAAATGATTCGATCTTTATGCAGATTATACGACCTTTTCCCTAGTTCATATTTCCTTGCGAGTTAAAATTGTATTTTGACTTGTCTAAACCTTATATTACATGAACATCGCGTTATTCTTGATCCAACTGCTTGCATATACATATATTTTATACCTTCATCTTTTCTATTAGAGTTACAAACAGAAGAAACGCTACATAATAACACAAACGCCGATGACTGAGACGATGATACATTTTCTGACATTGCTTGTCCAGGAAAAATGTCCATGTATTGTTTCTCTGGATGACCCAGATCTGCAGGATAAGGTACTTTGGTTCTAATTGTCAGAGTCAACATGGTGTGATAAAGCGTGGCAAATACATCAGTTTTAATTATCATGATTAAATATTCAATATTTGCAGGTATATATCAGCAAACTCTTGTTTGTTTATTTTATCCTCTATGTCAAAAATGAACCGAACAAACGAATCATTTAGATATGAAACAATAATGCGACTTAAGATAAGTAATATCTTATATATTCAATTCAACTGAATAGTTATGTTATTTTCAAGTGTTTATATTACAAATAAGCAAGTAAATTTCTTTAATTAATATCCCCTAAAAAAAGTCAACCGGTTAAAAACTAAGCCCATCAAAATCTGCGATATTGCTCCAGAAAGAAAAATTGGGGAAAAAAATGAATACTGCGAATGATGCCAAATTTGTGGATCGGTAGAATTCTACTGTCCATATATATATGTTTAAGCAAAGTTTCAACTCTTAAAATGTTTTCATAGAACACAGATGCCCCCTCATGTAGACTATCAATAAAAAGGATAATTTAGTATATGAGGATTTATATCTCTCTAGAAGGTAAAACAACAAAAGTCGAAGGTGTAAATCTCTTCATATGCTGGTGAACGTTCTGATAATATTGTGTGCCTCGATCAAACAGTTTTGGAACTATGCACGGTATCATTATTTAATTCAAACATCAAAGCGCTTCACATTTTAAGCGAAATAACAAAAGAAATATCAGGGTTGTACCTTTTCGTGCTGATTTAAAATTCTGCAATGCTTCGTGACCTTAGCTCAAACATATTCAAGGACAATTAATAACTTGAAAATGCAAAAACAAATGCAAAATATAAGAATACTTTATCAAAATATAAGATGTGCGCTTTGGAATGTATTTTATGTTTTGCTTTTGCTATGTTCTAGATAATTTCCAATTGTATCGTTATCCTCGATCTTTAGATAGATACTAAATAAATTAATCAGGGCCAAGGTTACACTGAAAATGAACTGCTATCCATTATTATTTATTCAATCTAAAAAGCAAGAGTGTAAAAAAATTTATCGTGTTACTATGTAAACAGTTGACAAATATTTACCTATCTTAGTACAAAATGAGTACTCTGACGCCATTCAGATTTTTATTTTAAGCGAAATACATGCATACGATTTTTCTAATCCAAAGACACACTTTTATTTCGACTGAGCAAATGATTTATGTTTGTTTTTAGTCCGTCGGATTTTACATTCCGGCTGAAAATCAGCGGCTAGCAGAAGGGAAGTTCGTCATTTCATGTAGTCGCTTGGAGACGACAAAGAACTACATCCTCCGGAATGTGATCATATCGGCCCGAAATGTTGTAAGATTTAATTGTCAAATGTTTAAATATGTTGCCTTTTCGCGTATTTTACACAACTACATAATAATTTTGACTTTCGTTTGTTTATCAATGCTTATAAAAGAGAGAAAAGTAACTAGATACATGTACATAAGTTCCATTTGTAACATATATCTTCATCAAACTACTGGAAAACACACACTGTGTCACCTTAAATAGTATACAAATTTGACTTTTTTCTACGTTATGAATAAAAATATACATATTCATTGCGAAAAGGAGGAAATTGCGATGATTTATATAACCGCCAATATGTACATGTGTATACTTTATTTTTGAAAGCTTTCCATTTTTACAGAAATTGCAACAAAACAAAATCGGACCGTTTCCTCCTGGATGCAAATTAAGAGATTTCTAGTTACTCGTATACATATTAAACATAAACATATTATTAAAATCATTAACAAAGACAAAGCAAAATATGCTATTATGTAAAGTATCAATATTGTTGATATCAGCGTATCGTAATTCTTTATGATTTATGCTGCATATGAAATTTTCATCTCCTGTTTTGTTCAGTGATGAAATTGTTGATTTAATATATATACGTTTATTTGTAGATAGTATAATGCATGGCTACATTTGTATACCTGTACTTGCATTATTTTGAAAATAATCCAAGTATCATTTAGTTATCAAGGTTGTTTTATCCGCTGGTTTACATATATTTGTAACCTTAGATACTGGTATCCAAGAGATTAAGTTCCTAATCCAATGCCTGTGAATTATAAACCTGACCTGATAAATCTGGACTTTGAAAGAAGCAAAGTCAAGGTACTATGCGGTTTCTAAATGAAATCAGATCCTATATTTTGTTGTTGTTGTTGTTGTGTTTTTTTTTCAGCCAAATGTTCAAGAGCACAAAGTTCTGCATTTCCAGTTCACAGGCTGGAAACATGAAATACCTATTCCAGAAACACCGGAATCTTTTGTCACGTTGGTCCGCGCAGTGGAACAGCGAGTGGGCAGCATAGGAGGAACAGCACCAATTATTGTGCATTGCATGTTAGTGCATGAATTCATTATCAGAAGAGCCCTCCGTGACCGAGAGTGTAAAGTCGCTGACATTAACACTCACTCAGCCCCTTACCGCGTGGGTTCGAGTCTCGGCAGGGTCATTCGGATTTTCATGTGAGGAAGCCTTCCAGCTGGCTTGTTGTAGGTCGGTGGTTCTACCCGGATGACTCAGTGCACTCGGGGTCTTCCTCCACCTGTAATTAGCTATATGACTGAAATACTGTCGCAAATGACAAGAAATATACAGAGCTGAGACACTTTTATAGATATTATTACTTTTATATCTCATGACTGTATTATAAGCATATAGTTTGTTTAAGCAAAACGCAGCTTAACGTAATATAACGTTTAAGAATGATGATATAATTTGGTATTAAATACGATCCTCACATATTATCGTGTGATCTTGGCCCATAGGAACGCTGCGGAAAGGAGCGGTCTGTTTTGTGCTGTGTCCGTGTTGATCCAGAAGGTGGAAGTCGATCACGAGGTCAGCGTTTTCAACACTTTCGCTCATGTGAGGTCAAGGAGATCGAAAGCCATACCCAACAAGGTCTGTGCAAACGTTTAACTGCCTATTTCAAACTTGTTCCAGGAGCATTAGATGCTCATTGTAAATCTGTTTGAAAAGACGAATAAAGGGTCATATGCAGTATGTAATCTCCTCGGAATCGATGCATTTTATCTTCGGCAATTTGTTAAAAGTAAAGATCTACGAGATTATAAACTACTATAAAATTAGTGGAAAACATTCTTTAATCACGCGCGGCAGATCATTTAATTTTACAAACGTTCAAATTAGTACGGAAAAATCACATCGGGAAATTAAACCATTTTATGAAATTGGAATTTTTCTTATGCAAGGATTGTTTTCGTGTAAGTCATGTGCTGTCTTAGTGCTGTCTTATAACGATTTCTGCTTTACAGGAGCAGTTCAAGTTTTGCTACCAGTGTGTGAACGCATTTTTGCAGTCATTCGACACGTACTCGAACTTTGCATAGGAAACCTTGCAAACGGACAGCTTCTTTGATGAGTGTCATTACGTTTCTTAAAATTGAAAGTAATGAATATTGTGAAATCATAGCTAACCTTCTAAAAACGAAGCCATTATGATATTCTAATGGTGAATATTCGTTCTGAACAGTGACGTTTTATGATACATTTGTAGGTTGTGTAAACTTGGCTTTGCAGCTACATGCTCTATACAGAGAGTATCTTTTAACCTAATGTATATAAACAATGTAATGTATTTGAATACGTTTCTATGATTTTATCCTAACACAAGATTATGAATTTAGACACCCCCCACCTCACCCCATGTTTTTATGGTAATCTTGAAGACAGATAGATGTTTCTCATCAGTTGTTATGCTGTCAGTCGATCTATTCATGATTTTTTAAATGTAGCATCTCTATTTAAAAACATTTAAGATGTTGGAGAAAATGTTTATGAATAGAGCCCGTTTTACTGAAATTTAATCAACAGATTAAATGAATGGCTCTTAGAATATCACTTTTGTATACTATATAACATTTAAAGAAGAATGAAAAATTCATTTTGCATATTATATACTCGTTTCGTTGATCATAAGTATGATGCTAATAAATTACATTATCAAAGGTGATAATCTCATTTACTATAAATCTCATTTACTATTGCTATCCTATCCTATTCTACGTTATTTAAATTTGAATACTCGGTTAAAAATTTAAAAAATTTTTTTTAATTTTTGGATATAAACAATTTCTGATAAAGAGGAGTTAGAGGAAAAATAAGACATATGTTTATACATGAACTACTTTTTGATTATTTACGAAAATATATAACTTTTCTTTTTTATAAAACTCAGTTGTGTTACTATAGAGAGAGAAATTGCCCTCTATTATATTTAATCCGCATTCGGAAAAGTTAATATTATTCGTAAATGAGATCATATTTTCTATACATTTGTTTGTAATGTAAAAGGTAAACAAAACAACAAAAAGCATAACTACATTGTATTTTATATTTATACCGTGTTTTTTGTAGCATTGATGAATCATAGAGACTATGATTTGATTTATGATGTTTTTTCTTTTAATTTTAGTAGCACAATAATCTTTAGACCGTAGATTAGACTTTAGTCTGAAAACTAGAAAAAAAGCCAAACTTAACTACGAGCATCTACGTTTAATCAGAAATCTTAATATAAAAGGCAATTGAAATACCTATTAATTACTCAACCAAGGACTGCCGATTGGAAAGGGGGTAGATCGAACTTCTAGATTTTACTTTGTTTACATTTAAGTGTCTGCAATTCTGACCAAATAACCAAACTTATAACCATAACCTATTAGATAGTTCGATTTTTGTTAATTTCTAGGTGTGCCTGTCATTGTATTATACAAATAATATAAGAATAAAAAAATACTATCAAGAGTGCATCTTTATTAAACGATATTGAACAAAATGTTAGGCAATTATTATGGCCATACTCTTTCAGCAGGTGTGATTATAGTTGTTATCAAACCATTAGGTCAGGCGTATAAATCCCTTAACAGCAGTGGTACCGAAGCTAGCGAAATATGGCCAGCAAGGTCCCTCAATGTTGTTGATTTTCTTAAATACATGTTATGATGACTATCAAATATGTGGCGATATAATCTAATGATAAATTGTGTAATAATGGCAATTAATGTATAAAATCTTATTGATATCTACGGGCGCCTTTACAAAATATTTAGTAAGAAAAGTTTTTAAGTAAAATCTTTCCATGATTTAAAAAGTTATGAAAGTATTTCTTTTATTTCCGGCATGATTGTCTCAACGTGAGCAAAGATTGTATGTTCCACTTGGAATATTTAACAATAATAGTCTCCCTCATTCAACAATGTTTACACATGTTTGTTGTAAAATACCATGTGAATTGTTTGAAGTGTTTGATTTGGTAAAATTGAGAATGTTTTAGAAAATCAATTGTAAATTTATTGTAAATCATCAGCTTTGTTAAATTATGTTTTTTATATTTTTAATTTTTGCATTTTAAAGTAATAATTTGACCATTTTGTTTAGTTGGTGAGAGTAGGTCAAGGAACTCCAATACTTTGTAAAATTTGTTGTTTTTTACCATAAGTTGTATTATTCCCATTGAATGTTTAGTCCAAGCAAAAACATTTTTAATATATAACAATAATATAACAATAGTTTCTTCCCTTTTTTACGATATGCTCAGAAAATACTATACAGATGTTTTAAAGCTGAAGCTTTTTTATGTACATGACTTAATTTTGGTTATATGATATACATGTACATGTATTTGCTAATTATTGAATCAGTAAATTAACTACATGTAAATTCTGAAAATGAAAGCAATATAACGTTAATAGCATAACTTACACAATAACATGTACATGATTACACAAAATTTTCTGATACGGAAATTGCCGGGACATAACGTTTAAAGTTCGAATCCTCCGTCAGCCTGGCCTTGAATGACGTAATAAAAACATTATATTTGTGAACATGGAACATTCTCCCAACAAAAAATAACAATGGTGATTATATTAACATTATTTGATGCTTTAATTTGAAAGATGATAATGAAGATTACTTATTAACATTATTATTACAACAAGAAACGATGTTCGAACACCTGGTACAGTGAATAAAACAAGCCTAAGATAGGCACAAAAGTAAGACGTGCACTGAAAATGCTAAATATTTACGTAATATAATGGAATACATTGCTCCATATTTGCGTAATAAGAAATGAGTTCATTTTTTCTGAATTCGAAAATGTCGATATTTTCAACATTATGATACGATTTGGAAAACACTCAGACAAATCTAATTATTTAGAATTCGTTCGAAACTGTAGCTTTTACGACGTTCTTTGTCTTATGTCAACCAGAATGTATACAAAAAAGCTTTTTGAACTGAGAAAAATTGATGTAATGTTAAGTTAAAACGAGATATCGTCATTGCTTGCTCTTTATCAAAGATGATTTATCAACTATGACACTGTTTCCAAGTATATTCCATATTCAGCTATGAATCCAAACTGCACTTGCCTTCTTTAAACGCATTGTATTTATTGTTACGATGATTTTGATGTGTATAATATAGTATGTCTACATGTAAATAAATGTGTATGACTAATACGCCGAATCTGTATTTTACTTTTAATATCCTTTGTGTTCACAGGGTATTATACACCATCACCACATTGCGAAATAATTAGGGTACGACTTTGTCCTCTAATCTCCAAAGTAAAGCCGATAACGTTTTATATATCAAATTAGGGTGCTTTTACTATTTTAACATACTGAAACCGTCCCCTTATATTGAAATACTACATAACTAGATAGTTCTGTTTTATTGCGTAATTCCATTCACTGTTTAGCAAACGGTCTACTTCATCCAACCTTCTCATGCTGAACCTTACTTTCCTTTGGCAATTCCCTTTTCTCTCCTGTAACTGTGGTAAAACGTTATAATTCTGACACCCGTCCTTACTGCTGTTCTTTTATCTAATGCCATAACACTACCGTCTTGTTTATCCAATTACCAAAAGATGTAAGCATATTTCAAAAGCTGATGTGCATTTCTTTCTCATATTTATGAGGAATGCTAAGAGCAATGTGTTCTGATTACATTTGTATCATATTCACTTCTCATTTTTTATGCCATATTCGTGACTAAGAAATATATATGTATGGAAATTATAAAAGAGCGCTGCAAGAAGAGAGCTAACATCGCAATTGTCAGACACAAAATATAAAAGCGGTATTGCAGTCACGAAAACACTCTCTTTCATATTTTTGATTAATGTAACGAAAAAGTATCTAACTTACAAAACGTCTAGAACATATCGTTTTCAAAGGTCGGTCATGTCGCACTGATCATTGTCAAATAATACTTTGTTATGATAATTTAAACAGTCGTAGTCAATGATTGACCTAATTTACACAAGATTACTCTGGTTTTGATTGTAATATAGTGTGTGAGCAGTTGAGTTAGCCATTGGAAATAAGGGATTAAAGTTTTAACAGCTGAAAACTTGAAAGGAACGTTGCTGACATGTTTCCTTATAGGACATGATAATTAATGGCAGTCGGGTTAACTGTTAGCATATCTAGCACAAAAATATGCTGAAAATATTCATGACAATAACTCTATGATTCCCGTGCAGATAATGTCACTCCGTCTATCTAATACTTTTTTTGCATACCCAATCAGTTGCAATCGCTTTGCCACCAGATCGGTCACACACATATATCTAGTAAATCGTCCAAATCTCTACCAGCCAAATGCACCAAACGAGAACAAGCCCATTTCCCAGTCTATATCTGCTCCAAGAATTAAACATTAATTGGCATTACTCCTGCTAACAACCGCATCATGAAAAGACAGCTAAAACACCGTTAAGTATAAATGGCTTAGATTGGCGTCTTGACTACCCTGACTTTCAAGACTTATTAATAAGTACGAAGCATTTGATTTCCCGAAACCTAGACACACGAGGTAATCGGGAAGAATTGGAATATTTGTTCGCTAAAACCTTTCTAAATACATAAGCATAATCAAGATTACATCTTGGTTCAGTTTAATTACATTCAGAAAACTTACGCTTCCTTTATGAAAATTACCTTATCCAAATTGAAAACGAAATTTCTTACACGTGTATAAAGTACGTATTCCTATATTGTGATACAAACGCACTAACATGTCAGCTACTTAATATTTCTTTCGATCTCTTAGCTACTTAACATATCTTCCGACACCCTCACAATAGCGTATTTGATATCGACGAAACTTAGAAAATGTCTTTTGAAAAGTTAAAACTACTGAACACTTCTCTTATTCTTTAAAATTTGTTTCTGTGACAAAATTCAATTCAAGTACATATGGGCTAAGACTTATATTCATATGCAGATATAACAACTGGTTTATTTTTATCGAATAGGTAGAATGCATAATAGTGAAAAAAAAATCGACAGAAATGCAATCTTTGCTACTGAGTATTTTAATAATATCATTTTTTTATTTAACCATTTAATACCAGGTGACGGGGCGGTTGAAATTCAAACATTCAAATTTTCTTTTTTACGTAAAGCTATTTAACTGTGTATAGGATAGCGGTTATGGCTCGCGGGAGTTATCATTCCTATCTGTAAATACAAGGGTCAGATGTTTGCGCTATTTATCCTAAAAGAAATATTAAGTCGAAAATATATGTTGTGAGCATTTGCATTTTGTCTCACGTGTACAACCTCAAACTCGGTGAACACTGTATTGAAATTACACAGCATTACCATTTCTTATATACATGTAGCAACCGGTTTTTATCATGAACAGAATACATTGTACAACAAGTAACTATTATTTATACAATTACACTTTCTTCATATTACCTATATACCTAACTCCCTAATTATTTGACCATATAATTTTACTAATATTATTAAAAGGCTAAGACGTTTTCGGCCATGCAAATATTGACATGTGAGAAATAATCCATATTGATTTTAAGAGAAAAATAAGAATACTCGAATATCAATTATTTTACCTTTCCTGTAAGGTCAGCTAGATAGAATCCCTATTTTCATATTTCCATTAAAACTATAACTCGAATGCACACTCAATGGAATTACTTACTTTCGGGACAAAGACATATACTTTTCTCAGTTAAACGTGCCTGACAATGACTAACAAAATTGTGTATGCTTAGTTTGGCGTCCGAATATCAGTTAATAATTACCAGTATAAATGTTTTAGAAGCATGTGTTTAGTTGAGTGGGATTCTTTGAATATCATATGTTTTTTATGAGTCTTTAAGTTTTGAGTTGTTTTGAAAAGGTGTCAGTAATAATGTTTTGTTTGGAATATATTTTGTATATATTTGTATTTGAGAGATGGAGCTTGTCCATGTTTTCATAGTAGGCAACAATATTGTCCAGCATGTATATATCAGTGTCTCTTTACCATCACCGCAATATCGCATTTCATATTTCACATGTGTCCTCTATGGTTCGACACTGTCATAAAGATAAATTGACTAAGACTTACCCTCCCTGAATTTCGCTAAATATAAAATAGCTTTCTGTTGTTTCTCTGTAGAGACGTGTGTATGCTACGTATCAGTCTGGTTGGCGGTACCTTTCTATTGTTCTCAAACAAGATTATTGATTCCGTATTGATTTCATTCGATTGTCCACGTGAAGTCTTACTTTGATAGGTTTATTACAAACTGTGTAATATATTGCCTTGGTTCCGTTGCATACAAGGCTCTTTTTTCTGACAGGGTCTTTTGGATTTCCGATGTGAGGAAGACATTTTGCATGAGGAGTATTCCTCAACCTGATATTAAGTGGACGTCGCTTTATCATTGTTATACTGTCCCTGCAATGATAAACTCCAGCACAATAAACAATGTGTGTTTAAGATTTAAATACTTGCTGATACCACTACCAATATCATAGTACTAGATAATTATACAATAACTTATCAGTAAGCACTATTGCTAATAACTGGGGATGCTTTTTGTGGTACTTATAATGATGATGATGATAATGATGATGATGATAGACACAACTAATCATGACAATTTTCCTCCTTTAAAACGATCAAAGAGTAGTGTTAATAATATCTAAACAGTGAGCATCATATAACAATTAAACTAAGTTTGTATACGTCTATAACGTTTTTACTTATGGATTGAATTGCAAATAATTATGATGATTTATGAAAAACCTTCGGGACAATCCTGGTGTTGTTCATTCACTGATGGGGCAAAATAATTTGCAATTCAATACTTATACTTACACTCTACTTTCTTAACCAAGGGGAAAATTTATCAATTATAATGGTTCATCGATGAATAATTTACATAGGGACTGTGTCCACCGTCCCAGTGTAGTACATACTCCGATGAACAATCATAATTTGCTATTTAATCCTTATATTTACATTTTACTTTATTTATCAAGGGGAAGAAAAGAATTAAAAGACAGTATATTTGTTTTTGATTTATTAAATAAACAACTAACTGACACGTGTAATGGTTTAAGCAAAGGTTTATTTCAAATATTTCCTTAGATACTGATTATTTTTCTTCATTTTCAAACAGATATAAAAAAAAATACTAAAATACGACAGAGCGCTGACCGTTTCCAATTTTGGCTAGAAACCAATTTCATATAGTTTTGATGATTATCGACTGGTGTTTGTAAGTAACAAACCAAACATTTCATCCTATAAAAGTTTGGGATAGGTCAGATGACATGCTAGTGTAGTAAGCGGTTAATGATTACATTCACGGATGAATAGGACACAGTTTAAGAATACATTTGAAATATAAACTGAGTCTGCCCCTACAGCATATACGAAGAATGAACATCATATGACCATTTATTTAAAAAATGTTGACTGACATTGTTGTTTCGGTGATTTTAATCCTCCTGCAACTAAGACGTGAGTAGTACGTTGTATCTTTTAATTATTATATACACGCCATCAAAAATCTTCCTCATGACACGCACGTTAATCCTCTTAACAATTTGTGATGCAATTTCGCAGTATAGTAATTGGTAAAGCACTAATATAGTTTAGTTTTATGGTAAAGCTTTACAATAAGTTCTGATTGTTATCTTTGTTACTCGTGTTATCATGATTGTAATTAGTATTATTTTTAGAACGAGTGTTAAATTCTCATTATCTATTGTTAAACGATAAATGGTAGTACTCATATTATTTCTATTAATAAACAAATACGGAAGATAATAAAATCAAACAGAAGATTCTTTCACTTAAGCCAAATGTTTAATCTTTAAAAAAACAGATTATACAGTGGCTTAAAACTTTCCCAATGTGCAACTTCAATTTAATTGTTGAATCTAGAATGTTAAGACATATCCTTTTCCCGACTATTTCACGACAGGAATGTGCAAAGAATACAAGGGCTGATTACATAATTTTGAGATCTCCCCTCCCATAGGAAATTTTTTAACTTCTAAACCACCGAGAACGTTCATAGGAGGTTGAATTATAATTAGGTTACACATATAAAGAAAATACTTCCTTGAAACTATTGCGTCTAACTGTCTATTTAGGTAACTTGAAATTTAAGTCTTCACATCATAAAGACCCTATTATCATTATTATTCACAATTTGGTACCTTTCAAGATATGTTTTACCTTTAATGAAATAAAAGGGGTATACTTTAGAACAAAAAAACTTTTAGAATTGAAATAAAATATTTTAGAAATGTATATGTCATTTTATTGCGTCTTTAGTGCATAAATATCTATCTATGCCTATAGGAATATTTGCAAAGTAAGCTTCACAAATTAGATTCTTAATACTTATTTTAGAGACGACAGCGTTAAACCTCTCAATAGGGCGAGTTCTATGAGTCGGTAACTATCCTAAATATCGTGGAAACTAAGCATATAAAGATAAGAATTTGTATGCATTTAATATATTGTAGAAACATGAATTTCATCACGAGTTTCCGTAGATTCCATATCCTAATATAAACGTTTAATTTACTTCAACATACATCTACAGTTATGATTATGTCCGATTTCGGACCCATATCCATTCTTTTGTTTATTCAACCAAGCACAAATTAAATAAAGTGTAGACAGCAGAGAGCAAAAAATAAAATTGAAATTTGAATGACATTAGAATATTAATACATAACAGTTATAATTGTATTTAACATTGTTTTTTACAAAACCGTGAGTGATTTAAAATTCAAAAGTGACCGCTCATTTATCATTCACTAAATGAAAGGTCTAAATGTTTGTGAATCGAAACAAGGAAGAATTTGGATTTTTTTCCTATGTATAAAAAAAAAAAAAAATTTAAAAACCTTTAAAAAAATTTTTTAAAAAATACTAATTAAATCATGTTTATATTTGTTAAAAATAATGTGGTAAAACAAATTATACGTACCTAAATGGAAAAGACATTATGTAACACTGTTTATATAAAAATATTTTGTTCATAGCAATGTATGCAATTCAATCAAGATTTAGAATTCACATCTGTTTAATTTCATTTACAATTCAGAATCAGAAACCAGGGACCCAGATTGTTGTGATCGCCTTACAGAATGTCAAAATCCTGACTGTTCTTGTTGCTCCATAGAACTGAGAGCCGAACTTCATGTGAAGATGACTGTAAGCCTGGTGATCACGGTGAGTATTGTTACATCAAATGTCCAGACCACTGTCTAACATGCATCATGTTCAGATAGTTACATTTCTCCCTTTTCGGGCGACAAATGCTGCTTAAACCAATCAAATTGCAAGATTTGTTCCTCAAATTCAGAATGTTCTGACTGAATTGATGGTCGGTATGGTGAAAATGCACCACGAAATGCAGAATTTGCAAAAATGAAAAAGGCACGTGCCGTATTTGTACAGGAAATTACCGGGGTTATTACTGCCATGAGTGTAGACTAGGCTTTTATGGTCACAACTGCGAGGAAGAATGCTCAAATGGTTGCATAAATAACACATGCGATTTTTCAAATGGAACGTGTACATGTAATTTTGACTTCTACGGATCCTTTTGTGAAATGCGATGTTAATCGAATTGTGCAAATAATGCGACCTCCAGCAAATGTAATAAGGGAAATGGAAGTTGTACTTTTGGATGCTTGTTTGGATACCAAGGCGGTTCTTGTGAAAATAAATGAAATGAAAACTGTATAAATAGTTCTTGTAATCGAAATACTGGGAACTGCATTTTCGGTTGTAATAAGGGTCACACGGGAGCAGTATGTGATTCAAATGGTTTGTGGCTTTTTATTCATATTTCCAAAGACCTATTAAACAAAGATAGGAAACTCCTGTAACAGACAGAGGAATTATTTTTCACGTTGCAGATCACCGAATTTTGCCAAATATACATAGAAACATCATTGAGAGAAAAATAACTTTCTTATGAAAGTATCATTTTCTATTACAAGAAAATATTTTCATTTTTATTAATTTTGAAAATTAATTAAATTTTACTTTAAATTCAACCAGTGTAGCAGAAAACAAAAAAAATCTATATATTTTGTTCATGCAGGGACTTCTGTATTTTACATAAACTTTTTTCTATCTTTACTAATTTTAGTATTAGGTATCATTTAGAAGATAATGTATTGTTCCATTGAAAATTATGAATTACTTTCTAATATCTCAAATGTAATAGCAGAAATATGCAAACGTAACTGGGAGATCTAGACAATCTGCCGCGTGATTTTGATTACTTGCCAAATTTGTTATTAAAGGTCTTTGATATTTCCAAATACCAAGTCATGTTCAATGGATATTAATTTATCCAAAAATAATTCTGATTTAAATACTTAAATGAAAATTCTATCTCAAAAAGTACTTAATAAACAATATTTATCAAAAGTTTGCATGTTGTTGATATCATCTATCTTATCGATATTGGAAAAAGCTCTACCCCATCATTTTTCGGCGACTGAAACTGTAATTGTTGGACTCAGTGGAACACTGGCTGTGCTGATCTTCGCCGCTGTAATTGTTTGTCTAATATTGTTCATCAGAAGGTTTGTAAATATTCAGTATACATATTTTATTTTTATTTATTTATTTTTTTATTTTTTTTGGTAAATTTACATTCAAATTCAAAGATTTGATGTTAAAAGAAGGTTTGATATGCTATCATGATGAGCCTGGCCGCTGATCACAACGTTTATACTAAATAAATTATATACTGTTTTAGATGTTTTGATAATTCAGCTATGAAATATATATGCTTGCTAATTCATTCCCCATTTGTTATACAAAGATGAACACCTAAACCGTCTGGTCTTTTTTGTATTCGCCCCCTTAACTGCTACCCGTAGCTGGGTCCAGTGACGCTAGGCAACAAGTCTGTGTATTGCCTAAGTTCACCTGGTCACATATGAATTCCAAGGACCGGAGAAATTCCCACTAGACATAACAAATCGGACAGAATCTTCCTGGATTCTATTTGAATCTGGGCAGAATCACCCCGACTTTAGTGTGTTTGTCATTGTTTGTAACTTGGATACCTGTATGTTTTGCTGATTTGAATGGCTAAACAGCATAATAAAGATTATACGTCATGAACGATTATCTAGCCTGCTTTACTCAATCCACATCTTCATCTTTAACTGTCTAACTTTCCTTCAATCTCATTTTCACTTCTGATTGCTGTCCTGTATAAAACATCCCTTTTCTGTAATAAATTATTTTAATTATAACTGCATAACTAATAAATAACTATTTTCATCTACGAAGGCAAAGAAGTAACATCAATATATGACTGGGAAATCAGGGAGAGAGAGGGGGGGGGGACTGCGCGCAATACATGACTTTGTGACTTTACATTGCATTTAATATATTCGTAGTAAAAGTTAACCAGATAATTTTAAAAAAAAACATGTAATAAAACTTAACCACAATACATTAATTACCTGTTCCTATACGAGATGGGTTTTTCCGCCCAGCAAAAATATTATTGGGACTAGGGTACGCCAGATAATATGTTCCTTACCGTAAATAAGGTTAATATCAACAGAAACGACGAGTTTAGAATTTAGTTTTGATGGACAGAAATATCTTCATCACATCACAAAAGTCCCTCGATATACATTCGATATGTCTGAATACGATTTAAAAGTTAGCCACCAATTGTACAATAAACAATATGTCTATATTCCTGTAAAATTATCTAAGTATAATATGGTATGAAAATTAAGTGCTGTTTTAGCCGTTATGAATCATTTAAATATTCCAATAAAATGCTTACATTTATTTGCGTGTAAATAAGTGTACTGCGTATTCATATAATTGTGGCTGCATCCAACGATGCAAAATTCTGACTTCGCGGTCGAACAAGAATCACAAGCTTTTATGATTAAAGTTCATGTGTCGATTGAAAATGTGCTTTCTAGAAGAAAAGGAATTACAAAATGTAAACAACAAAATGCCTGCTGTAATGGAAAATTTTAACAACAAACGAAGTTTAAATTCGGAAGTCGGCGGCAACAAATGGTTATCAATACAAATGTAGCAATGATTTAAATTTCAATATTTATGCTCTTCATATACTGAATATAAATATACCTAGAATAAAATTGGTAAATACTATAATTAAAAGTGGAAATAGTGCAAACAAAGTGCATCAATGGAATGAGAAATGAAACATGTGTAAAACTGACTATAAATTTCGTACTTCTGTCCCCATGTTTATGACTAGACTAGACTATTTGAGGTTACCGTCGCTTCGACAGTATTTCAGTCATATAGCGACGCCCAGCTAATTACAGGTGGGAAGACCCCGAATACACAGATGCATCCGGGTAGAACCACCGACCTACCGCAAGCCAGCCGGAAGGCTTCCTCACATGAAAATCCGAATGACCCTGCCGGGATTCGAACCAACGCGGTGAGGGACTGAGTGAGTGTCAAAGTCAGCGACTTTACCCTCTCGGCCACGGAGGCCCCTCCATATTTATACATTGCACTCTATTTAGCAATTATTGTAACACACATGACTGTTAAAGTCCTGTAGCCCATCACCTTTTTCTCGAGGTGGGGGAATTATGCCCGCTTTGTATAATACGTGGATTTTTTGTCCACCTGTGCCAAATTTCGTTTGTGGGATTAGTCCGCCTACACGTATTTCACAAGTGAATTTAGTCCGAAGGATATCACTGTTCACGTTAAACAGCCTGCAGTGAAGCCCATAATCTTAGGAACCATGATATATCCTATTTAGATTTTATTTTTTTCTTTACCCAGTGGAACAATAACAATTAAAGAAAGTTTTGTTTCGTTAAACGTATTTTTAGATTAATCAGATAGCTAACATGCGTAATGGCAAAGGAAATTAACCGCACAGGAACAAAATAAAACGTTTATTTAAAATATTTCCTTAAACCTTCAATATTCTCCTTTATGTTCATAAAGATAAAATAATAACTTAACGACCACAATGCTCTGACCGTCTGCAAAGTTTGGCAAAGTACTAAAACCTTTTGTTTTGATTGATCGAAATAACTGACAGTTGTTTGTAGCAAATAAGCCACGCCTTCCACCCAATGAAATTTCGGTAAGTTCACATGATAAGCTAAAATAGTTCCCCGGGTTATGCTTACATTCGCTTAACATTTTAAAAATGCATTTGAAATGTAAATATTGTGTATATATATAGCCTGCTTCAGCTATGGATACCAGTTCAAACATTCCCTTACCTTAGTTGCCACATAGAAGATGCTCAACAAAACATGGCTAGCTATTTCAAGGATGTTGTCTAACATATTTGTCTTTGGGATTTTAATAATCTGTCTGTTACCAATAAGTAAGTAGTACGTTATATCATGTAAACTTTTAACAAGAGTGTTCTCTGGAACATGTGTGTCACCTGCTGAAGCGTGGCGGACAGACAGACGGACAGACAGACGATGAAAAAGTGATCCCTATGTGTCACCTCTGCTTACAGCAGGTGACAAAAAATGTTACCAATATAATATCGCCCTCATTCCTTTAAATCATTTATGATGCAATTTTGCTGTGGTAATTAATATAACACTAACACATTGAAGTTGTGTGGACAAAATAATATCTATAATAATAAAAATAAAATGATACGTTTCGGAGATGAGAAGGGATAGAAGTCGGTAAGTACTCGTATGATGAGTATAGTAAATCAAAACAAAATTAAATATAAGTATACAGTGATGAGTATATATATGCATTTTATATATTGCAAACACTAAGTTTAAATTCTCTTAAAATACATATAAAACTAGGCGTAAACATGTATGGAGGTTATATAATACTTGAATCAATTTCGATTCCGGGTCTTTGTGTAAAGGTCTGACACCAGAACTATAGCCACTGCCTTTTGCATATTTATTATGTTACTTAGCGAGACACGTAAATGATAAAGTAATGAAGTGGAGTCTCTACTCCACCTCATTAGCATCAACAATAATAAACAATAAATTCGAAAATCACAATACTTACATAAATAACTGTAAATAAAAACAAGATGTTTTATCTGGTTTAGCATTAATTTGTGATATAGTCGTGCATAATTTAAAAAGTAAAACATATCCCTCATTTATCATTCACTTAAAGAAATTTGTGAATTGAAACAAGGGTGCACATTGAAAATTTAAAAATGTATTCTTGTGTTCGTTATATCTTAATGCTTCTAATTGTAACATTCATCTTAGATAGATAGATAAGAATATGAGTTCGTTATACATATTTTTTCTATGAAATGCCAAATATATACAATATTAAAGAATTCGAGCATAAAAATCACCTACAAAATAATAGTTACAAAACTTAATGATATGCAATTCAACTTATGTACCATAATGAAGAAGACTATACTACATCTAAAATAGCATAAATATTTGTTGTAATATAATTATGCTTTAATCATGATTTATCTGTTTCATATTCATCAATAATCTAGAAACAGAGACAAGGGACCTAGATTGCTGTGATCGGCCCCCAAATTGTAAAGCTCCTGACTGTTCTTGCTGTACTGAGGAAAGATACAATATATGCAAAAACCAGAACCGAACTTCATGTGAAGGTGACTGTAAGCCTGGGTATCACGGTGGCTTTTGTTACAACAAATGTCCAGACCACTGTCTGACATGCAAAGATTGGGTGGAACCTTTCACCAGAGAATGTCTGACTTGCGAACCAGGCTATCATGTAGTAAATAGAAGATGTGTACTGGATGGTTGTCCAGACACCTGTCTCGCGTGTGAAAATGCAACTCACTGTACAGATTGTGCACTTGGACATTACAACGGACAGGACACAACAACATTGAACTATCACAATGACTGCCGGCTTAAATGTCCTCTACGCTGTACATCGTGTACCTCACAAACCAACTGTTCGTCTTGTAAAAATGGGTATTATGGTGCTCAGTGCTCTGATGTGTGTTCAAATGGCTGTAATCTTGGATTTTGTTTTATAGATGGAACATGCTTCTGTATAGAGGACTATTTTGGACCAAATTGTGACCAATTTACGGGTGATCGTCAATGTTCATCACACTGCTTAAACAATGCGTGTGATATAATGACAGGGAAATGTTTACATGGTTGCCTTGGCCATTTTCAGGTACCATATTGTACATATTGTTTACCAAACTTTTCTGGACAAACATGTGAGTTATGTGTATCTGGAAAGTATGGTACCAATTGTACAGAGGAATGTCCTGACAAATGTATAACGTGCGATCAAACGACAGGGTACTGTGAGAATTGTGAGGGTAATTTTAAGAGCAATGAGTGTGATATATGTATGGCTGGCTATTACGGAAAAAAATGCAGTTACGATTGTTCCTCTAACTGTGTTGACAAATTGTGCCATCGATTAAATGGAACGTGTTCGAAGGGTTGCATTTCTCCCTTTTCGGGCGACATATGTTCGGATTGTATTGATGGTCGGTATGGTGCAACATGTCAAGTGGAATGTGCCACAAATTGCAAAGCTTGCAATAAAGAAAATGGAACATGCCTTATTTGTACAGGAAATTACATTGGTGAATTTTGCCAAGAATGCAGACCCGGATTTTTTGGTCAAAAATGCAAAGAAGAATGCTCACATGGTTGCTTGAATAAGGCATGCGATTTTTTTAATGGAACTTGTGTGTGCATTAATGAATTCTACGGTTCCTTTTGCGAAAAGCCATGTTCAACGCAATGTGCTAACAATGAAATCTCTAGAAAGTGTGATAGGGGTAATGGAAGTTGTTCGTTTGGGTGCTTGCAAGGTTACCATGGTGATTATTGTGAGCGAAAATGCAGTGAAAACTGTATGAATAGTTCCTGTCATCTTATAACGGGAAACTGTACTTATGGGTGTGAAAATGGGTACACAGGAGCAACATGTGAATTACAAGGTAATGTGTTTGTTTATATGGTTTTACGTCTATTGCAGTATACAAATGTAGAGATATCATATAGTAGTAATTTCTTAACTCTAATTGACTAGTCTTTGTTTTGTTGCATGATAATCTTTTTACAGTGAATTTACATTGCCCTTATTGTTTAAAATATCCCTCTTTTTTTCTCTCTATCTCTCTCTCATATTGCCCAGGCGTTAATTACTGTGATTACCAAGGAAACGTCGAGAGGGATTTGTATTAATTGTAAGAACTTTTGTCCCAATCGACGTAAAATAAATACGATTTAACTATTTACTGTAACTCAGATATGACAAAAAAAATCATGAAATAACAATATCTATTTAGACTTAAATGATGACCATCAGACTGTGTCCCCGATCGGAGCTTCAGTTGGAGCATCAATAGGCGGTATGACAGCAGTCGTAGTAATTGTTGTCATGGTGATTGTGTTTGTCAAAAGGTAAGTTGCTTAAGATACAAGCAATATTAAACTAACCCAGCTTACCAATTCAGAGATTCGCAGACGTTGTCCCCACTGTCATGCTTGTATCATGGCTTTGAATCCATGGTGAAATCAATCTTTATAACCTGATTTTTTTTTTACTTTGCCAGATACTAACAGGGTATGAAATCGGAGTACTAATATACGATTTAAGTAAATGATGTCAGAGTAGGGGAATTTTCTTTCATATTTTATATAATTTAATTTGCATTGCTATATACATTGTACCAGAATTCAAGTAAAT
The DNA here is from genome assembly GCA_021229015.1 of Solen grandis. Lineage (NCBI taxonomy): Eukaryota > Metazoa > Mollusca > Bivalvia > Adapedonta > Solenidae > Solen > Solen grandis. Next base: position 13,286,613 of record CM037794.1, read on the forward strand.
ATAGCAATTTCTCTGATTCATGGGTAAATTTTGTACTTATTTGCATATGATTTGACAGCTACATATTATATTTTCATTGCTTTCAGTATTAAAACGTTGAATTAAAGATATCTAAAGTGAAACAAGAAAGAAAATAAAATAAATCAATCACATTCATTTTGTTTTGACTATGCTTTCAAAATTTATATAGGTCAAAACACAAGAAGGCTTACGGTGACGATTGTCCCCTGCAAGATATGAATGCACATGCCTCAACATCCACATCTGGAAGCCTTTCAGGTGAGTAGTTAAGATTATGAAAACGTATTGCAAATATATTCTAACTATGGTATTATTTTGAATTCTTCCCATCGTATATGTGTTTACTTAATATTTTTAAGTAATGGTTTCACTTTTTTCATTTTAATTGGCAATGTAGATTGTTCCCTTCCCTGTTCTAGACAAGCATTCATTTCTCCTGAAATATATAAATATATTTGTTTTACAAAATGCGAAAAGTATATGCGTTTCCATTGTCGAATATTATTAAATGCAAACTTATTTGTGCACATGTATTGTTATTATATAGATCTGAAGACAGGAAAAGGCAAAGAAAATGTTTACATAAATGAGATCGGCATTATCTCTAAACAAAACTATGAAAATCTTGGAAATGAAGCAGAAGCTATTGTACACAGAGATGATCCCTCAGACAAGCCAATGAAGTTCCACTGGAATGAAGACTTTAAACATTTCACTACCGTAACTCGTATCAGTCTGGCAGATTTAGCTGACTATGTACTTCAGAAAAGTATCCCTTTCTTTCAAAAGGAATTCAAAGTAAGGCGTTCATTTTTTTTATTTTTATTTCAAACTAATCTGCCAGATATATAAGCTCATGCATATATTTTGTAATGCATGTCATGTTCGTATTTATCTTTCATATATTTGTTTTTTGTTTTTTTTTAATTTGACATCCAACCAATGGTAATTAAGTCATTGAGACATAGTTCGGTCTCACTGCGATAATACGCCATGGGCAAATGTTATTACACAACGAGTAACATTATGTTGGCATCGGTTAAACAAGTCATTGTGGTGTACTTTTAAGTTGATCATCAAATTAGTTTTTATTTTACGACTGTGGTATATGGTAACATATATAATTCTGGTCCATGGCTTTCAGATCAAATATCACAGTCTTGATTATATCTTAAAAAGGCATTGGAATATAATGCACAAAATTAAGATAGTATTTTGCAAACAACTCAAAGATCTTTTGCTTTAATGTCAGGGTAAATGAAAATGCTTACATATATTTATATCATGAAACAATTTCTATCTGAAAACTGTTGCTGTTGACATTATGCATGACGATTAGATACATGCTGGAGATGGAACATTTGTTAGTAAGAGGATGATGTGGATCCTGCAATACACATCTAAATGTATTATTACAGTTACATAATTCTTATACATTTGTATTCCGTATACTTATAAAGTAAACAAGTTACAAATGCTCTAAAATGGTAAAAAGACAACTCTTTGAACTCTTATGCATTTATAAAGATAGTCTTTTTTTTGAAAATATCGACAGTAACCGACATGCTAAAACCACATATTTAGCAAATACAACTGTATAGATATCATTTTAAAATAGGAGTTTCCTAATGGGCTTCAGAAGTCACATGAAGTGTCCCAGTTGCCTGAAAACGCTACTAGAAATCGGTATAAAGGTGTCTATCCATGTAAGTAGTGCGGTATGATATGTAACAGTAATATATTCTGCGAAGAATACCTTTTAAATGTAAATATTGTTTTCATCGTAATGGCATGGACATTGGAATTGAGTACAGAGCTGAAAAGGTGGTATGTATGATTTAATTCATAGGCATTTAAAGACTCTTATCATAGTATAAATTTCATAATCTTAAAAGTAGTGAAAATGCAGTTGCTTTAATACCCCGAACCGTCTTTGCAGATGATGATTATAGAGTAACACTACAAGGAAGACAGTATGGAGACTATATCAACGCAAGTTATGTTGATGTATGTTATCGTTCAGCTTCACTCCGTTATTTGTATATTTTAGTACAGTAAATGGTTTGTTATATTCTCCATGTAAATTGATAGTTGTATTTTATTAGACAAAATCTGAACACGATAACTTAATTGTATTACTTTCTGCTCATTTTGATATCCCATAAATAATTTTATATATTTATCAAAAAACAGTGTGTATTATTACACAATCTTTTTCAGGGATATGAAACAGAAAAAGCCTACATTGCTTGTTTAGGTAAAGAGTTGTGTGATTTCTTAATTTTCTTTTTGGTGTGAATTTAAATATACGAAATTCAGATTACGAAAAATATAAAAAAAAATTTCATTCTCAAACGAGATGACAAGATCTTTATTAATTATATTACAATATAGATTACCTGAACACATATTTAAGTATTCAGTAGTTGTTCCTTTTGGGGGGTGCTCGAAAGTAGGCATTAAGAAAAGTCGCACTAACACGAAAATGTAAAACGTGCACTTGAAATCAGAAGGAAAATTTATACTTGTATCTATGTCTAGGGCCCATGAAGAAACATTCAGAGGACTTCAAGATATTTTGGCTCATGGTTTGGCAACAGAAAGTTGAAATGATTGTCATGGTTACCAATTTGTTCGAGGAAGAAGGAGTAAGTTTCTTCTTATCACAGGAATGCACCACAATTACATGCTTGTCAAAAAATAAAACCATGACGGTACAGTCGTTTTGTAAATCGCTTGTTACTATCCAAATGCAAACTAATTCAAAGATAGACGGTGTTTTAATACGTTTATGAAAAAACATACTTAAGAATCAGACTTGACTTGACTATTTGAGTTTACCGTCGCTTCGACAGTATTTCAGACATATAGCGACGTCCAGCTAATTACAGTTGGAGGAAGACCCCGGATGCACGGAGGCACCCGGGTAGAACCACCGACCTACCACAAGCCAGCTGGAAGGCTTCCTCACATGAAAACCCGAATGACCCTGCCGGGATTCGAACCCACGCGGTGAGGGGCTGAGTGAGTGTGAAAGTCAGCGACTTTACGCTCTCGGCCACAGAGGCCTCTTAATATTCAGATGAGCAAGTACTCTTTTGCTTGAAACCTCATAGATATATCGAATCCGTTAAAAAAAAGAAACTACAAAACTTAAAATAGATATGTGGAATATTTTTGTATCACATTTGTTTATGCGAAACTTCTTTGAACTCAATTAAAATAGATATTATATCATTAATAACTGGATATTGCTATTATTTTTTACTATTTCCATACATCCATCAGCGCTATATGAGAGTTGTGCTTTCCATTGTTATTGTGGATGACTTTTATCTATATACATTTTGTATTATAATAAGTAAATGCTTCATATTTCAGAAAGTGAAATGTGAGCAGTATTGGCCAGATTCCGGCACCTCTGAACTCTATGGGAACATTATTGTCGCCTGTCATACAGAGGACGAGTACGCAGACTTCACAATACGGAGTTTTACTGTTTCTAATGTAATTTCCAATGATTCTTTAAATAAGTATGATATATATGTAAGGAGATTTAGAATTCATTAAAGAAATCAAATATACGATTTCATTATGAAATTAACATAAATAAGCCTGACTCAAAATTTATCATTTTTAATGGTTGCTTTAACAAAATTTACTTCTTATGATTATGTTTACTGAAATACAAACCTAACATCTTTTCAGGCGTTACTGTTCATAGTTTTTGTCCTTTCGTTTTCTTATTTGTGCACGTATTACTTACGTATATTTCAAATTCATAATTTGATGTCCATAAATTTATTTGCATTTTATTCATGGTAGTATTTAATGTTTTGGTAAAAAATATCTTCAACTGAATATAAGTTCCCGGTTTCTAGCGAAGTAAACAGGAAAATATAATTGCACTGAAGTACTAGATACGCATAAAATAACTTCCGGAAAAAAATAAAAAAGAAAAGGAAGATTTTTGAAATACGAGTCTTTATCTTACAGATAAAAAGATACACATATAACAAAAATGCTGTATCAATGGTTCGCCTTTGAAGCAAATTATTTTTTTTCTAATGCAGAAACTTAAGTTCTTATTAAGTATTCTGAAGGCTCAGATTTGCACATAGATATCACATAATTTCCTGCTCCATTGTATCACAAACTCTTAACAAATGAATAGGCCAAATTTGCATTTTTGGTGCTCTTCCGTAATTTGACATGTTCTGCACAGCAGGTAAACAAATAGATTAAAACGGTGCAAGCTCGTGCTTTTCAAACATATTGTTTCATCAATCCGTAAAATCTTAGCTGTACCTTTGACATGTTTTAAACGGTTATCATAATCAAGCATATAACATGATCTAACCGATGTTGAAAAAGAAGAATATTTTTAGTAAATTGTGTTCCTAATAGCAATCATGAAAGTATAAACATGCATTATTACTTTCTTTTTCATTCATACTTCCAGTTCATTTTAAATATCTAAAATACATTTCATTTATTTAATGATTTTCGATGGATTACCTAGAAATAACAGTGGATTATATCCCGATAATTTCACTGTTTTGAGGAGTGAAATTATCAGGAGTACAGTGAAATTATCAGAAACTTTAATCCAATCCTACGTTATAAACTGATTGGAGCGTCAATTGTGCTGGGTTTTACGAAAGAAAAGACGTCATAAATAACGTCAACTACGCGAGATAATCCCACAAATTTTGAAGTCTTTTGTGAATAACACATCTAATTTCTGGACATTAAATCAAAAGAAAAATTGTTTGTTTTGTTGAAAGATGTATAATTTCATTCGTGAACATAAAAAGCAATACTTCTACGTGAGGCGAAGCTACGAGTGAAAATGCATCTTTATTATGTTCAAGGTGATGGTCACTAAACAGCTGATGAATACTGTAAGTTTTGATTGGTCGGCTTAAAAAAAGGAAAAGAGATCAGCTTGTTCGCTTTGTATATATTCCTAAAAAACTCGATTTTTCGATTTACGTTTAAAATAATTAGTTCACCTACACAAAAATCACATCTAAAGGATGAATGTCGGATTTGAAACATTCAGACACCTTTGTATCTTCAAAATCTCACATTTGTTAAGACGTGATGTATCAGCATAATAACTTCAATACTATACGGTTGATGCACTCCAAACTTGTTTTGTATAGTGATAAGTATTCTTTCGATTTGATGTTCACCCTTTCTCTGACAACTGCTGGATTGCAGGTGACACAAGTAACACCCATCCAGAATGACATGCAGGTGTCACAACTAACACCCATCCAGTTGTATTACCTGAAGGGCGTATTATGTTGTGAACTGGTCGTTCTTCTGTCCGATCGTTATCAATTTCATATCCACTCTATATATATTTTGAACGCTTGAAAGACATTCATGATACTTGGGTCAATTGTCCTCTCATCAATATGAAGAATAAACACTAAATATAAATAATACACCACGACTGTGTATCATTATTAAAGATACTTATTGTTGTGTTTGTTTTTGCAGAGATCATTTTCTCTGTATCCATGTATTTTTGTAGTATGTGTCATCTCGACATGTGTTATCAAGATTATGGTTTTATCAGTTACAGTTTCGATGTGCTTCTTATTCTTTAATCATGTAAATGTTTGTAGTGAAATCGAATGTCAGTTTTATTTTTGTCTCATTTGCAGGGAAAAGAGAATAGACGTCTGTACCAGATCCATTTTACAGCCTGGCCGGACCAAAGTGTTCCCCATGACGTCACAAGTCTGATAGAATTCCGAAATAGAGTGAATAGCAATAGTTTTCGACTAAACATGAGTGGTCCAATAATTGTTCACTGCAGGTATTTTGGCTGTTGTTATTTTACGCCCCACAGTCATCATTCGGAGATATTTTCTTATTTAATTTAAGTTACAGCCAGACTGCAGTTTTACCCTGCTGAAATATGGCATCATAGCACCCCTAATGGCATCATCTTTATTATCTTTAAATAGCGTTGATTTACCCATTATCTTTCCTGAGAACTAACCAAGTATGTTCCATGCATTTGTAAAGACTTATATATGTTTCTGTCGGATATCGAGCACGTGAAACTTGTTCTTGATGCATATTTATATTTAACCATTCGCTTAAATGGGTCTGTAAATTGTGTGATTTTGAGTAAAATTGAAGCAATCAAAAAAGAAAGGAAACGTTTTGCCCAGTCAGAAAAACCATTATAACATTTCTTGAGTGAGCGAGTTTAAATTAGTTTCAGTTTGAATACCTAATTCAACAGTATCCCACGATAGAACAAGCACCTCTCACTTAAGATAAACATTGATAAGTTTTTTAAAACAATAAATGCATTTTTTTTAAATCTAAGTATTAATGCAGATAATGTAGTATTATGTTCACTAGCGATGGTAGTTCTTTCACAGATATTCTTAATAAAAATGATCTTTCGAAAGAGGAAAGATAAGACACAGTGATCGTCATTGTGAGTTTAAACATAATATGTGTCAAATGTTTTAAACAAACGTTGTCAAACCAAATAGATAGATACAAATACTGATGCGGAAGACTATTGATTTGATGCTTTTTGCCTCGGTTGTTGACAAAAGACAGGAGCTAAAATGATATAAGATATAGAAAGCGAGGATACATTCCCATCAAAATTATGATACATAAAGACCAAAGGTTAAATGAAACAATATTTTGTATTAAAATATTAAATTACAAAACAATATATTGAACCTTACCATAGTAGAAGGTGATAAGAACAAACGCAACAAGTTTCATGCTTGTGTTGTATGCTGTTGATATTATGTTATATACTTTATATGTTTACTGTGTAGTGCCGGTGTGGGACGGACCGGGACGTACATCGCTCTAGACATACTGACACAACAGGGGAAGGCGGAGAAGGAGGTGGACATATTCAGATGTGTCATGAACCTGAGAGGTCAAAGGGTCAATATGGTGCAGACCTGGGTATTAATCTGAACTGTTTATTTGTTGAAAAAAAAAACGATGGCAGTTTTATAAATAATGGTAACTAACCATGAAAATAGTCTAAAACAATGATGTAACACAGAAAATATTGTCTTTTCTATTTATATAATTAAGAGAATATTGATTTCTATGCCATTTAAGTATATTGTGTCTAAAGTTAGGTAGAGATTTAAGGACTCCTCATGGTCATGATACTACTTAAGTCAACTCAAATTTATTGTAACTTTCGACTGTTAGCAGCTAGGATATAGGGCAACACACAAATGACAAATGAAACGATAGTAATTATAAATTGTATGATTTACAAATTATATATTTCATTGCAGTTTTTTCATACAAATGGCAATATGTAGCGAATGCAGTAGTTTGTAGAGGAAGATGTAATAGAATCAATAGTGATGAAAATAATAAAGATAGTGATCATCATTCGAATATCGTTTTGTAAATTTATTGTTTACATAAAACATAATGTTTTTTCAGGACCAGTATAGGTACCTACATTACGCTGTTTTGCATTCTTTGACCTTCGACCCAGAAGCAATTCAAGCAGAACATTTCCAAACCCATTTGCAACTGATGACAGATCTGACATTGGCAGAAAAATTCCGTGTAGGTTTTATTTATCATTGGTGAATTCTCACTTTATATCATTATTTTATGAATTGAATTTTTTTATCGATGATGGTATTTTCATTTATCTTCCCCCAGGTGTTCCAGTCCATTCCAGCTGACCTTTCTGAAGACGATCTTGATGCAATACAAAGAAATGAACAACAAATCACCAGAAATCGCGTGAATGCTGATATCGAAGGTAAAATATCTTGCATGAAATAACATTCTCAATACTAATTTTACTATTAAAACCAGTTTGATAAAGAACTTATTATCATGGGCTTTCATATCATAAGTCAGAAAAAAAATATTCAGAAACTTGCATCGCTGATTAAGTAGCACGCATGGACAAGAGATTAAACAAGACAAAGGACAATTTAAGATGAATGATAACAAATCATTAATCTTCATTATCGAGATATATTTTATTATCACGTTTAAGGTAAGTATCTGTCATATTACTTAATGATTTTACAGATATTAAAATTATGTGTGTTTCATAAATTGAGTACAGCTATTTTTTCTCTTTAACGTTAGGTGATTCCAACCGACCTCGATTGTATCTCGGAATGAAATACTCAGACAACGACTACATCAATGCTGTTTATCTAAATGTATGTCATTGCTTATATATAAATGGTATGATGTAAATTATTGGTGTTTTTTCTTGCAACAAACACAATTTGAAAGTACAAAAACCATCATGTGTATGCAAATGAACAATTAAAATTATTTTTCTCATCTCGTACCAGTGAAATGATTCGATCTTTTTGCAGATTATACGAACTTTCCCTAGTTCATGTTTTCATTTACCTTGCTGTACGTGCGCGAATTTGTTATTTTTTACCAATAAAAGTAATATGATACATAATTATGGAGCGCATCGATTCATCGATACATAATCTCTCAGCAATTCCAATTATGTTTGAGCTACAATTAAATAAAAACGAAAGTATTTCACAGTAAAAGGTTGTTGCTCTTTTTCTCATCTTTGCAAGGTAATTCTCAACTGGTTAACATAATTATATTTCCATTAATCTTTTTTAGTACGATTCACATGCGTATGTACTATTTCAGACGTAATAAATCCGGAAAATCATACTTTCTTGCGAGTTTAAATTACATGTTGACTTGCCTAAACCTTACATTGCACAAGCATCTCGTTTATCTTGACCCAACTGCTTGCATATATATATATATCAAGTACATACACTTTTTTTCTATTAGAGTTACAAACAGAAGAAACGCTACATAATAACACAAACGCCAATGACAGAGACGGTGATACATTTGCTGACATTGCTTGTCCAGGAGAAATGTCCATGTATTGTTTCTCTGGATGACCCAGATCTGCAGGATAAGGTATATGTACTTTGGTTCTAATTGTCAGAGCAGAGTCAACATGGTGTGATAAAGCGTGGCAAATACATCAGTTTTAATTATCATGATTAAATATTCAATATTTGCAGGTATAAATTAGCAATCTCTTGTTTGTTTATTTTATCCTCTGTGTCAAAAATGAACGGAACAAACGAATAATTTAGATATGAAACAATAATGCGACTTAAGATAAGGAATATCTTATATATTCATTTGCATCTGAAAAGTTATGTTATTTTTAAGTGTTTGTATTACAAATAAACAAGTAAATTTCTTAAATTGATATCGCCTAAAATAAAAGTCAACTGGTTAAAAACTAAGCCCATCAAAACCTACGATATTGCTCCAGAAAGAAAAATTGAAAAATAAAAAATGAATACTGTGAATGATGCAACATTTGTGGATCGGTAGAATTCCACTGTCCATATATATATATGTTTAAGCAAAGTTTCAACTCTTAAAATGTTTTCATAGAACACAGATGCCCCCTTATGTAGACTATCAATAAAAAGGACAATATAGTATATGAGGATTTATATCTCTCTAGAAGGTGAAACAACAAATGTCGAAGGTGCAAATCTCTTCATATGCTGGTGAACGTTCTGATAATTTTGTGTGCCTCGATCAAACCGTTTTGGAACTATGCACGATATTTTTTTTTTAATTCAAGCATCAAAGCGCTTCACATTTTAAGCGAAATAACAAAAGAAATATCAGGGTTGTACCTTTCCGTGCTGGTTTACAATTCTGCTATGCTTCGTGACCTTAGCTCAAACATATTCAAGGGCAATTAATAACTTGAAAATGCAAAAAAAAAAATGCAAAAAATAAGAATTCTATATCAAAATATAAGATGTGCGCTTTGGAATGTATTTAATGTTTTGCTTTTGCTATGTTCTAGATAATTTCCAATTGTATCGTTATCCTCGATCTTTAGATAGATATTAAAACAAGAGGGCCAATATGGCCCTTGATGGCTCACCTGAGAAAGATGATTGCTTAAGAAATAAAGATGCTAGAGTGTAAAAGGGAAATCTGTCTTTTTATGGTGAAAAGGGCATAACTCCTAAATTAACTAGTCAATATCAGTTATAGTTGAACCCGATTGTGAAATTATGGGCATAAACATTGTCTTAAAGTTTAAAAAAGATTGCTAAAAAAATGAAGATGCAAGAGTGTAATCAAAGTGAAATCTGGCATTTTTTTTATTAAAAGGGGCTAACTCCTGACCTAATTGACGATCTCAGCCATATTCAAACTCAATGAGACATTATGGTCATAACTGCATAAAGTTTAAGATGATTGCTAAAAGATGAGATGCTAGGTGTAAACAATGTGAAATATGGCAAATTTTCAATATTAAAAGGGGCATAACTCCTGACCTAATTGACGGATCTCAGCCATAATCAAACTCAATTGAGACATTATGGTCATAAACATTGTAATAAAGTTTGAAGATGATTGCTCAAAAGATGAAGATGCTAGTGTGTAAACAAAGTGAAATCTGGCATTTTTTTATGAAAAGGGGCTTAACTCCTGACCTAATTGACGGATCTTAGCCATAATCGAACTCAATCGAGACATTATAGTCATAAGCATTGCCATAAAGTTTTAAGATGATTGCTCAAAAGATGCAGATGCTAGAGTGTAAACAATGTGAAATATAGCAAATTTTTAATATTAAAAGGGGCATAACTCCTGACCTAATTGACGGATCTAAACTATAATCGAACTCAATCGAGACATTAGGGTCATAAGGATTGCCATAAAGTTTAAAGATGATTGCTCAAGAAATAAAGGTGATAGAGTGCAAACACTAAAAATTGTTGACGCGGCACGACGCACGACGGACGACGGACGCTCACGGGATCACAATAGCTCACCCTGAGCTTTGCTCAGGTGAGCTAAAAATAAATCGGGGCCCAGGTTACACTGAAAATTAACTGCTATCCATTATTATTTATTCAGTCTAAAAAGCAATAATATTTATCGTGTTACTATGTAAAAAGTTGATAAATATTTACCTAATTTAGGTAAATGACAAATATTTATCTATTTTAGGTCAAAATGAGTACTCTGACGCCATTCAGATTTTTATTTTAAGCGAAATACATGCATACGATTTTTCTAATCCAAAGACACACTTTTATTTTGACTGAGCAAATGATTTATGTTTGTTTTTAGTCCGTCGGATTTTACATTCCGGCTGAAAATCAGCGGCTAGCAGAAGGGAAGTTCGTCATTTCATGTAGTCGCTTGGAGACGACAAAGAACTACATCCTCCGGAATGTGATCATATCGGCCCGAAATGTCGTAAGATTTAATTGTCAAATGTTTAAATATATTGCTTTTCGCGTATTTTACACAACTACATAATAATTTTGAGTTTTGTTTGTGTATCAATGCTTATAAAAGAGAGAAAAGTAACTAGATACACGTACATAAATTCAATTTGTAACATATATCTTCATCAAACAACAGGAAAGCACACACTGTGTTATCAGAACATGTCACCTAAAATAGTATAAAATGTTGATTTATTTTTTATGAATAAAATCTACAGATTCATTAGAAAAGGAGGAAATTGCGATTATTTATATAACCGCCAATATGTACATGTGTATACTTTATTTTTGAAAACTTTCCATTTTTTACAGAAATTGCAACAAAACAAAATCGGGCCTTTCCTCCTGGGTGCAAATTTAGAGATTAGCTACTCGTAAACATATAAAATCTTGTTTACACGTCGAAACCTTTTTCAAAAACAAAGCAAAATGCTATATGTAAAGCATCAACATTGTTGATATCAGCGTATCGTATATGCATATGAAATTTTAATTTCCTGTTTTGTTCAGTGATGAAATTATTGATTTAATATATATACGTTTATTTGTAGATAGTATAATGCATGGCTACATTTGCATACCTGTACTTGCATTATTTTGAAAATAATCCAAGTATAAATTAGTAATCAAGGTTGTTTTATCCGTTGGTTAACATAACTTTGTAACCTTAGATACTGGTATCCAAGAGATTAAGTTCCTAATCCAATGCCTGTGAATTATAAACCTGACCTGATAAATCTGGACTTTGAAAGAAGCAAAGTCAAGGTACTATGCGGTTTCTAAATGAAATCAGATCCTATATTTTGTTGTTGTTGTTGTTGTTTGTTTTTTCAGCCAAATGTTCAAGAGCACAAAGTTCTGCATTTCCAGTTCACAGGCTGGAAACATGAAATACCTATTCCAGAAACACCGGAATCTTTTGTCACGTTGGTCCGCGCAGTGGAACAGCGAGTGGGCAGCAGAGGAGGAACAGCACCAATTATTGTGCATTGCATGTTAGTGCATGAATTCATGATTAGAAGAGCCCTCCGTGACCGAGAGTGTAAAGTCGCTGACATTAACACTCACTCAGCCCCTTACCGCGTGGGTTCGAGTCTCGACAGGGTCATTCGGATTTTCATGTGAGGAAGCCTTCCAGCTGGCTTGTTGTAGGTCGGTGGTTCTACCCGGATGACTCAGTGCACTCGGGGTCTCCCTCCACCTGTATCGCTATATGACTGAAATACTGTCGCAAATGACAAGAAATATACAGAGCTGAGACACTTTTATAGATATTATTACTTTTATATCTCATGACTGTATTATAAGCATATAGTTTGTTTAAGCAAAACGCAGCTTAACGTAATATAACGTTTAAGAATGATTATATAATTTGGTATTAAATACGATCCCCACATATTATCGTGTGATCTTGGCCCATAGGAACGCTGCGGAAAGGAGCGGTCTGTTTTGTGCTGTGTCCGTGTTGATCCAGAAGGTGGAAGTCGATCACGAGGTCAGCGTTGTCAACACTCTCGCTCATGTGAGGTCAAGGAGATCGAAAGCCATACCCAACAAGGTCTGTGCAAACGTTTAACTGCCTATTTCAAACTTGTGCCAGGAGCATTAGATGCTCATTGTAAATCTGTTTGAAAAGACGAATAAAGGGTCATATGCAGTATGTAATCTCCTCGGAATCGATGCATTTTATCTTCGGCAATTTGGTAAAAGTAAAGATCTACGAGATTATAAACTACTATAAAATTAGTGGAAAACATTCTTTAATCACGCGCGGCAGATCATTTAATTTTACAAACGTTCAAATTAGTACGGAAAAATCACATCGGGAAATTAAACCATTTTATGAAATTGGAATTTTTCTTATGCAAGGATTTTTTTCGTTTAAGTCATGTGCTGTCTTAGTGCTGTCTTATAACGATTTCTGCTTTACAGGAGCAGTTCAAATTTTGCTACCAGTGTGTGAACGCATTTTTGCAGTCATTCGACATGTACTCGAACTTTGCATAGGAAACCTTGCAAACGGACAGCTTCTTTGATGAGTGTCATTACGTTTCTTAAAATTGAAAATAATGAATATTGTGAAATCATAGCTAACCTTCTATAATCGAAGCCATTATAATATTCTAATGGTGAATATTCGTTCTGAACAGTGACGTTTTATGATACATTTGTAGGTTGTTGTAGGTTGTGTAAACTTGGCTTTGCAGCTACATGCTCTATACAGAGAGTATCTTTTAACCTAATGTATATAAACAATGTAATGTATTTGAATACGTTTCTATGATTTTATCCTAACACAAGATTATGAATTTAGACACCCCCCACCTCACCCCATGTTTTTAGGGTAATCTTGAAGACGGATAGATGTTTCTCATCAGTTGTTATGATTTTTTAAATGTAGCATCTCTATTTAAAGACTTTTAAGATGTTGGAGAAAATGTTTATCAATAGAGCCCGTTTTACTGAAATTTAATCAACATATTAAATGAATAGCTCTTAGAATATCACTTTTGTATACTATATAACATTTAAAGAAGAATGAAAAATTCATTTTGCATATTATATACTCGTTTCGTTGATCATAAAGTATGATGATAAAAAATGATATTATCAAAGGTGATAATCTCATTTACTATAAATCTCATTTACTATTGCTATCCTCATCCTATTCTACGCTTATTTATGAAGGTTTGAATACTCGGTTAATGTCAGTTAAACACTTTGATAAGTTATATGTGAACAAATATAGATACAAATGGATTTGTTTTATAAAAACATACAAATACAGATGATAATAATTTTTGGATATAAACAATTTCTGATAAAGAGGAGTTAGAGGAAAAATAAGACATATGTTTATACATGAACTACTTTTTGATTATTTACGAAAATATAGCTTTTTTTTTTATAAAACTCAGTTTTGTTACTATAGAGAGAGAAATTGCCCTCTATTATATTTAATCCGCATTCGGAAAAGTTAATATTATTCGTAAATGAGATCATATTTTCTATACATTTGTTTGTAATGTAAAAGGTAAACAAAACAACAAAAAGCATAACTACATTGTACTTTATATTTATACCGTGTTTTTTGTAGCATTGATGAATCATAGAGACTATGATTTGATTTATGATGTTTTTTCTTTTAATTTTAGTAGCACAATAATCTTTAGACCGTAGATTAGACTTTAGTCTGAAAACTAGAAAAAAAAGCCAAACTTAACTACGAGCATCTACGTTTAATCAGAAATCTTAATATAAAAGGCAATTGAAATACCCATTAATTACTCAACCAAGGACTGCCGATTGGAAAGGGGGTAGATCGAACTTCTAGATTTTACTTTGTTTACATTAAAGTGTCTGCAATTCTGACCAAATAACCAAACTTATTGCCATAACCTATTAGACAGTTCGATTTTTGTTAATTTTGGATCATTTTTCTAGGTGTGCCTGTCATTGTATTATACAAATAATATAAGAATAAAAAATACTATCAAGAGTGCATCTTTATTAAACGATATTGAACAAAATGTTAGGCAATTATTATGGCCATACTCTTTCGGCAGGTGTGATTATAGTTGTTATCAAACCATTAGGTCAGGCGTATAAATCCCTTAACAGCAGTGGTACCGAAGCTAGCGAAATATGGCCAGCAAGGTC
>CM037794.1:13301714-13327855 GCA_021229015.1 Solen grandis
CAGTACCATTTTTACTTTGGTATGTCGCGACCGGGGATCGAACCCACGACCTCCCGCACCCGAGGCGGACGCTCTAACCACTCGGCCACCGGGGACAGTTGTAGGACAACTTTGTATACCGTATCACACCGAAACTTAACGCAGCTCATTTTGTAGTATATAGTGTAACACGTATCATGGCGTGGTACAGTGCGGCAAAAGGAACACGAGCGCAACGAGACCATGAGTAGCATAGCTCAACACAGCGTGTCAATATAACAGAACGCATCAACTTGCGCGCTATGTTCGTGTTCATGTTTTTACTGCGTTATAATCTATTCACGTTGATGTCGAATTATGAGGAAAACACGAGCTAATTTTGAACATGTTTTAAAATTAAAATTTCTAGACTACGTTTTGTCACGTTTGATTACGTTTAGGCCACGTTGTTTTACGCCCCTCACGTGGTAATTACGTTTTCCAGCCTAGCCAAACGTGCCACTATGATTAATGCACAAAAGAAAGTTATAACACAGGAGTTTGAAGATCTATCAATAACAAATGATATAGCAACAACAACAACAACAACAACAACATGTCCCGTTTATAATTGAGAAAATACAAGGAATGCAACGCCTTTTCGCCACTCAACACACGTTTAGCTGATTTGATAATATATATGGGCGATTTGCCAGGAGGTGGTTTGATCAAGTACTTGACCGGTTTGACTAGCGGAAATCGCGAAAGCAAGATAAATCGATAAGCGTGCGCGTGCATTACCCTGTATGTGCAAAGATAACCAGATATCAGACATCTATGATACTATGCATGCATGTACATCCGATCAGATGACATATTCATACAACTTCAGAAAACATTTCATGAACACATCATCATGGGAACTCAAATGAAATGAAAATCTTTTGTTTTGGAAGAGTAGTCAATCACAAGGTACGTACTGCTAATTTCCCTTTTAAAGAACTACCTTTTACGAATGGATAAGCACTTTATCTACAGTAACATATCAATAAGGAGATGCGGACAGACAGAAAGAAGGAGGGGAAATTAACTTACAGTTCCCTCGTGTAAACATTTGTACGGGACTAATAAACAGACACGAAATATTTTCGCGTTATATCAGTATGACATGTTGCTTCATACTATGATCTTGACTTAATACAGCTGAAACTTGCACTTGATCTGTACTCCTCTCTGTATGGTTGCCATTTCTGGCAAATAGTTTAAATCTGATCAAGTGATTCAAGAGGTACAGAGTGGATACAGAATATTCTAACATTATAACAGTATGATATGTGACCTTCAAGTGTGACCTTGATCTTGAACCAAGACAACCAAAAACTACGCTCTGTGCATCCTATTTATATGCTTTACATTTTTGTCAAATAATTTCCTTCCAATGGTTTTTAAGATATAGAGTGGAAACAAAATGTTGTAGTATGACATTTGACCTGCAAATGTGACCCTGACCTTGAACCAAGACACTAGAAAACTACGCTCTGCACATCATTTGTGTCTGATTTTTATCCGACTATCTTAATAACTTGGTTTGTAATCGAGAATCAAGATATCTTGATGTGCATAATTTGCTTGGTTAATTTTCAATATTTGCTGATTTCTTTTAATTGGTATTTATTCTACAGATCATATATTGTAATTCGTAACAATCATTTGTTTTAATCGGCTGTGTGCATATTTGCATAACTTTAATTTCGCTGTCTCAATCGGTAACCTATTCTATATTTACGGCTCTGAAACAACGTAATCTTGATTTAAATTTATCGTTCCTTCCTTTTATATATTATTTGTATTTCGTATTTATCATTTTAATCATATATATTAACTATGTACCTATTTGGAGAAGATATAAAGGCTAATTGTTGATTTTTTGAACGATTGTTGTCCTAGAAAAGAATATCATCGGGAGTGGCGAAGCCAAGAGTGAAATATGTATTTTATATTAGCACAAATGCAAAACGATTGATCTTAAATAAATCAATACATGTTCTTTATATGCTATTCTAACGTGTTTTCATTCCTTTTTCTTTCCTTACCGTGTACAAGAAATTGTCATTGGAGAGCCTCAATAACGTGGCGTTACGTCATATTTATCAGTTTGACGACATTCATTATTATTTTTTGAACCCGGTTCAGTGAAAATTACGTTGCTCTAAAATAGATTTTCAGGACACATTTATCGCAGTGGACATGAGATAGAGGATTATTGTTGCGGTTAGTGAAATATCATTCTTAATTCATCGAGTGAAGAGAAAATCTTTTTCCTCCTCATGAGATGAATTGAAATGGTAGTCCACTAACATTTTTTTTTCTTTTTATTTAATGCTTTTCTGCGACGCTTTACTTATTGTTACAGTAAGTTCATCTTAAATTTTACCCTGTGGGAAGCCCTAAATTTCCGAAGTCTCACACTTCGTTATTAGGTCTAGATTTAGCCAAATAAATGAACACAAAGAAAGCTTGAACCAATATATCTTTCAAGTATATCTTGAAGAGGTTTCATTTCAGTGTAGAAATCAATTTTGAAATGTCTTGAAAAATACAAAAGTGACTTTGAGTAGTCCCGTTGTTTAAACAGTGAAGTTACCATTTGTAATTCAAAGATATTTCCCTATAATCCAACTACAAACATTAAATAAAACATATTATCTTCTACACTGGTATATATGACTATCATTCATTGGTATTTCTCGGTATTTTCATAGAAAATGTGCGAAAAAGATGTTTATTATCATGTGTGTGTTGCGTTTCCTTTCTTTTACACAGTGGTGTTTTTGAGAATTGTGTTATTGTTGTTTTCAATTAGATTGAAATAGCTTATTTCAGATAAGGAATTGCCATAATGATAGTACTTATAGAACTGTAGCGCTCTTTTCTACAGCATTTAAGGTTTAGGGTTCTCGCGAAATAGATTGTACACGGGTCGCTTTGAAAGAGGATTCATTTGTTAGTAACAGTTGTTGAGTTTTACGTTTTGGAAATTTGCCATGTGATAGTTCTAGGTTAATTTGAGAGTTGTTTTTCTAGACTACTAATGGAGTGGAATAATGCATCGGATCATAAAATGCTCGGACCTGATTCACTCAACCCCGTACAAACATTTGTTTATCAGCTAAGTCGTAATACTGTTGTCATATATAACGCCTACTGAGTTCTTATTTGCATGATGAAAGAGAGAAATGACAGGTTAAGTTTTTTTCTGCAGAAAAAATCTTATAGGAATAACACGATTTAATATACATATTTATATGGAAATCGCGTATATGAATATTATTGTAGTGCAAAGTTTAGGAAAATGAACTCAGGTAATAAGTTTGAATTAGACTAATACTAACACAGGCCAGGAAATAATAGATTTATAAAACTCAACTAGCTTGCTGTCTGTTCTTATGCTGAAGTCTGGATGTAACCCAAAATTGTGAAAAACTTATTCCAAAAAAGATATAACAATTTCGCTTGATGCCATATAACAAATCAATGTATAAAGTGAATTATCTTTGAATTGAGTCTTGAATTGAGTCTAAAAGTTCTTAATTCTGAATATCATTTTTGAATTTTGTTATCATTAGTTGTTTCATTGTTTTCTTGTTTTTTTCTTTGAATTTGATTGAGCATTGATTCAAGCAACACAATACCTATCAAAGATTTGATGTATACTGTATGGGTTTGAAGGCAACATGTATATCTTGCATTTGTAAAATGTTTTCTGATCTTGCCAAATGGAAACGATAAAATAGTTTGAGATAATTCTGTCTATGTGTTTATTTATTAGGTTTAACGACGTGTACAATGAACATTGTCAAGTATACAATAAATGGAAAATATATCAATTTGGTCACATACTATCAAGTCAACGAAATCTTTTTCAAAAGCGAGGATGAACCACTATCAGAAGCACAATACATTTTATATATTTTACATATGCATAATATAAGAATGATAAATATTTTAACGTATATAAACCGTATGTATAATACTTTTATATGACTAGACAAATAAATAATTCATCCAAAGTACATATATTAAACATAGATCTCAGAAAGGCATTTATAATCATTCACAAAATTATTTAATAAATTATTTCCTACTTCAATGTCTTTTTTTAAAATATAATGCCAATTTTAGATATAAGAATGATAAATATTTCCACGTATAATAATTATTTTGCATGACTAGACTTATTCATGCACAGTTTATATTTTAAACATAGATATCAGAAAGGCATTTATAATCATTCAATAAAATTATTAAATAAATTATTTCTTACTTCCATAGCTTTCTTAAAGTATAATGCCAATTTAATAAGAGTAGTCTTATTTTTTATTGTAATAATGTCAAAAATGTGTACATACTAGGTCTAGCATAGAAGTGCTTATTAATATAAAAAATTCTTATATTTTCAAAACACGGACATTTTATAATAAAATGATATTCATCTTCTATATCTAATGAATTGCAGCACTGACAGTAACGCTCATTTCTTGGAATTCTATTTTGCCCATATCTTCCTGTTTGTATTTCCAAACAATGACGAGAAACTCTTTATTTAGTAACATTATATCTGAGACTTTGCAGAAATATATCTAAATAACCCTCGTACTCAAAAATACCTTTACAATGATTGTAAAGATCAAGTACACCACTCGTTTCTTTTTCTGAAGTATTGTATTAACTTATCAATTACTCTTTGTTTGAAAATAGGTAAAAAATTTAAATCTTACAAGTCTGGATTGTTCTGTCATCAATAACCATCCATAATTACATAACAAATCTTAAACCTTTTTGGCCCAATTATCAAAACCCATATTACAATCACTAAGTGATTGCTCGTAAACACGCTGTATAATAATATTGTTTGTATTTAAGATCTTAAACCAATATTTAATCATTCTAAATATATTCATATCTCACAACATACATACAACAATAACCGTATAAGCGATCAAAGACTGGACTGTAACTCCTGTGGTGTTTTTCGAAAAAATAACCATATCATCAGCAAATAATAACAAAATTAACACTAAGTCATGTATTTGGTTACCAGAATCAGCATTTTCTTGTAAATATAATTCTAAATCTTTTACAAATAAAGATGAAAGTAAAGGTGACATAATCTCGCCTTGTTTCAATCCGATGGCATATTCAAAATAATCTGAGTAATTATTACAATTTCTAACACATGATTTAACGTTTTGATACATATCCTTAATAATCAGAAACATTTTACCTTGCACACCAAGCTTAAAAAGTTTCAACCATAATCCATTTCTATAAATTGTATCAAAACATTTACACATATCAATATAATAACAATATAATATTTTATTATTATTCAGGTAATTTTGAACAACATTTGATGCAATAAATTAAGCATCAGCAGCAGAACGTCCTTTTCTAAACCCAAACTGGGCATCAGATATTATATTGCTATTTTCACAGAAATTACTCACCAGCGTGTTTCATACAGTAGTAAATAATTTAGATAAGCAGCTTACCAAAGTAATACCTCTGTAATTATTTACGTTATTAACATCTCCTGTTTGGTTGTGTGTGACGTAGTCACTCACAACTATAGAACTTACAATTTGAGGGTCCGTTTCTCTACACTTAAAACCGAATAACCTCTCAATTTTGTATGAATGACCGAACGACTGAACAGAATTCTACAATACAGATATGCTATGATTCAGCCAAAGTAGTGAAAATTCAATTTTGAGTGAAAAATAAATATCTACGGGACACAATAATTGTATGTAGTATAAAAGTACAGAATAGCTATTTTCCCTAGGATGTTGCGTAACTCACTTTACCACGCGGAGGAGTATAGTTTCTTTCGAATGCAAAGGTGGCTCATGCCTGAATTTGGATGGTGGATGTGCAGGTTTCGGTTATTTAGTGGTGTTTCAATGATCCATAAAGAAAGCTTGAATTACGATAAAAACCCGTATAACCGCCTTATAATCACATCTACTATCTCAAATACATCGGAAATATCTCCAGGGGTTATTTGTTGCTCTATAGAATGGTTGATACAGGTGTATATCTGCTATCCAAAGTTACTAAAGACACAGTAAGGAGCCACGACATCTATAAATAGAAACTGTGCAGTCGCTCGGTAGTACAAATCAAAGCGCTGAAAGTGCTAAGAGAACCGTAATGTCTACTTTCTTTTGTTTATCACAGTAAATTTGATAAACGGAGGTCAAATTTTTAGCATAATTCCAATAACCCCGCTTTAACGTTGCTTTAACATGGTCATTAGATGAACGCACCATTTGTTTCAACAGACTGATAACAATTAGCACATTGCCACTCTTATTCCTCCTATATTTCTATAGTCTTCAATGAACAATATTTTATTATTTTAACATAAGTTTGATATTTGGAAAAACTTAGGTTACCCTGCATATTTGCAGCTTGTCAAACCCTCTTCTAATTGAGACGCACACAACTTCAGTGCCTTTAGCGCTTTGACTTATGCAAAGAAATGATGACACCATTCGTCCATTGTTCAGGGAAATAACCCGAGTAAAATATAGCATTAAACAAGTTGCATATATGAGATGCTAAAATATCAATACTTTCTAATAAATATTCATTAATTATAAAGTCACACCCCATAGCTTTATTACGCTTTAAACACCGTGTGGCTTTGAAAACTTAACCAATGAGATTTTTTTTTATTTAGGTCTTCAAAACAGCAACTAAAATCATTAAAATCGCGAGAAGAATAAAAACTATCAGCTTCTACATTTTCACAATGAAAAACATCCTTTGTTAATTTAGAAAACTAACTACTGAAATCCTCTAAAGAAGTGGTGTTTGTATTTTTAGATAAACGCTTAAAATAATTCCAAAACTGTTTAAGATTTGACCTTTTTAGTTTTTTACAACTCTTTTATTTTCTCCTGCTCATGTAAATTACGCCTTTTCTTACATAAATCTTTATATTACCTTTTCAATGAACAAAATTGTTCACGACTTTGTTTAGTATGAGTTTTATTAAATATTTTAACAGCATCTAAATATTTTATTTTAGCCTCCTTACATTCCCTGTCAAACCAATCTTTTTGTACAGAGAGGGATTTGGCAGTAACTATATTTTTACTATTTTATTACAACTTTTAGAAAATCTCTGCTATTCATGTCTATGAAAGACACTAAATTATTAAAATCCGGTAAACAGGAAATTAATCCTGCACGAAATAAATCTTTATATTTTTCGTCCCATTTAAAATTAGTATATTTTTCGGCTATTACAGAAGGTACTGTTTTATTACATATTAATGAAATTAGTAATGGTGCGTGATCACTATGTTCATTAAATGACCCCACTTTAAAATCACATAAACATGAGAAATCATTCTCTGTAGACAACAAGTAATCAAATGACAGACGCCCCACTAGTATTGGCAAACGTAAGCATACCAGTAGTATCATACACACACACATACATATTTATATAGTGACTCGGTATATATCGAAAAAGTAGCATAGCTTACTCGTACTGGAGTAGTTTGTTCTGGGCCTGCTGTCAAAATGCGTTTATACGAGGTTTACAGTTATGGAAAATAGGAATATATTTGATCATTGAGACTATAAATGCATCTTTGCATTCATTCATTGTGAATATCTGTGCAATAACCCAAACTGACATTCAACATTACCTTCCTGTTTTTAATATTCCTTTAAAATAATTTCCTGAATAAAACTCCATAAAGATATCTTATAATACGAAACAATGCCTAAAGATATTCAAAGTGTGTTTACATTTATTTGAAGATTTCTTCCTTAATTAAATCATGTGTGTTTGTTTATTCAGTTAAACGTGATACCACACCCAGTCATATTATCCTGACATCGGGCCAACCAGTCTTGCAACTACCCTTATATGCTGAGCGCCAAGCAAGGGAGCTAAAACAGTATCTTTTTTTACGACTTTGGTATGTCGCGGCCGGGGATCGAACCCACGACCTCCCGCTCGTGAGGGGGACGCTCTAACTACTCGGCCACCGGAGACGGTATTTATATCATCAAATAACCTAATTGAGTATAACATTAATAAAAGACACTCGGTATGAAACATTTTGTATGTTTATATGTGTAATTAACCATCATGTTGACGGTATATTCAGCTAATTATAGATGAACAATGGTCAACAAGTTCACAACGAGCACCCGGAAAGAACCATCTACCTAAAGTTCCGAGTGATCAAACCGTGACTCGAACCCATATTTTGGTTAGTGGCTAAGTGGAAGATTGTCAGCTTCTATTAATATCTGGTATTACAATTAATTACATCCAAATACAAATTACTATAAATTATATCGAGACAGCGCCGGGATGCTCAGAAGCAAACACCCAGGAGGAATACGTAATTTCCTTTGCAGACTGGCAAGCAGTATTATAAACGGGTGACAGGGCTAGTGTGTTTCACATTTATTCTCTTATTTCATCTGCTATCAAAACGTTGTCTTTGAAGACAACTTTTTATCAAGCAAAATATGTTATTTTGTTTCCTTAAATTTCAAGATTAGTGATTTTATTAACCCACTGTTAGCAGGAAATGTGGATTGTGGTAGGCGTATTTAGTGTCCAAAACGGATTGAAGGAAGATGTGTGTTAAACTCCAAGGAAACAACATTGTAAATGGTGTTCTTCTTCACAAAACATTTGCTAGTTTATAGAATTTGGACATAATCTTATTTCACTTAAAATAAAGGTATTTATGAATTATATGAATACTATTTTGTTGTTTCTGTCACAAAATGTTCACGGAGAAGTTCAACCCCCGCCGTCCTTAACACACACATAAGGGAGTATCCCCTCACAAATATATATATGGCACTTAGTCAATGTGACTTCACTTTAAACATGCAGGAAACATTAGTCGCAATGGACACGATAACATCTTATTATTATCATTTAATCTAAAACATCAAATAAAAATAGAAAAATCCGGTAGGGCTGGAAAATCCAGTGGAAAATATTATTTAAGCACACAACTGATCATTAAATATTGCAAACTATAAAACGTATAGAAAAAAAAAACACTGAGGAAAATGTAACCATATTATAGAATATTTTTTTTCTTTTTAAAAAAATTTTTTAAATCATGGAGGTACTTTTTTATGTTACATAAAACATATTTATTTCTAGACTTTTTTAATACATTTAATATATAAGGTATCGTTCAGATGGTAATGTTATCTTCTATAATAAGATTCAATATACTTTTATTTATCTTCGGTAGAATAGTAGATATTTAGACACATGACTTGGCAAGAATTTGATAATTTCTTACGTGCGTTTGAGAGATTTAGACTACTTGCCAATCTTTGTTTACTAGGATTCTGATTGAATGATATTTTTCAGTTTTATTTTTCATTAAATAAACATATCAGCAGTTCCAGACAATTATTCACATGGCCCTCCTTTCAGAAAAAAAAAAAAGAAAAAAAAAAAGCAAAAAAAAAAAAAAAAAGCAAAGTTTACAAAGAAACACCATAACGCTACTGTTATGAAATTTCAGACTTGCAGTCACATGTATTTTAACTTGTGCTTTTTGGTATAATATTAATAATTTTGTTTCGAAATATGCCGCTAGGGGGCGCTTTCCCTGAATTCATGTTTTTATCTTAACGGAATATATTAACGTCTGATTCGAATGCGGTTTTAGGCATTCTATTCCCTGTTAACAGCCCGATTAAAATATGATGGGAATCGTAGTATTAGGTGCGAGATGTTTGTGCTACAAGAACATTGCAAAAAAGTGTGTCTACGAAGAACATGCCCATTTTTGTTTAAGGTCAGATAGAAGAATTATTTTCATAAATTGCAATATATAAAGGTACAAAATATATGGGATGGTGTTTCAGGAAAATCATGGATTGTCTCCTAGAAGCGGTCAATTTCACTATTCAAAAAATCAAAATAAAAAAATAAAAAGATTTTTTGATGCTCCTGACATTTTTTGTTCAATCTTCAAATTTTGATATTGAAAGAAAAGAAAGTTCGAGCCATATGACTTGCATATTGAATTGAACATTTTGTTGCATTACTAGGTATCGGTTGCATTACTAGGTTTCGAAGAAGGTTAACGATTAGCTTCCGCCTAATACCGCCTGGGAAAAAAAACAACGGTGATATATATATATATATATATATATATATATATATATATATATATAACGATTGTCAATTTTGGTTCTAGTATTTTCGCTTCCGTATCTAGATCCTGTATAAGTGATTTAAAATTATATATGATTAACAATACTATAAGTTTTTATCAGGGTGTTAACTTCATCATTTACAGTATGTAGTTAATTGTGCTGTGATATGCTATATTATATCTGTATATACTTCATGTTCTATGTTTGTTGAATTTGTACTCTTCATATTTATGGAGGATTGAAATAAAGTTCATATTGAAACAATACATATGAAATTCAAAATGAAAAAAATGAATTCTAGTCTCGTTCGGGTCTCGTTGAATTCTCGGGAAGGGGGGGGGGCGATAAAAAAATCGATACAGGCTAAAACTAAGCTGCCAATCTCTGTTCTTTATATGTCTCTGACAGTACACAGTAATCTTCACACGTAAAAACTTAAATTTTACACCTGTCTAGTACAGATAAGTAGTGTTTAACTAGTCAAATCTACTGAACTTACGTTTGTCACAAAATGCATTTTACACAATAAACATCAGAAAGAGCCGACCAACAATCATTTACGAGGAAACTAATCTTGTGTTCGTTGACGGATATGTATAATTACTACTTTAATTATCAAAAAAATTTAATCTCAAAACTGATTCTTCTTAACTTTTCAGAGATGCTTCGGAAATTATTTATTAAGAACTTCGTTCTCTTCGAAGATGAATTCAGATTAGATTTTACAGAAGATACGTATTTTGTAATCGGTGCAAACAACACTGGAAAATCTAGTCTATTTGAATCGATTAGACGATGTTTAAGTACATCTAGGTCGACGACTTTGTCAAGTGCATTTGATAAAGACAAGTTTTCTTTGGTATGTGCACATTTTAAAAGAAAAGACGAAGATATTATTTCTGCAATCATTGGATTTCCAAAAGCTGAAAATAAGACAATGTATATTAAGATGGTAAACAAAATATCTGGTGCGGAGGAAAGTAGAGCAGTGGATCTGGTGAAGGAAAATCTTAAGGGTACTGTAGTAAATGAAGAATATGAAGTGACATCGGAAAATGCGACGTGTTTCAGACATTTGAAAAGTTTTGTCGATCAAGAAATAAATAGTACGGATTTCATTAATGACGTAGAAAAACTGTTAAAACCTGAAGAAAAAGAAGAGTTCTTAAAAAAGAATGGAGCTGTCACTAAAGATACAAAATGCAATAGCATTTTGAAGAAATTAGACACTAAAGTTGTGAACACATTTCCAAACAGAGGTATTGGACCTTTGCAATGGTCTCTGAGTAAACTCGTGCATGTCGATGCAAAGGAAAACAATTATGAATATGGACAAAAAATGGCTGAAATTATAAGATGGTTTGAGGAAAAGAAACAACAACAAAAAATTACTGATGTTGAGCTAGAAAGGGAAAAAGAGTATTACAAAATAATTACGAGTAATAATGACTTGCAATTCAAGTTGATTGGTGGTAAATTGAAATGCTATAAACACGAAATCAACGGCAGAGAGAAAGGGATGACTGAAAAGGAAGTGTTTCTTCTAAAAGTACCAGAAGGTTACTTGGAAGCAAAACACTGCTCTATATTATTGGCAGTTGACTGTTTCAAAACAGTCATCCTAGAAGATCCTGAAAAAGGAATGCACCCGCAGATGATAGAGCGGCTTCGAGACTTGGTTTTGCCACGGGTTAAAGACAAAGTAATCCTCGTCTCTTCACATCATCCGCATTTTGTCTGCTTTAGCAACATAAATAGGGTATTCCTACTCAGACCAGTACAAAAAACAGTGAAACGAACATCAAATATCATATCAGTAGGCAGTATTGTAAATCCGCAAGATGTTCAAGGTGTTGCGAGCAGTGAAAGCAGTAAAAAGAAATCCTATTGTTTGTCATCATCTGATTTTCGGTCCATACTTTATGCAGAGAGAGTAATTATTGTTGAAGGGAAATATGATGTTATGTTTGTTGAATCTGTGAAACAGCTCTTGTTAGCTGATGAAAAGAATGGAAGTCGAAGAATACGTTTATCAGACTTCGTTGCTGCTGATGCTGATGACGAAGAAAAAATAAAAGAAATAAAATCGGATTTAGCCACACTTGTTATTCATCCTGCGAGTGGTAAAGGCGACATAGATGAACTTGTTGAACTGTGTTACAAACTTCAAATAGAAGCGTGTTCTTTGAAAGATGACGATAAAGATAAGCAAACAACTCAAGAAAAAAGCGAATTGAATACAGAGAAAGCCAATAAACCAAGGCCAAAAAAGACAGACCAAGCAGCTCAAAGTTCAAAAAGTGATGTACAACTAGAACAATATAAAGAACGTTATGGATTTATTTGGAAAAGAGGCAATATTGAAGACGCTTTTGACAGTTTTAAAAGCTGGTTATCTGATGATGAGTTTGAAAAGAAACTTAAAAAAGTTTTAAGAAACTATAAAGGTAGATATAAATTTGGCAGAACTGGCACTGTGAGTGACAGAAACGATGTCGTTATACAAGTCTTAGAAAAACATGAAAAAAAAGATAATACAAATGAAGATGGAAAAGAATTTCGGCGCTTTGTTATATTCTTAGTTGAATTCTTATTACATGGAAGGATACCAGTGTAGACATTGAAACAATGATACAAAAATAAAATATCATGTTCAAGCTAGCTTACAACATGAACATGACCTGCACATTCTGCAAATTGAAAACTGTACGTAACATTTCAACATACATGTTTGCATATGAATTTGGCGGCCCACAAACATCTTTTAGTTCTGCTCTTGCTTTACTAAATCGTAATTGCAAATTGTTATATCGGCGTAATTCCGTGCATATATTTGTAAAAATCGGTATAATGTTTCATGTAAATATGAAACATTGTTTGTGTACAATGACAAACAACAACAACAACAATGCAATCACAGTTTTAATAGCTAAATGGCGAAACTTTAGTAAAACCGACCATTTTTGCGTTTTTGCTATACATGTTCTCTTATCATAGCTAGCATATGTCTAACAGAGTTTCAATTCATAGCCTAGTCTAGAATATATAGTCACTGGTGTCAGGTCGTTTTTAGCGTATACCAGAAACGAATATTACTGATCAAAGATGACTGTATTGTATCAATAATTTACAATTATATCATATAAATCATATCGCAGTTATGTTGGTTTCCCTTTTAAAATGGAGAGCGTAGTAGCGGATATTCTGTGTATAACATCATAAAGGAACGCGTGATAGTGTGTAATACATTATAATGGAACGCGTAGTAGTGGATCTAAGTGTATTCAGTGTATAGCATTATAAGGGAGCGGGTAATAATGTGTATAGCATCATAATGGAACGCGTAGTAGTGGATCTACAGTGTAAAACATTATAATGGAGCACGTAGTAGTCAATTTTCAGTGTATAGCATTATAAGGGAGCGGGTAATAGTGTGAATAGCATTATAATGGTGCGCGTAGTAGTGGATATTCAGTTTATAGCATTATAAGGGAGCTGGTTATAATGTGTATAGCATTATAATGGAGCGCGCAGTAGTGGATTTTACAGCGTAATTGTTGCGTAATTTTTGACATTAGATATGTCACAAACTCTTAATTGATACTGTTATGCAATTAACTATTTATTCTTGATTTAAATGTATAATGAAGAACAACACAATCATCAAGGAGCCAAGATATATCTCAAGGTGACTTTTTGTTTAACTTGTCATCAACTCATGCATCCGATCCTACTTCACGCACCGGTTGCGTCACGCTACGCTAATTTAACCACTTCCACCAAGAGTAAACTCGGCTCCATTTAGGACGGATTAACATGTAGTTTTTTTTTTTCATTTTTGATTTTAAAGTAGTGTTTTTCACATTTAGTTTCGTTTCATTTGAATAACTTTCATTCTGATGAAATCGGTAAATAATACTAACATATTTTTTTCTCATAAAATGAGGGTGTTTTTTTTACTGCCACGCAGGTAATTCCTATCCTTACGTGAGTTACTTGGCACCCCTGTGCGGCAGAATTTCATTTTGAAACAGTACACTTATATAAGCTCCCATGCCCGAATGGTCAGAGTGTTCACCCAAAAACCAGAAGATCTTGGGTTCAATCATCGGCCACGACCTACCAGTTCCTTAAACTGGTACTCGCTCAGCACTCAGGCGCGGTTTCGGGAATGGTTGGCCCAGTGTAAAAATAATATTTTTTGTTTGTATAGATCTAGTATGGTGCCATTTCCCTGCAGCATAAAATCGTAATGATTCAGTACTTTATTTAATGTCGACAGAACTCCTAAAATGACCGAAGAAATATCGGTAGGACGTTAAACCGACTGATCGAGAAAAGTTTGTTTGTTTGGTTTAACGTCCCACCGACAGTATTTCAGTTATTTGGAGACGAAGTCTGCTTGAGACAGATATAGCGCTGTCACACTGCAGTATCACGCCGTAGACATGTGGCATGATACCACACCCAGTCACATTATCCTGATACCAGGTCAACCAGTCCTGGAAATACCGTTATATGCTGAGCGCCAAGCAAGGGAGCTATACCAGTACCACTTTCAACGATTTTGGTATGTCGCGGCCGGGGATCGAACCCACGATCTCCCGCTCCTGTAACATGAAAGTGTGTCCCATGACACAACACTTTCATGATACAATACCCATGACCAAAACTTCATTTAAATTTAATCAAAGGTATTTAAGTCAGGTAAATATATTTTATAACACACCCAAGGGGTGTAGACTATAATAACTTGCGTATGCAACGAACATTAAGTATGAGCAAGCCAATGCAAAATTCAAAGGATAAGACATCCTTTGTGCATGAAAGACGTCGGGTGATTTGACAATCCTCTTTATCGATTATTGTGTATTCAATTCAATTTGAAGAATAAATACATTTGTAATATTCAAATGCTTGCGCAATTGTTTAGATCGAAACTATAGAATTATTGTTCAAATACAAAACGTCGTATATGTTTTGCACGTTAGGGGCTTTATTCAAATCTATTTATTCTATTATGATAATAACTACTTGCATGCTTGAACTAATGTCAGAAATATGGAAAGAAGTAGATATTCTTCTGTCAATAAGATGTTGTATTATACCTTTCGACAAAACGGATATACACTGTATGTTTTTTTAAGGACATTTCAAAATGACATTTTCCCGATTATTACTTTCTAGAAAAAAAATAACTATACTTAAATATACATATGGTTAGTACCCTATATGCATTGAACATTGACATGCGTGGCATGTGGCACCCTGCTGACACCCTGATGGCTACTTCGCGATCTTGTCTGCTGGACCAAGCAGTAGTCTGAAATGGCGAGTGATGTTTTCCACCACACACACAAAGTTTACATTAAATATCTGGAATAATAGTAAAAACAAACGTTTTAACATTCCCTTGTTTGTGATGTAAATGATAAATTGATAAACTATTATGTCATATTATTGCATGTATGATAAATATTATCACTATTGCATGACTCATCTTCATTTTCATCACCGTCATCATCGAAGGCAGAGTAAGGAATACAAGATGGAAAGTGGATTACTGGAAAATTGGTGTGAAACACCAGTCGAAGTGAAGAAATGCTACAGAATAATCTACATTTGTATATATATTGTGACAGATGATCGATTTTAGCGAATATAAGAATCTTTGATATTGAGTTACCGGTGAATTCGCAAAATTTGCATGACAACAAAAATACTCTGAGGTAGCAAATTTTACTGATCATATAACAAAAGTATTATAAAATAACGCATTTTACCAATACCAATATATCATATAAACCATACATCGTACAATTACCTAATTTCAGTGTCTTGCTTCATATTATGACTCGGAGCCAAGATATAAACTTTGCATTTTAATTGATCAAAACATCCCATCTTTTATGATGGTAAAATCTCAGAGGGTTCGGTGAATAAGTGAGCAAGCATAAAAAATAACTGAGATTCTAAGCTAGAAAAAAGGTATTATTTAGTCAAAACCCATGAAAGTGTGATGTATTCTTCCCGACATATGGAAGGTGAAGGTCATAAACAAGCATTCAAATTTTCAAAGCAACACCTTCAAGGGTTCAATGGAAAACTCAGGTGGTACGAAAAAAATGATAAAAAATTAATTGAAAAGGGGCATAAATTTGCCAATATCCATGACAGAGTTTTCACCTCTTGACCACAGGCAGGGGTGATAGTCATACACAAGTATACAACATCAATGGTTTCAGTGAAAAAGGAAAATAGATGGGGCATAATTTGGTCAAAATCCATGACAGAGTCACCCCTCTTGTCTACAGGCTGGGGTTGTAGTTATATACAAGTATTCCAAGTTTCAAAACAATATCTGAAGGGATTTTAGTAATTAAGTGACGTGATACAAAAACCTTAACCGTTACGGCGACGCCGACGCTCGGGTGAAAAGAATAGGTCTACTTATTCTTCGAAAAGACAAGCTAAAAATCAAATTCTTAGTCGATGACCATCTGTGAACTAGCTGCATTAAGGTTAAATCTTATGTCAACCAAGACATTTTTTTAACATCTTGTTTTACACGAACGGTGGAACACGTTTCTACCCAATTTAAAAAAATCAAGTATTGCTTAGCATTAAGTTTTGTTGTTGAAATTAGAGATTAATCTTCGAAAGTTAAATACCATTTCTCAAGGAAATAGCAAAAAACGTAAGTAAACAATATGTATGTTCTAGTTACAATGTTCGTAATTTTTTACAGTTGATAATTTTATATACATCTAAATTGTATATCTATTTGTGTACAAAGTTCTAGCAAAACACAATCTTCCTATTGATTGCTAAATAAGTTTATAATTCATGGCATAAAAATAATTCTATGTATAATGTGTGTATATATTTCAAGCAGATGACAGTTTGCTGTAGGTTTTAAAATAATATCTAATTATTAAAGGTCAATTTTATGTGTATATAGTTCTTGCAAAAATATATTTGCTTTAAGCTGGTTTTACAAATTTTTTCCATTGTTAACTTACTAGTTTATGTGTACATAATTCTTGTTAAAGACAGTTTAAAAATTTGTTTTGGTTTAGCAAATGATATTCCATCATTTTGTTGTTGTATTGATGTATTGGAGTTTACCGTCGCTGCGATAGTATTTCAATCATATAGCGACGTCCAGCTAATTACAGGTGGAGGAAGAACCCGAGTACACAGAGGTACCCGGGTAGAACCACTGATCTACCGCAAGCCAGCTGGAAGGCTTCCTCACATGAAAAATCCGAAGTCCCTACCGGGATTCGAACCCACAGCGGTGAGGGGCTGAGGGATTTGTAGTCCACGACTGTAACTGTTTGGCCACGGCGGCCCTTATTCCATCATTTTAAGCCATTTTCTATGTTCTTTGTATGAATACAATTCCTGCCAAAACAGTTTTGCTGTTGGTTTTTGAAGTACAATTTTATGTATAAGGCAAATTTCCCTTTTTTTATGTATACATTGTATTTTTATTTTCTTTATGTGATATTAAGTTCCTGTGAATAAATTTTCCTTTTTTTTTATGTATACTTGTTTTTGCTAATTATTTTAAATTTTAAAACCATTTTTTTTATTTTTGTGTACATTATGTTTGCCACAGACAGCATTGGTGTTATGCAATGATTTTATATCGATTATTATCTCATGTTTATGCTCACATTGTACCTGAAAAGAACTTAGGAGGCAGACGAAACATAATTTTCTGTATCTACTGAGCTTAAAAAATAAGGGTCAGGTAATACATACTGTTATTATTTGATATTTTTTATGGTTAACCTAAATAAGTGTGCATTTTTATGTTTGATATAGTATATGAATATTTATTGAACAGCTTGTTCTGAGAAATTTGCATAAAAATATGTCTTTACCAGGAGTTGTAGAGTTGCTATTTTATAAATGGATACAAAAAAATTTTGTCAGTTTTCTTTAATTTTAAATGTTTTCCATTTGATATATGCCTTAGGTATATGATAAATCAATTCTGAGAAAACCTTGAGACATTTGATGATTTTCAGAATCAAACTCAAACATGACATTTTTACGTTAGATAAACTAAATATTATATTTTTAGAATCTGTGGTTAGAAGTTTCATATATTGCACAAAATGCTTTCTTTAAATGTATATAAAAAATAACACACACACACAAAATATCAGAATTTCAAAATTCAATCGTTAGTGTTTCACTATTTTAAATTATGAACTTTTAAAAATTTATATTATGCTAGTATATCATATAGCTGATATTATATTATATCTCTGCGATAACACTGCATGTAGATTTTTGAAGAGCGAAGGCGTTTGATCATAAAATGTCTTTAGATTTGATACAATTTTAATCGTCGTTTATGACTGTAGGTAAGTGGTTAGAGATGAGTTTAGACTCTTAGGTTTTCATTATTATTATTATACCTAAGCTTCACAAAGTGTAGTTTTTTTCTATATAGGAAGTATGCTCATCACGTCCTATGCCGCCCTACACTCAACTCTCTTTAAAACAGCGGTGTTTGTTTCAGCGAATTTCGCTGTTATATTGAAATTGTTGTTGTAAAGAATAGAGACATACAAGGATTATGCACTTTAGTTTTCAAGACTACTGCTGTTATAAGGAGGATATTGTTATAATGAATGCCGTTGTAAAGAGTTTTCACTGTAGTTTGGTAACTTTTGTTGATGATACCCTCACACGTATAATCATTATTTATCCTGATGAGTTCAATCAACAGACAAGGGGAGGTAATCGTGTCAAAGATTTTGAAAGAATTAATGACCTTCTTCCTTGGTTACAGAAAGTAATATTATCATGAATGGCGAAGCTACAAGTGAAACTATGGTTTTAAAAGTTTAAGTGACATTTTATATGGAATTTCCCACGAAAAATCTCAGTAATACGACTTGACGTCATTTTAACGATTTGACGTCATCAACATGGCGTTCCTTTGGAATGGACATTCCAGACACTTTTATCGTAATTAACATGATTACATCTATTTGTCTACGGTTATAAAAATGATTATTATTCATGTTTATAACTCGGCCTTTTCATATAAAAGCTGACCAAGAAAGCGCGCTCAACATCTCTGAGTGTTGGATAGTATAATGTTACCAGTTACTGTTTTTTTTTTACTTGTCTTGACTATTTGAGTTTACCGTCGCCTCGACAGTATTTAAGTCATATCGCGACGTCCAGCTAATTACAGGTAGATGAAGACCCCGAATGCACGGAGGCATCCGGGTAGAACCACCGACCTACCGCAAGCCAGCTGGAAGACTTCCTCACATGAAAATCCGAATGACCCTGCCGGGATTCGAACCCACTCGGTGAGGGGCTGGGTGAGTGTTAAAGTCAAAACTTTTACCCTCTAGGCCACGGAGACCCCTACAGTTTTTAGTGTTAACATTAAAGACATGTGAAATAAGGTATTGAGGCCAGACACATGTGGGAAGTTTTAATACCTGAGCTTTAGTACTTACAGAGATACAAACTTGTATGAAAAACATTAACTTAAAAGAATATTCCATGTTTCAAAAGAATCAGACATTTTTTTTAATATACGGTATTGAAAAGGGAAATAAATGAGCAAAAATGAGTTGAAGAGTTGTGTGTCCTTTAGAAATATTTACTTGCTTTAAAAATGATCAAGAAAAAGAAATCTAACCTTGAAGTGAATATGCTTACAGTTTTTGAGAAATTGATCTTAATTATCACAGAAAAAGGGGTATAAGTGTGTCAAAATAAATTTTAGGGTTTTCTGCCTTTTTAAAATGTGCTTTCTATCTGATTGTGAACATGTATTCAAAGTTTGAAGTGAATATGTTTGACAAGTTTTGAGAAATTGACCTTAAAAAAACTTAACCAACTCAGAAAATTTGAAATCGAAATGGTGCATAATTGTGCCAAAATGAAATTAAGGGTTACCTACCCTTTTGAAATTGGTTCTCTTATAGAACAAGTATTCCAAGCGCTTGATGTGAATATTTTGATTGGTTTAGGAAAAAAATAACCATTACAGAAAATTCTAAGTCGAAAAAAGGCCATACTTGTGTCAAAATGGGTTTTAGGGTTACCCGCTCTTTTTGAAATTGGTTCCTATTTTGATATTGAACAAATAATCCAAGTTTGAAGTGAATATGGCTGAAAGCTTTTGAGAAATTGACCTGAAAAAGGATTAACTAGCCAAGAAAATTTAAAGTAAAAAAGGGGAAATAACTGTGCAAAAATGAGCTAAAAGTTAAAAAGTTGAGCTAAAATTGATTGTGAATTATCATTTGTATGCTGTGCAGTTTTATGCGATGTAAACATGAATCTTTGTGATTTTGTTCATTGTTGTTTCGGTATTCAGATTGAAAGAAAGTCGGTTTTTAAGGTCCCCGCTTGTATTTCAAGCGGCAAAACAGAGAAAGGGCGGGACTGTGTTCGATAAGCTAGCGATAATAGGGCCTTCAGTCCTGTAGCTTCTCTACAGTCTCATAGAGTTATCTCGGACTGGACTGTAGATGTGCTTAAAAAGACGCCAATTCATTTATTTGTTGTTATAGGCTCATTTGGTCAAAGTCTATAAAGGTTTACACTTACTATATTACTGTAAAATTCCCATGATCACTTGATTGACCATGATCACAATTTAAGGTAGTACTACTCTAATGGGCACTTCCCCAGATCTTAATTAACTATAAAAATTCTGAATTGTATTGTTTCATTAATACAAATACATTATTTAATTAAAATTTACTTTCATGTAAAGAAGTTATTGACATTTGCATTACCATACCCATATTTCGGCTTTTATGATAAATTGAAAATTGAAATAATATTGCTAATATATAATATATCAAATAACAAATGTAACATATTACCTACCAATGACAAAATGTATAATGTACATGTGTGAGTCTTCATGTTTATCGAAATTTCTTAGAATCAATCATTGCAGTGGTGTCGTTTAAATTGATGTTAACACGTATATTGTTGCTGTGTGTTATACACCTTTACTTTATTAGTATATGTCATCAAATATGATATTAAATTTCCTTTTCCGTTATTGTTGGCTTTGAGTCAAATTTCAGTACCGTGATTAATAATTATAGTGAGCAGAAGAGCAGAAATCTTTTTTTTGCGAAAGGGGGGGGGGGGGGAAACTAAAATCGATATTTTTTTTTACAAAGGCAACCAATACATGGTTTTTATATATTGCAATGGTCAGTTATTTCCTGATCTTGTCAAGTACTACGTACTGGTCTAACGTTAAAATCGCCCCAGATTATTTTAATTGTATTCTCCTTTTTTTGTCAGCGGGGACAGCCCTACAGCCCCCTTCTGCTTTATAAATGGAACTGTTATAAAATGAATCCCATTCTGATCAATTAATTTCAATCACATAACCTTTTGAGTTTTCTGCGCATGAAAGTTGAGTTCTCTTTCTTCTTTTCTTTTCTTTTTAAGGGCAGATAACTCAATATCAAGCCTATCGATACATTATTTGATTTCACATTATTGTTTGTTGTTTCATTTCCAGTCATTATCCAAAGTATAAAATAATTCTATCCAAGAGAATTTTCACTATATTTCAGCAAATAAACATATTGCGTTTATCTTGGGGGTAAAAAAAGAGAATATTTCTATATATTCTCGTATGCGACAGTAGTAAAAAAATCTGTCGCAAAGAATTTCTAAAACTTTTATACAGCGACAGGGAATAGAGTGCCAAACAAAATATTGAGTTTTCTGCCCTTGAAAATGACATAAAAGAGCAAAAGACCTTACTTTCAGAGGCAGATAACTCAAAAAGTAGAATGGAGACCCCCACTTTTTCCCCCATGAATTTGTTTCTTGTGTAATTCTCTATAATCATGCAAAGTTAAAGAAAATTCGGTCAAGCTAGTTTTAATTTTCCTTCTTTGTCTGCAGTATATAGTAAACAAAAGCATCGCATGCGCATGATTGTTTGTTTGTTTTTAGGGGGAGATAAATAAGGTAAAAATGGACCTATTAGTTATAAGCCTTGATTAGAACGTAGCCTTGGTGATATTGACAAGTATGTGAAGTTTTATGACAGACGGTTTTATAGTTTAGGAGTTCATGACCCTTGCTTGGAATAGTGAAAACTTTTGATGACAGAAGGTCTGATAGTTTAAAAGTTATGGCCAATGTTAAAATTTTTGACGCCGACGACGACGCCAACGCCAACGACGACGACGCCGATGACGACAACGACACCAGCGTGTGATGACAATAACTCGTCTTTTGTTTTCTTTGAAAAACAGACGAGCTAAAAACTGTTACTGTAGAAGACTACTTTAAATTTGACACTACGGTATAATCATCAGTTTTCGTTGATATTTAATTTCGTAGCCAATTTTTATGTTGGTACATATAATCGCTAAAACAATACAGGGACTACTCCATGAACAGTTTTCGTGGAGATTATTATTCGTGAAGAAAGTCATGAACAAAATCGAGATCATTTGTCCTTCGTGAAAATTAATGTTTCTATAGTATTTTCGCGCTCAAGTAAAATACCATCTCGATAATTCAAATCAAAGTTGTTTTATTTTTTATTTTTTCGAATTGGACATTCCATGTGTATTGCAATGAAATGATATTGGGCGCTTAATTCATAATGCAAGTGATCCTCGTGCTTCAAATTACAAATCGTAGCAATAGTCTCGCGCTGTCAATCTTGTCATTAGACCACACTCCCCGGTTGTTGGCCAATCAGAGGACAGTATTGAGCGTGTCTATATCGCTTAGGCGTGGTTTCTATCAAGGAGTGGGAATCCCGTGGAAAGAGTGCAGTGTCTGCGTGAAAGCAGGGTGGTAGCGAATAGTAGAAGCATCCTATCATATGCGATTATTTTTATTATATGCTAATAATCACTTTATCTTATTATATTTTTATTACTTCATTCGTTTATTCGTCCTCTAAAAAAGAAATATGCACGGTTTTTCATTGAGCATGGGTAGCTGTGTCAGCTCATTCTCCGGACGACATCGAACAAGCAAATTTTACGAGCAAATACATTTATTTAATATGTTTATACATGTATATTCAGTGACCTTGTATATATATATATATATATATATATATATATATATTATATATTATGTATATATATATATATATATATATATATATATATATATATTTACCTGCTTTGCGACCTTGGTCTTCAATCTGAGGGAGCCGTCGGGTGCATGAACATGTTCTATGTTGTTCCTGGTGAAGCAGATCTCGTTCTCGTTCGCTGACTCCTGCAGTGCACTTCATCGTCTTGTATCTCACCGAGCAAGTCCACTTCACAAAGGTCGACCTCCTTTCCTTCACTGTACATTGTATAGGAATACCCATGTGAGTCAAAGAGCAGGTCCTTCCCTTTCTGCGACGCACCCGCAACCAACTCGAACGTAAGCAAAGTGCCCGGAATCGTCTGTTGGATAGGTTGTGGGTCATGTAGTGACGTCTCATGGATGATGTGAGGCTCGTTGAATGTGCTGGCGATTCTCAACGTCAATTCAGCAGTCTCACTGGTGTCCTCCATAGCAGCCGTCTCGTTTTGACTAGGGGACGTTTTGACTGTAAACCATCAGGAGTCAAACCGCTCACATTAGCTGCCGTTATGTTGACTGAACGCAAGGCAAGGTCTCTACATATATATACTACATATATACTTTAGGACCCTATTAACGTGGTAATCCAATATTAGGCATGTTCAGAGCTTAAAATAGCTAAAATTTGCTCCACAACTATGATCACCTACAGAATCAAAATAAATCAGGTTTGTAAACTTTGGTTGGTGTGACATGACTTACTGGAATTATTTTTTTAATATTTTGTAAATACGATATGAATTTACAAGTTTGCTACCCCTACCTCGAAAAGGACCATAGAATATCAAAATAAAGAATTAGAAAGATTTTTTTTTCAGAAAAAATGTTTTATCATTGCTTTCAAGAAAATAAAAATGCTGTACCACGATAATCGAATACCTTGAGAAAATAAAAATGGCAGAACCCCCATGTAATTTAAGGACATTTTTAAAGGGTTTAAGATAATACAATTAATATTTTCTGCACCGATTTAGGTTGAATGATTTTTATATATTAAATTACCGTTACCTATATTCATCCTTGATATATAGTTCAGTTCTTAATTTGGCTGTTGGCTGTTGAAAGGCTTAGACCCCAATAATAGGCAACCATAGGATATATAGTATTGAGAGACACTGACTAAATCTATATTTTTATAAAAGATATTCAAATATATAATTATATTGTGGCCTGTCTGTCTTTTTCTGGTTATTATTTATGATTAAACTGTTTTATAGATATTTAAATAAATCTTTAATAAACACCGTGGCCCCACTGCAAAAAGAAAAAAATCTTATTTTGCAACATTGATTCAAAGTCTTTTTAATGTATTTATACAGGGACATTATCTAGTTAAACTGTGAATTTTAGTTCAATAGGAAGTCTTGATTTTGATTTACCGTATGTCTGACAGGTGATATATATATATATGTGTGTGTGTGTGTGTGTGTGAAGCAGACAGACCCAAGAACAACATACTACAGAATCATAGTACCAGACATTCGTTCATGTTTCCTTTCTGAATAGTTAAGAGTGGATTTTTAAACCGGATGCAAAACCGGATACGATTACAAAAGAACCGCTACATTTATCAGGTATATCTTTAATTTAGTATTTCATTTAGAATATTCTTTTTATCCTAAGATATACACTTTTAATTTAAAACTAAACCTAACATACGGTGTTATGGCTGAATTTACGGACACATGAAAACAGCTCCTAACGGTCAATGTTTTATACAACGGTATACATTTATATACAGGAGCATCATATCTAATAAAAATCCAAATATAATTAAAATTTGAAATTGTGATTTAATTTCATGTCAAAAGAAAGGTAATCTTTCCTGGTGGCTCCCGATAATTTCCGGACATTTTAAACATTTTGGTGGTCCACGGTGCAATTACGGTTGTACGACGATAAAACGTATTTTAGTGACATTTTCAAAATTCCCTCTTAGGGAAAATAAAAATGGTTTTAATGCCCTCCCGCGACCTGGAAATTTAAAATAGTTTTCAAAAGACCACCTCCTTTTACGTCATTTATGATAAAAATATTATATGTATTATCTAAATTTCTACTGAATTCTTTTTCCTTTATTGAATTCATATGAGGTATAGATAAGGCTGGTGAAGCTCTCCCAACGCGGGAAAACGTTTAAAACCCTCTTCCCAGTAGTATAGGTATTGAGATGGCTTGGCTCACCCCCCCCCCCCACTCCTCCAAAGCCAAGCCATCTCAATACCTATACTACTAATTAGTTAAAAAAATAAAAAAAAATCACACTAATGTAAACTTTAAAATAACACATGTGTAAATTTTTTAAAAAAAAAACAATTAAAAATTTGTGTTTTTTCCTGAACCATTTTTTACCACTCTGAATATGGAGGAGGAGGGTTTTCTAACGTATTATAAAAATTCAATATTATACAGTTTTTATATTTTTGGATATTATCTCCATTGCCTCTTTTCTCCCCTGTTCTATTAATTTTTGCCTTTCTTCTTCTGAATAGTTTTTTGGAACCGCAGAGTTTTTTGTTAATTGTTTAAGCTCATTATATTTTTCTAATTCATCTAATATAAGTTTAAATTCTTGTTCAGATATCTCTCCATCTGTTAAAGCTTTAGAGATTAAATTTTTTATACTATTTAATTTACTGTTAGCAATAGTTTTAATATTATCATGTTTTTTAATTTTATTCATAAATTTACGTCTAACAATTTTTACAGAGGCTCCAACTCCTCCACATACAAGAGCTACAATTTCTAACGGAAATAGAATAGGAACAATTAAACCAATTTCCAGTATTTTTTTTTAATTTTTTAGCATAGTTATAAATTTT
>CM037794.1:13327955-13377955 GCA_021229015.1 Solen grandis
TGCATATATATGCACTTGCTTATGGACTTGGTGTGTTCTAGAATTCACCATCGCTGCGACAATATTTCAGTCATACAGCGTCGTATAACCAATTACTCGTGCAAGAAGACAAAGACTGTACATATAAGATAAGTTCAGATAACATACTACGCAAAAGTTTACTAAGCACCACCTGTTTTAAACATTGTGAAATTTGGACTCCGGTTACGGTTATCGTATAAAATGCTAAAACTAACGCCAAAGTAAAAAGAGAAATCATGTTGTTTATTTTTTAATTCACAGATAAACAACTCTTTTTTTAATTTTCGCCCAAAGGGCTTTATCAAAAATCATTGTTTTTAGTCAAAATGCAATAATGTAGTGCTTTTGTACTTCTTCATGATTTTTGATAAAGCCCTGTGTGCGAAAATTAAAAAAAGAGTTGTTTATCTGTGATTTAACCTTGCTCCCTGTATGGAGCTTTTACAGTGATATATTTTTTAATTATGATAAAATAATAAAACATGTATATATACTTTTCATGGAAAGAAAATAGGTCGTTGGATATCCTTGGTTTATGGCAAACTATAGTGATTTCATTCCAAGAGTGAAATTTAGGTCATATACAAACGGACAGTAAAATGGGTGAACAACTGGTATCAAATATTGTATATTGAATCGGAGGATATGGAATGAAAGGAATGGTACACAGTATCCAAGTCACGCCCGTTAATATATATTATTCTAAAAGACTGTTTTTATTGTTGGGCTTATATTGGTTTAAAATGAAATGGAAGGTGAAACACCCGAGAAGCCCTTAGTATTGTTAGACCACGTAACACACGATTAACTATGATATACAACGAGTTAATAAAAAAAACATCAGTTCTTGTTACCCTAACATGGCAATAATATACCTATTTCGTTAATATTTCCAGTGCATACTCAAAAGAATGAGAATCCTAATGTTGCGTTAAGCATAACCTGAAACAGTAAAGGAGAGAAAGTCAAATGGCTAAATTTGGAAAAGTTTTATTGAATTTCAACATC
This sequence comes from Solen grandis, assembly GCA_021229015.1. NCBI lineage: Eukaryota > Metazoa > Mollusca > Bivalvia > Adapedonta > Solenidae > Solen > Solen grandis. The sequence continues at coordinate 13,328,985 of CM037794.1, forward strand.
AAATGGATCTTGAAGCTATTATATCATTTTACTTTGAGAGTCGAACACTCGTTTTTCACTGAAATATGTACCTATTTGATTAACCAAAGAAATTTTACATACCAGGGGTATGAAAATTGTTCAGCGCGCCACTGGCTTACGTCACACAATTTCATTTTTTAGTATTTTCATTGATATTTTTTCCCACTAACGTATCGCTGCAGGGTTATTATTTCGGCATGTGCCATGAGAACTTCTGTAATAAAATAATAAAAATCATACAAGGACGGTTGTAGTGCATTTTCTTCATTTTAAATATGTAAAAGTGTCACTCGCTTAATCTGGAGCTCGTCATGCAAGTATATGTACCTATTTTTTACAGGTGCACGTATTACTTGTTCGCTAGAGGGCATTGAATTTGGATATCCTGTACTCAGGTTCCCACGACCGATCCTGATATGTTACATTGAAAACAACAAAATATAATATACTTCTGAAAGTTTGCTGTGTTTCACTTATTGTTAACCTATTTGAATGTGCACAATATATGTGATACATTTGTTTTTGACCATTTTGAATCACCATCAAATATCTATTAGTTGGTTATTTGGTAGACAGTGATCTTTGCAACTTTAGTAGTATATAAGAAGTATTTATGTAGAATAAAATAATATAAACGGATTGTTACTATCATAGATTGATCCTGGTAACACTGTTCGGATCAATCTACGAATTTTATGATCCTTTTATTATATACATAATTTTTACTTTATATAATATAAACATAAAAATTCTTTACTTTGCATTTATTTTTAAACAACAAAGAATAAAAGGAACTATTTTATCAAGGTTACAGTACATAAAGTAATCCGGTCGTATTCTACACAGCGCGTAATAATATGCAGTGTGTAAACGGCTTCCGTTTTTAAATCAGGGACAATCACATTGTGCAGTGACGTCCTATTAACGTAGTTCTATTCTATGCACATAAAAACATGTTTACATAAGGTAGATACGTGATACAGGTTTTGAAAACTGTTGGGACCTTTATATAAGTTTCAGTATTTTTGCTGTAGGAAACAGATAGAAAATGCGTAGTATCCTACATAGGTACATCATCAAGTACATTGTCATGGTACTAAATCATCTCCTGTTGATTTTAACAGCACAATATGAATTATTATTTCATATTGTGCTGTTAAAATCAACAGGAGATGATTCTGAAACCCTTGATGCATCTAACGCTTTATAATGTGACAAAAATGGGGATAAACATATAGAGACTTAAACAATATACGTAACATACACTAAAAGATTTTAAAAACGCCGGAAGTATAAAACTTCCGATAGTTCACGTCATTTTGTTCTTCATAGGTTCACCCCTCCATTACACTCGTGTATTTTTAGTGATAAAATTAAAACAGGACATAAAACGTGCACAAATCTATTGCTGAAAAATGTCTTGTTAAATTTCTAAACAATTAAAATAAAAAAAATGGCAATTTTTCCAAAGTGATGCGATTCAAATGTCCTTGAGTACATTTAGGGCAGGACTGAAAGTAATGATTGCGTTTGAAAATGCTTTGTGTTAATGACATTTGGTGTGGAGCTCATTTGAATTTGTTGGCTCTGAATCATTCTGACAGAAAACTGCGTTTCTGATAGTGATTAAAAAACTTATTCCGTTTCCTCCAGTACTATTGAATTATGGAGCATTTACATATGTTCTGTACCAGAACTTGTCCGCGATATCAACTGGTACAGTGGTATATAGACTGATGCACTTTCCAGACAATAAGGTATTTCTTGACACTAGCAGTTCACTCCTTACTGAATGTGCGAAGGAAGTGCATGCTTTATATCAAGAAAATTCCCCGGCATCTGTCAGAAAACAATTTGAGTTTCTAATAAATGAAATATTATTTTTTGGGGCACATAACACCAAAAGAAGAGGGCCATGATGACCCTGGATCGCTCACCTGGGTATAGGGTTACCCAATGAACATCAGTCTGTATTCAAACATTTTGAAATCTGGCCAGTAGTTTTGATGGAGATCATGCCTGTCAAATTTAATCGAATTCTGTCCAGCGGTTTCAGAGGAAATGTCGTTTAAGGATTTCACTATATACATATAAGGCAAATAATCCCTGCCCCTTGTGGCCATGTTTTTATGGATCGCAATAATTTTAGCAGATTTTGTGGAGCTTCACCCAATGATCATCCCTGCCATATTTAATCAAATTCTGCCCAGCGGTTCAGAGAAGATGTAGTTTAAAGATTTCACTATATACATATAAAGCAAATTAATCCCGCCCCTGGCAGCCATGTTTTTTACGGATTGGAATAATTTCAGCAACCTTTGTGAAGCTTCACACAAGGAGCATCCCTGCCAACTTAAATTAAATTCTGTCCAGCGGTTTCAGTGGAGATGTCATTTAGAGATTTCAATATACATATATACTTAAAGGCAAATTAGCCCCGCCCATGGCGGCCATGTTTTTTCAGGCCTTTTTCTGGCATATCCACGGGTCCGGTAAACGAACCCATTCCCCATGAGAAACCATGATACTTTTTTCCCAATTCTATTAAAAAGATTCACAATTTTGGTTAAAAAAAAGTCCCAACTCGGCCTGTCTCATTTATTCAATTTGATTGACAGGCATTCGTCGAGTCTGGTAGTCATCTGCATTTGACCTACCATAGTTTAAATAATTAAATATGCAATAATCACAATTAATCTGAGGTTAAATTACTTTGAAATTGAAATGGACATCACCATACAACAAAGACAGATTTAAAATATTAAGGAATTATCATTTAGAAAGCAAATGATATGAAGTTCTCGTCACCACAAAACAACAGCAATAAATCTAATTAGCATTAAAACATTTGCTCTAGGAATGAAAGAAACAAGCTTGAGTAGATCTAGTCATTTGAACTTTTCTCAATATATTTTCTAATTTTGCATTAAAACATGCAAATTAAGTGCAATATTGGCAAAATTTCAGGTAGGTGAATTGTCGATTTTGTTTTAGAAATGGTTAATGGTAATGCATTTATTTTGTGAATATAAGCTATAAGACATATTTTTTATATTTTGCATAGTATCTTTAGCATTTTACAGAGTAGATGCACACCTATTTCAAACCATGTAAATAAACAGAGTGAGAAATTACTCAAATAATTCAAAATGTCATTGGTTTTCGCGGATTTAAATTGAAATTATAATTGACTGCACACAAACTGAGTGAGAATGCTCTCATGACACATGATTGGACATTCCCTTTTAATTGAATGTACACAGAATGATAAGAGAAAATGGATTATATAATTTTAAGTTAAACATGCTTTTTTGTGTGTTAAACATAATCCTCTTTTAGAGCAGATTAATTTTATTTCAAAATGAAAATAATGCAAGAAATCGAAATAACAAAAATGATAAAATAAAAAAAAAACTAGCATATTTAGCGAATTCTTCCCAAATAGTCTAGTTTTCGCACGAAAGAATTCCCAATTCCAAAATTGCAATTTTCCCAAAATGGCCAAAAAAAGCCTGTTTTTTTTTGTTGTTTTTTTTGATCGGAATAACTTTAGCAACTTTTATGAAGTTTCACCCAAGGATCATCCCTGTCAAATTTAATCAAATTCTGTCCAGCGGTTTCAGAGATGTCGTTTAAAGATTTCACTGTATACATATAAGCCAAATTAGCCCCGCCCCTGGCGGCCATGTTTTTTCCCCGATCGGATAATTTTAGCAGTCTTGGTAGAGAGTTATCCAAAGAACATCTGTACCAAAACATTTTGAAATCTGGCCAAGGATCATCCCTGCCAAATTTAATCAACTTCTGCCCAGCGGTTTCAGCGGAGATGTCGTTTAAAGTAAATTGTTGACGACGGACGACGACGGACGTAGGACGCAGGGTGAACACAAAAGCTAAAAAAAAGCTTGATTTTCACAGCATGTGGGCGGAATTCTATCGGGTATAATTTTATTTTGAGTTGTCTGAGCAGCCAAGTTACTGGTGAAAATATAAGAGAAAATAAAGTGATCACATAATTAAGCAAGCGCATGTTCATGTTTATTGAAAAGTAAGTAGATTACACACTGAAACACAACTTAAATTGAACTTTTAGATGAAGACCTTGTTAAAAACAACCGTTTTGAAGGTACTCTCTCAGCTTATGAGTATTCACGGGTTACGAGGGCCGATCTGACAAACTGGTCGATCGACTCCGGAAATATTCGTGAAATTCTCCGGGAAAATTTAATATGTCGATGAATATATCGACATCAATTGTGCAAATCATTTCGACTACCGAGGCAATATTTTGCATATCGCCATAAAAAAGGCTAGAATTTCATATTTTGACTTTATCTTATGTAGTTTTTTCCCTGATTTTGAGCAGTACTGCAACTTAAATGGCTAAAAATAACATTACATTAAATTTTTACCTCATACAGCCTCGTTTTTGATGCATTGGCAAACACGGCAGACCAGTATCAGAAAGCACCTTACAGGACCTGTCTGATAAGGGTCTCATCTCTTTGTTGAAATATTATAGCTAAGATGGCAAAGGACAATCCATCGTTTCCATGGTTCATACACATTTTCTGAAACAAATGTTAGGGGTTTTAAGGCCTTAAAATTCAAAATTAAGGACTTGCATGACCTCAACTTAAGCTTTAAATATTAAGATATGAAAAGGATGAACCTCAATTTTTTAACATGATACACATTTTTATGATCAATATTGTAATTTCAAATTCAGGGTTTTTTCAAGACCTTAAAGTATTTTTTTCAAGGGGTTATACGGACAAATGTGATTTTCAAGGGTTTTTCAAGACCTGTGCGGACCATGGTTGCACAGAATATCTTAAAGTCTTACAGTTTAGTAAATAAATATTCATCAACACAAATTTCATCATGATATTCATGAGGTAAAGCAGGATCAAGAGTTTGCATATTTTCTGCAAAACGGGGATATTACTCAAATTATGCGATGGCAAACGGAAATGAAAACAGATTTCAGAGAAATTATTGCAAAATTGCAGGACTGCATTTCGTATCGATCCGATTGCAATTTGTAGCATTAGTATAATTTGTGTTTCAGTTTGGATATTAACTTGAATTTCGTTTAACAATTTGGAAATGTTATCAAAACTGTTTTCCATTGACACATTGAATGAAAATTTTAATAAACAGAATTAAAATCTATCTACTTTAAAATCATCAAATTTCATTGGCATCCAATTTCTCTGATTATGAACTTAAAGGAATTATGGTACAATTATTCGTGGAGTAATGTTTTAGAACAAAAATGACATGAAATAAGCTCTTTTCGTAAGGGAAGGTGTTTGTGAGAAAAAATCCATGAAATCAACGAAAATTTGTTTCCCACGAAAATTAATGAATTCGTGGTAATCTAAATACTTTTTATTTTAGAAAATACATTATGTTAGCCTCAGACACATTCCAGAAAGTCTCAAATTCCAGAGAAATCAATCTTTGTTTCAAATATTCAAAGCAAATTTAATAAGACAACGGTAAACCCGATTAGGAATGAGAAATATATGTTAACGAAATTGAAATTAATGTTCTCGCGTATGCAGTTTTTAGTATCGGACGAGTTGACTGCTAAATCTGTTCTCCGACTGAGTTTTCTTCATATATTCCATACATATACCATTTGATATTTTATACAATCGCCATAAAACGAAAAAAAAAGGAAAGAAAAAAAATCAGCAAATCAACTCCTATTTGGTGAAGCTTTTGATAAACGTTTTTACATTTTTTAATGTTACAAGTCACTTTTAAAGTCAAAGTCAGTCGCCTCTGCTGTAAATATGTTACGTTACTTCTCGCACTGTTCTATATTACACCGTAACCTCACAGCGTGTTTCCGCAGGCAGGCGGAGTTACGTTAACTTATCATTCGGAGAATTACGACAATAAGCGGAGTAACACGTCTGGCTAAATATGTGAGATTAATATCTCGGCATCGAGCTTTCAAGTCCCAAATGGCAGCAAAGGAACTACCACAGAAACTCTTAGAAATTTTAGCACCTCTATCTTTTTATTTTTAAAAAGGAGCTATGCCACATGCGATAAAAGAAAGAAAGACAAAAACGGAACCGCCAATGTGCCAAAGCATCGTGTTAGAATAAGATTCAACAGAAAATTCCAAATCAGCCGCGAGTTAAATCATGTAGCAGAAGTTAACTACTTCATTCATAAAGGAGTGTTGTGAATCAGAAATAAAGTACATTACAAGTCTTATAATTAAGGAAATCCTGGCATATAAATTTGAAACTCCAAACAGTGTTCAAACCTTTCTTGATGGAAACAGCAAAGTTTCGACTCTGATAACATGTTTGTTAAAAATACAACCCAGTTGTACTGGACAAGTCTTTCAATTAATTGTTTGACGCTATAATGACAAAGAGAAAATGTTGTTCATAAATGTTCTGAGGGGTTGATAGATGACCGTTAAGAAATATAAAATCATCATACACGTGCCAGCAAAAAGAGGGTTGAGTCAATATGTTAGAGTATAGATGGTAATTTAAGAAGCCGTCCGTGTGAGATAATTATCCGTAAAGACGTGTTATGACATTTATCTCCTACTGATGCCATAATCAATGGCTTTCTTACAAGCATTTATTGCATCAATTTCATCGGTAGCCTTTACAAACACTGGCGCTCACTGGCGGACTCTTTACTCGAGTACTAACATTGTAAGAGGGCGGTATCAAATTAAAGCATTTTGATTATTCAATGCATGCTTAATGTCCATTAAAGTACGCATTCCTTTCTGACAACAGAATAAAATGGTATTCTCCATTTCAATATTCCTACAGCTACATGAAACAGGTCACGCAGACATCTGCGGTGAAATTAGATCATTATACCGTGAATCTAAGATATTTGGTTTACCGAATCAATTAGAAGCATTTCCAAACGCAATGTATCAGAAACAGTGTTTTAGACGCAATGTACCAGAAACAAGTTTCAATCGTAATGTATCAGAAACAAGATTTTAGGCGCAATGTATCAGAAACAAAGTTTTAAACGCAATGTATCTGAAACAAGGTTTTAGGCGCAATGTATCAGAAACAAGTGTTAAGGCGCAATGTATCAGAAACAAGGTTTAAAACGCAATGTACCAGAAACAAGCGTTTAGGCGTTGTGTATCAGAAACAAGGTTTAAGACGCAATGTACCAGAAACAAGGTTTAATACGCAATGTATCAGATACAATGCTTTAGACGCAATGAATCAATGAGATCCAAGGTTTAGACGCAATGTATCAGAAACAAGGTTTTAGGCGCAATGTATCAGAGACAATGTTTAAACGCAATGTATCAGAAACATTGTATCAGAAGAATGACTTTCGTTAAATAATGTTGGTTGAATTTGAGCCGTAGAAACTCTAAACGTTAAAATATAAATTGCTTGTATAAATCCAGTGTTTTGACTAAGATTTGAAAGTGGGGATGAAGTTATAGTATTCTTGAATTTTGTACCGTCTTTATAGAGGACTTGTAACTATGTTTTCAAACTTTGTTGGTAAAGTACCCCCATATTGAATTATTCAGGAACGCTTTAAATCTAATTCGTCACTGTACAATAATCAGAGACATACATGAATACTGTAAAATCATTAATTTTCGTTGACATTAAATTTCGTTGAATATGTATCCAAGGGAATTTCGTGGGTACATTTTTCGTGGATCTATTTTCTAGAAAACGTGAGGTCTGTATAAGAGACACGTTTTCCTGGGGATTAATATTCGTGGATAAAACCCTCCACGAAATCGACGAAAATTAGTATTATACGATCTTAAGCCCTGTATCACATCATACAAGTTAATATGCGATTAACAGGCATATAAGCCAGACACACGATAGCGGGTGTTGCTAAAAATAGATTATTTCGAATAAAAATAGATCATTACGACTGTCGAACGAAAACAAATAAGCTTTAATTTTGGGCATATTGAAAACGTCTATAGTGTATTTTATTTATTACTTATCTCGCCGCGTTTTTTGTAACTGTCACGTGATGTCCAAATCACGCACTGCCAGTTTATTGTCGTAAAAACAGGGGATAATCCAGGGTCGATATTTTGTAACTGATCAGATGAAAAGGCTGAAAATAGAATGCGTCGGTGAGGTGACATGGTAGCTTCATACTTGTATAAGTTCGCTTGCAAGTCATGTCTGATCACTTATAACAATTATCCAATTTTCCATTTCATAAAAAGATAATATCAAATGAAATAATAAATATCTTTTTAAAAAAGATATGCGGTGTTGATAGGGATTGAAGAAATGGAGAACGTAGACCGGAACTGGGTGGGGTGGGTCTAAACATCGATGTATTTTTTTTTTTTTAAACGTTCGACCCGAAAAAAGCTTCAATGTGCATCAAAGAATTATTTTGATAGAATAACTTCATGTTTATCAAATAAACTGTAATTCACTTAAGATACTTTATTAAAACTTCGTGGAAACGAAGTATATGTTTCAGCTAGTTGTCATCTCGACAAATAATGGTGCATAACTTCTTTCTCCGTGAGAATAAGAAAATCGTTAAAACATTCATTCCAAACTGTCTTCATCGTCATCATCTCTAAGTAGGTCAAAAGTGAGGTAAGACAGCTACGCCGAATATGCTGCGACAAGGACCCAGTCTTATAGCGACCGAGATCAGACCAACGTCCCCTCTGAGACTATTACCACTCGGCCACAGAAGCCCCAAATGAATAAGAGAATTTAGCAATACATATAGCGCCATATGCTTGATTTTTAGAATTAAAAAATTTAATATGATTATACAAAACAGCGTATGTCTGGCACCCTTGTGCACAATTACAGTATGGTATATAGCGCCCTATGCCTGAATTTAAAATCTAAAAAAGAAAAATAAAGTTTGAAATTTCAAATGATCAGCACGACCTCTGGAAGCCTTGTCTACAAATACAGTATCATATCACGCCATATGCTATATTTTTTTAAAGGAAAGAAGAAAAAAAGGTTTTATATTTTATATATAAAAAGCACATGTCTGGCAGCGTCATCGCTGTTTGTGTAACTACACTGTTATATAACACAAAGCATCCCGCTAGTTGTTTGATTTCAAATGGAGTATCGATCCATCTATAAGACTCATGAATACATAAGGAGAGCCGCGCCTTTACCATATTGAAATGAACTTCTAAATAACGATGTTGTTGTTTCCTTTTCTGTTTATTTTTATAGATATACTTTTCTTCTCTGTTGTTTTGTTTTTGTCTTTTTTCTTTATGTAAAACAAACCTGGCACGATTTCTACCACAAATTGTTTATCTGCTACGTCACAAATGCACTCGACCTTCGTTAACTTACCCATATGAAAGATCTTAAAACGTTAGAAAATTGAGATATATGAAATATGCAAATCAGGTATTTTTGTAAACAATGGAATAATCTTTTTTGAAAAATATGTCTTATTTATGCATTATTTATTTAGTAATAGTGTCGTCAACGAGAATGTACAAACTGCATATCTTATCAAGTCTGTAACACATATTTTGCTTTCTGTCCGAAGAATAAACACTGATTTTGGAAAAAATATAGGGCATTTATGTACATATAAGGGCGAATCACATTGCTCGTTTACCCAAACATTAAATTTCTTACGGAATACTGTTAGTTATTACGTCAAGATCGTCTTCGGGAATACACGCCAATGCAAAATGTAAACAATAAGAGTATTTTGACATCCATCCATATACTAAATTGCGTAATTTGATCAACATTTTGAATGCGTTTTTACTGTTATTTTACAGTAGATATTTGCACATTATATACCATTTTTGTTAGTCTACAATAGGTCAGTGTTGTTTTATATTTTCTTTATCATGAAAATTAAATTATTGACGCCGCGTTTGCACGCGGCGAAAGTATGGAATAGGTTTTATTTTTGCCAATGGAGCCGCATAATCAAAACAGGGAGCAAATTGTAAAATTGTAAAATAAAAACATGCACTATGTTAAAAACTTTATGAATCAATTACTTGTATTAACTGATGAAAATAAAATTAAAAGAATCAAACTATGCAAGTCTTCTATAGTTATTAAAAAGAAACTGGACACATATAATGTGTATCTGATGCCTTCTCCTTTAACTTGTAGGCAACGGGTTTTAAAACTTGGTTAACGGACCTTGCAAGTAACCTGATTGATTAAAGCTCAGAAAAAAATGAAGATTGAGATCTTAAAATATTTAGAATTTAGATACAAACCGTCAACTTGAAAAGCAGTTAAAATATAAGTATTACAGCATATTGTAGCACACAAATACTATACATGTGGCCGTAACGGACATGTTTAATTTACGGCTCCAGGGCCAACCTGCGGTCCCAGTATGTATAGTGCTTGAAATGGGTAAATCTAACTGAACATTAGTTTATGTGGTAAAGCCTTGTAAATATATATTCATTTTAATACATATCATCAATACAAAAAGAATGCCATACCCCTACGTCACGCTACGTTATCAGGGGATGTAATAACTATCGAAAAGGTCGTTAATACCGGGACTTGCACCTGAATCCCTTACCAAATAAAAACTTATCTAGGTTGAATGTTTCAACAACATTGTCCTTGTTGTTGCTGCTGCTGGTGATGATGATGACTGTTTTTACATTAACATTAATATCGCCTTAGTGGTTTACTGTTAGAAATTCCAGGCATCTTGCAAACCCTAACTACATGTATTTAATTAATTATGTAAGAAATGATTACCTGTTGAAAAACGTATCTTCAATTATCTATAAATTAGTTAAATTATGGCATCTCAGATCAACATCACGTACTGTCTCTACTATAATTAAAGGACTTTCTGTGATTGGTTGTTCTATAATTCTGAATAAATTGATACTACAAGTTTTTGTTGTTGTTGTTTTTGGACCTTTTCTGTATGGCTTTGCTTTATTTAAGTTGTGCTTCAAAAACATGCGCGGTGTCTTTGATGCTTTGCATCAAAATTAGTCTTGTTATGAAATAAAATGGGCCTTTAAGTATTACTTAGAACTAAGTTTTGTTGGTAGAATCCGTGCCTTTCCTTGAACGATTAGAAACACGGTAAGTGGTAGAAGTCCCGACTGGAGACGAAAACATAAGTAAAAATTGACATAAGTCCAGCATCAGATAGTTTTGATATAGTGTAATTTCTTTAGACTATGATTTCTTTAAGGTAATCCATCCATCATTTAATTGTGATTATGGTCAGTCACGTGACTGTGGGAATTTGATAGTAATTGCCAGCCTTTATAGACTTAGAACAAAAGAAACAATGATTCCAAGTCAATGGATGCTTGCAAATGCACTGAAGTCTTTAAGCATTTGAAGGACCGCGATCATAGTATATTGATAATTTAAAGCTGGACGGATATCCCTAAGATGATGAACATGCCTTTAGTGGAAGACAAGTGTTTCCTTCATCTTATAAATAAGTGTTCAGTCATTTATTTTATTATTTCAGAAAATATACAGTGCCACTACATTTCAAAACCTTCCAAGGCGCAATACACTGATAGCCGCCATTAAGTTTCAGTCATATGTTTACAAATTTTGTTTACAAATCTATGTTGAAAAAAAGTAATACACCTTCAAATCGACGTTGAAGAAAAAAGGAATACAGAAAGTCAATGTCGTTGTTGATCGTACAAAAGCTGTTTTCATATACTCGTACATAGTTGTTGTTTTTTGTTGTTTTTTTTTTTTTTTATTGCAAACGGCCCGGCGGTCGCATCGTAAGATCATTTGTCCACCCCGTGAATGCTGGCTTGTCAATGTTAATTAATCAATGTTTATTTATCAACGCTTATTATCAGGATTTACACGTTTGAGAAACAAGACAACTGTCAAAGTCTCACAGTTGACCAAGTCACACTAGCCAATCCGCGAGAGTATTCTAGATAAGATCTTAGATTTATGAGCCAATTACCATTGTAAATGTTAAGGCCAACATTTCATGAAGTATCCTAACTTGAGATTTCTCTCAAGATTAAACCTTGAGATCTGCGTGTTCCCTATTTATTTACGATATATACCATACAAGAATGTACTCGTATCTAGAATGTTCTAGAATATGACTTGATTCTGTTGAAATAATAAAAAAAAAATGGAATTTGATAATTTTGAGATGTAGAAGGCATCAATTTGAAATGTTTCGTGATTTGAAGCGACCGGAAATAAAAAGGAATGAGAACAGTAACTGCTGCTCGCAGGTGACCGCGTAATGGAGGTAAATTAATTATTTCATTTTCGAAATATGAAAATTGGCTTCTCGTTTAACATGCAGCTCACACAGGTTTTACTGGTTTTTATTAAAGCCTTTTTGTTTTGTTTTTATTCTTTATAATATATTGAGATATGTAAAATAATACAATTGATATATAAACACAACTTAAGAATATTTTCGTCTACCTTTAATCTCAGATGTTTCGGATTTAATTTCCTTTAACAAATTACACTTGAGCGACAAAATAACCCCGCTGTCTCCTATATTTCAGTATCGCCTGTCAACATAGTATGCTATATGTCCCTCAAAACACTAGTTTATTTTCTGTTCAAACAAAGACCATGGGTATTAAAACACACGAACGTGTTCTGATCCTTTTAGAATTTCAGAGTAATGGATGAGTTTTTTTTTAATGTTTTATATCTTAAGTCAGCTAAGTTCCCCCAGGCCATGTATTGAAGAACCACATGTATTTTATTCAGTTTCGGCATTTTATGTAGTTTTAATGGTCGTTGTCCTAGTTACGCAAAGCATCTTATGAGATTTTTCTAAACTGAATAATTAGAAAATCTAGAACTCTTTTGCTTAACGGGGTAAAAAATAGACATGATGCATACTTGCTTTTTTATTATCATGCGCACAATATGAGTCCATAGGTAAAATTTGGAAATTTTGAAGAAAAAAAAAAAACACCCTGAAAATCCTGATTTTAGCATTTTTTATGTACAGTTTAATATACAAAAAGAAGTCATTTGGCAATCTGTAAATCCTGAAATTCAGGAAAATTCCTGAAATCTTTACCCATTTGAGTTTCATTTTGAAATATAGACCTTACAGGTAGGGAGATTCGTGCCAATGACTTCACCGTGGATTCGAGATCGTGCAAAGTATCTTATGCAGACGAAGTCCCAAAATGATTTTAGGATAATTGTATTTTTTTCTGTTACTCTTGTTTCATTTATTTATTTATTTATTTATCAAGGTAACAGCAGAATGTCTCAGTGTATCAAAATCCCATGTACTTATACACGTATGAACAAGCACACTATCTTAATTCAGAAATCTTACATTCAAATCCAATACAATCTTTAAGATTAGTGAAATGATTCTTTAATAATGATGCTGTTAACACTATCTTTAGTAAGTTTGAATCTTACATTATATTGAACGTTGAATTCATATCATTAACTTTCGTTTTGGATAGTAGGCATATCTGCGCACTGAGTGTGAGTATGTCCTACAGCTGGCTTGCAGAAGTCTAACACGCCTCCATTTGTTATTAGCTGGAGATCTTTTATAATATGCTCATCGCACCGTTTACGTCACGCTATGCTACTTTAACCACTGCCATCCAACCCCCAACGTTGCCACATAGAGTTGAAAAATAGATGAGTTAAAACTGAATCACAGGTAATCAATAGCGTGACCTTTGGTACACACCATGGTCACGTGGTATCTCAGTGTGGCAGTGAGCCAATCCACTGCGCCTGAGTTTGACTGCTACCAAGTAACTCACGTGGCGACAGGTAAATCGTTGTGCCAGTAAAATAATTTCTCATTATTGGTATGAAATTTTCTTATTTGATTTGTTTATCTTCCTATTTCATCTTAAGTTAATGAATGTAATTTAAATGAAATAAAACTAAACTGACCTGAAATAATCGAATCTAAAATCAAAAGTGTAAAAAATCCAATTGCCGAATGCAGTGGTTACTATACGTAATTGCTGCGGGTAGTTTGGGTCTTTATATGAACTTAAAAACAGCAACAACTGTGCACGAGCAAGAGCTGTTTACTCAAGTTTTCAAGTCATTTGAATTTCACAAACCAATCTGTATTTCAAGACAAATCAGAAGTGACAAGTCAATTAACAAATCGTCGGCAGACCAGCAAGTGCGTTCCCCTGAATTAGATTGAAAATTGCAATAACTTGGCCACACAGATGTACTTAAAACGCTTTCATCAAAGAGGGTTGCTATGCTTACAGAAACATGGCTTGGAGGACAGCATGGACGAACTGAAATATTATTCTAACGATATTAAAGTACAACATAAACCGTTACCATGTCAACGTATGACTTTATCTGAAAGCAGAATCATAAATAATGTCTGGTATATGCGGCCAATGTTGTGTAAATCTGTACGGTAGCTATTCGGGAAGGCAACCAACAGAGATGGAATGGTCGAGTGTCACATATTATTGTATTAAACGTTGCAAAGACAGCTGAGACTCTGTAAAATGCCAATCCTCTTCCCATTAGGATCTTACATATGTGCTCACATCTTTCGAAAGTTTGATCTAATGCTTCCAATACAACCAGTAAGAATAAAATATTACTTCGTCAAAATGATAGTGCTGACAAAACCCCGATAACCGTTATGAAACATAGGAACACAATTCACGTGGTATTGAAACAAACGACTTTTTACGTCATTTTTGTTATTTCGCGTATAACTACAGTACAGTATCCTCTGACATTCATATAGTGTTATAAATGTATTGATCTCATCAGGAAATGTCTGATAAAAACTATCATTTCCAATTGTCTCATAAAAAGTGTGATGTTTTAAAGCTTTATCATAACATTTTGAAACAGGTCAGACCTATACTGAATAATATCATGTAGACGGTATAGCAAAATTGATTCTTACATAAAGGAATTCGTTATCGATTATCGTGTGTTCATGTAATAACGCAAAAAAAAGCTGTTTGTTTCCACTAACATCTCCGAAAAATTGGGTCGGTAGATCGGCTAAACTTTTTTTTTAATAACTTTTTTCCATTTTTACCTTATTTATTTAGAGCAATTGACGAAAAACAGCGTTTTGCAACCGTAATAGCCCGAATGCTACGAAAGTCGAAAACAAGCTAGGGGTCGGTACAAAAAAAAAATAGGGTCGTTCGGGTTTGTGGAAAAAAGTAACTTTTTTACGCTTAATATTCTAAAACAAAAACAAAAATGTAAAATCAATTATCATGCGCTTAATCAGAAATGATTGATGACGCCCGGAATAATCAGCCAGACACAAGAGGCCAAAATGGTCTTCCTGTGGACATAAGAGGCCAAATGGGCATAAGAGGCCAAAATGGTCTTCCTGGGGACAGAAGAAGACAAATTGACGTAAGAGGCCAAAATGGTCTTCTTGGGGACAAAGAGGCCAAAATGTCTTCCTGGGGACATAAGGGCATAAGATACCACTGAAGGCGATGATTAAACTCGCTACACAAGCTTGGTCTAAATTGAACTTTTGAAATATTGAAAAAACAAAGAAAAAAAAAACAAAAAAAAAACGGGGTGTGACTTAAAGCGACGGAACAGGGCGACGCGTGTAATCACACATGTTACGAGGGTAACTATAATAAAACTGATTTGTGGAAATAATTAAAATCTTAACATGTTATTTTTAGTTTGTATGATATCTTATCAATCAAACCTACCACGCTCAAACATAACATCCTAACCAATCTTTAAAAAAGAAACGTATTAAATATTTAATTTTTATTATTGTATATTATGAATAAAAACACGTCAAATGACGCGAAATCAGGGTTTCAACAGTAGCCCCAGGCAACCAGACTACCGTTTATTTCCAGTCCTGATGTAAAAGCAAACATATGACATCACACAAATTGACATCATAAAAGATCCTTGTCACCCAAACGCTCTTTTACAGTCTGCTTTATATATATATATATATATATACATATAATAATATAATAATTAGCATGCATATTGTTTTTCTTGTTGGTGACCTCATATTTCATTGATGATAACGTAATATGCTTGATGACATAAAAAGTACAGGGGAATTAAGACAGGGACTGCAATTTTATAAAGATTGGTGAACAGTTATGTACCTTGACAAAGAAGAAGTTTTTGAAGAAAGCAAAAACTATTTTTAGTAACTGTGACCTTGACCCTATTGACCTAAAATTCAATCCCAATCTTCCTCTTCCCATAAGGTATCTATCTACTAAAAAAAAATTTTTGGAAAAGAAAATATATTTCAGAACGTGACCTTGACCCTATTGACCTGAAATTCAATCCCAATCGTCCTCTTCCCATAAGGAATCTATCAACTAAATATGATTATCGTACCTCACTCCTAAAAGAAGTTGTTTGACGGAAACGAAATATCTATTAAGCAACAATGATTACTTTAGGAGATATTCAACGGAAAAACTTTAGGAGATATTCAACGGAAAGACATGTTTGATGCAAATCTATTTTTAGTAACAGTGACTGACTTTGACTTTGATACTATTGACCTGAAATACAATCCCAATCTTCCTCCTCCAATAAGGAATCTACCTACTAAATATGATCATCGTACCTCACTCCTAAAAGAAGTTGTCGGAAACGAAAAATCTTTTTTCAGCAACAGTGACCATGACCCTCGTGACCTGAAACAATCCAAATCTTCCTCTTCCAATAAATTATCTACCTACAAAATATGATTACTTTACCTGAATTCTAACTGTTACAGGAGAAATTCGACGAAAATAACATATTTGACGCTCGCCCGCACGCCCGTTTTTCGTTTAAAACCTAGTTAAAAACAGCCGCCTCAATTTATACTGTATGTTGTTCTTTTGAGATTACCAGTGATGCGAGAGTAAATCAGTTATAAAGCGATGACCTGCTAAACTACGATTGAGGAAAGACCCTAGAGGCATCAGGAAATGACTATAGACCCACCGCGAGCCCAGTCTATAAATATATATAGACTGTGACTTCATCAACTTCAGACCGGTGTTGACACATTGACCGTGAGCTGGCTGAAAGACTTTCTTAAAAGAAAAATCAGTGTGTCCAGACCGGAACTTAACCGTGTCCATGTATTTGCATGTTTTTGCAACAGATAAAGGACAGTGTCAGTTTACTTAAATGTCACAATAGTTCTGTTTTATAATGAACGTGAACACTAAACTTGTTGAACAAAATGTCGTCTGGTGGAATAACAACATGTTACAAATACAGCTAACTGGAAGGCGGACAAGTTCGTATCAATATTTCAGATATTCATGTATTCCTGTGATACGTTCATTCAATCAAATTACGCGATTTCTAAGAAACTTTATTGACGCATAAAATAAAATCACAGAGTCTGAAAAAAAAATAGGAGAAGCGGGCTTACGATGCTCTGGTGAGTAGAAGATATGGTCTCTGCATCGATATCAGTCAATAAACGACTTGGAACTGGGGTTGTCGTAGCGACAGAATTTGCGAAAATGGGAGCCTACTGGGGCCGTGGGAGGCTAAATGATTTTAAGTCTAAAGGTGTATTCACTCGGCCACGTATGCCCCATGAATACAAGATAACTTCAATACAGGGTGTATGTGTTTTTGAGAGAGAGAGAGAGAGAGAGAGAGAGAGGGGGGGGGGGGGTAACCACAGAGTTATGGAACTTCAGGTTAAACTGTTTTTATGAAATATCTTACTTCGAGAATTTCCTCCAGAAACTGTTATCAAGTACATGTATGTTTAACTAAATAAATCGGCTTATCCAACCAGTGTATGTATGACGCACGTGGTGAACGGCGGTTTACCTACTTTACTGAAAAGAACGTATTTTTTGTTTGTGATACTGTTTGTGAGCACTTGACCTATGTATGAATAGAACCTGTTAACATATTAATAGGGAGAAGAGTTACATGCAAATTGCGGAACCGTCCCTTTTGATTCCTTTCAGAAAATAGATATATTTTGTTAAAAAATCTAAATATATATAGCTAGTACTCTTTTTTCATGTCAGAAAATAAGAGGGTTCTAAATCTTTAAGAATCTGAGTAGATTCATATCTAGTTAATTATACTTGTATTATGCGTGCATCAGCAAAGAAGCGATGTCGGTATGACCTAAACTTTGTTTTCTGGTGTGTGAAAGCACTTAACTAGCAATATACAGTATTACTGAGTCGTCTGCATTACGGTGCAAAGATAGAAGTTAAATATTAAAATGCACACAAAAAAATAATCATATATGTACAGTGTGCAATTTTTGCAACATATGGTATGTACTATGTTTTACAAACACATCATGTTGAACAAGATGCAAGAATTTAAAAATGAGACTTTTAAGCCCCTGAGAAATGTTCAGTTTGAAAGTCAAATTCAAAATATCTGGATACACTTTTTCTCTGTACAGTGAGACTTTGAAGAGACACATTCGCAAACACGACAACTGCTTAGTTTCCTTGATTAAAAACATATCATAAACGTTTCTGAAAACAAGCCTCGACATAGCTGTACAGCAAACCAATCGGGACAAGCTAAATAACGGCCTTATATCATATACCAAAATACTGGATTTAGTTATTTACCTAAGAAATCTTACATTTTTACTTGTATCCACTCCTCTTTAATCATAGTTTACGTTTCCAAGCCATGATTCTCCTTATGCGTGGGCGTTTATGTTTTCAGTAATCGCTCATAAATATACCAGTATGCAACAGACTAGCAATTAATAATGCATCTCAATTGAGATTTTCCTTATTTCAATATTTTGAAAATCCAATTATCCCACATTTAATGACACACAGAATTGTCGCATTTCAATCTTATTATCGCGTAAGTATATTCTCTCAAATTATTACTTTAAAAAAGTCATTATTCTTCAATTTTTCAAAATACGGTGAGACTGTACTGGATTTAAGATTTTTGAGTTGAGGTCAATCTCAAATTGAGATAGTTCGTGAAAGGCAGGCCTATTACAAAAATTAATAGAAATAAATTGCAGAAATTCTAAGAAATTAAGAAAGGCATTTGGTGATAATAGGTAAGTAAAATGATGAAAAGTGTGGTACTTACATGTGAGCGTGATCCAACTGTCATCAAATGTGGCCACTAAGACGAGGATGAGGGCCAGCAGAGTGGACAACATGCCGCCCCACCGGAAAGGGCCGCCATAGCCGTGCCTCCCGGAGGTAATACTCCTCCCCGAACTTTCGCATGTCGTGCTGTACATCTCCGGTCTTAAACTTGAGGAAATTCTTCATTTTCGTTACCATTTAGTTTGCTACGAACTCGGATAACTCGAACTTCTGATATTTCGAATATATCTCAACTTTGATGTTTGACGTTTGACGCCCTTAGAAAATTCGAATATTTTGCAACCCACCCGAATTCAGGTTTAATCTAATATGTATCACCTTTTCCAAAAAAGACCCTGCTTTCAAAATTAAACTCTTTTTCACAAGACTCAGGAATAATATCACTTTATCTCTCGCTTGAACTTTAATTTTCATAAATGAATACTATTACCAAGATACGAATGGCGCGCCTTCACTAAACTTAATCCATAATGTAAGATCCATCCATATCAGTGGATCTCAGGAGAGACTCAAGGCGAGTTTCCCTGAACTGTCACCGATTTGTCGTCAGTTGATGTATAGCAAGGTGGTATCTGGCACGTAACTTGTGGAAACCTATCTTTACCCGCCAATCCCTTCTGTGACACTCAAATCATACACATTTACAGATGAAAAAATATCACTGCAGATCGTCACCATGGCAACATGACATCCACGAGACCGACACTTAACTCCTGTTGGGTTTTTATCCTTTTTTCCGGAGAACTGTCGGTAGGATTTTAATAAAACAAATCCGAATTTTCCCAGAAAATTTTGCTGTTCACGTTTGTTATTAAAGGTATAGCTTCGTATACATTGAAATCCGGGATTTTACTGTTTTCATATAAGCTAGTCTGTCGTTCTGTCAAAGCGTTCCACGGCAGTGCGATGCTCTACAGGCATATTAAACAACATCAACGAAATATAATCCAATATCTAGTGCAGTCGAACGTTGAAATATTGGCTTTTCGGTTCAATATATTTGCCGTTTAAATCACTTCATACAGGCATATTTTGGAAAATAACAATAACTACACTATTTTTTTTTATAGGAATAATGCAGTCGTAATTTCGGGTATGAATTTATAAAACGTAAAACCGATAAATTAGGTCTACTTTCATAGTGTAGACACCCCTTTCATATCTTTATATCCATTGTCCAAATATTTCTTTCAGACGAATAGGCTTTTCAAATAAAACTTCCGTCATGTTCCCCTATTTACACGTTATGAAGCATAAGAACAACATTTTCAATCACGTGATCTTGCTGATGCGATAGAAGTCATTTGACCCTTTTTTTACCTCAGGCCATATTGTGTTGCAACTAATGGAGTTGATTTCGCAAGCAATATCTATAGAACAAAAAGCCTCTTAGCCTAATTGTCCTCCTACATTCAAACTGCAAAATTGCAACATATCTCTTTTCTCTCTCAATTGTTGTTTTCATCCGCAGTTTTCTGTGATTTATCAGATGCTACTAAACGAACTATTCCATGTCGTATTCCACAGTATCTTGGAAACGTAACCATATGTCGGTTGGCTGCCTCAGAATAGCCCATGGAATTAGCTGTAAAACAACTAAATGTCTATGTAAATGACGTCATTTCCATAAATGTCTGATACGTTGTTCTGTAGAAAGTCACGTGGTACATTCAACTCGTTTGACCGTAGCATGCAAACATACAAGGGTATTTACAGACATTTACAGTACGAGAAAGTTCATCTGATACTTTAAGTTTCCATTGAAAGCTTAATCATATAATGTTCATATTTCATTTTGTTTCTAAAGAGCCACAATGAAGATGGATTTGCTCTATAAAATCTAAAATCAATTCCCTGTGCAGTTTGCAATATTTCAGCAACAACAAATTGATATAATAGCAAAACTGTACTGCAGAGGAAGCTCTGTAAACCAAACAAAAGTTCACTATGAAATTAAATACTCAGTGTACGCCTAACTTATCCACACAGGAACCATCGAGAGGGAACTTGTTTCCCAATCGACGTAATATAAATAATTTTAAAACTAATCAGTACACTTAAATTTCCGTTAAAAATCGATCACAGAATCACTGACTGTCAACGTTAAAAATTCATCTGCATTGTGTTTTCACACACGCTTTAATCCTTTATTTTCTGCTCCATAAACATTAGACGGGAAATGAAATATCTCCCTATTGTGTTGGATATACCGGTATAGTCAGCAACACCAATCTTATCGAAGTTCAATGTTGCCGTCTGCTCAGATCCTGTATTCTCTGTCATAATTTATTCATTACACATTTCCGAACATCACAGAACTGTGAAAAGCTTTGTCTGGCATAGATAGTACACTAATATGTATAATTATATACCATTTAATAGATATGCCACCTCATTTGTCTTGGATCACTCCAAACATATCTTAAACATATTTTCCCGCCATTTTCTTCTGGTTACGTTTGTTTTTAATCTAGATATCTAAGAAGTAAATCATTACGAAATTGTATTCCTTCATTATAAACACGTTAATCAAATTCCGCAGATTGGCATTGTCACGCTAGCTGTCTTGTGGCTTCATTTTCTCTTTAATCATCAGTGTCACTCTCACGAACTGGGTTGACAAAATTCACCAACTTATCCAAACACGGGTTAAATTAGGCTGAATCATGACTCTCTATCCAGACGAAGGACACAAAATATGATGAAAGATTCCAATCGCAGAAGATAAACAATCAGACCATATTTAAATAAAATTGCCTATTTCAACAATACATTCTTGAGTTGTTCGCTGATGAGAATTGGGTACGCTCCCTTAATCCCAACTGTCATCCTATTTCCGTCCCAGGCAGTAAACACGCCGTAACGTAAGCAATATAAAAAATCGAACCTCATTAACAAGTTATACCAACAGACTTGTATTCCAGTATTTACGTCAAGATTGAAATTCTGCATTCAAAATGAAGACGTCGTCTGCAGCAGACATCTGGAATTTAAGTCACAAACGAACATCCCAGGAGATTTGTTTTGTTTATTTAATCTTGTCTGCAGGATGGGACTAATGTTTAACCATTCTCTGTTAGTTGTTTACGTAACTGGCTCGAGAAAGAACCGTAATTTATACGACAACCTTCCTATTTAGCGGTTCTGCCATGCAGTACATAATACGAGAATTCGAAATCTTTCGAATTTTTTTTCACAACACGAATCTCCGGTATCGGCGACTATTGCCATGAAACAGTCCCATATCTAGACATGCCGCACTGCTTCCCGTCCCATTTATCATACGACACGGTCGTGATTCAGTCAGATGTGATTTTATTAAAACATGTCCTGTCGCCCGTTGCCTAGCAACGTATCCATACATCAAGTCCACGAAACTTAAATTACGCTGCAAAGAATAACAGGGACACTCTCTCAGAGACGTTCACGCCTGGTTTTCTGTCACCAATTTACCAGAGGACCTAATACAAGTTGTCGTAAAACACACACTGGCGGTCAAGTGCCGTAAATTGTTCTGATAATCTGCTTCTTTGAACCTTTGAACCGGAAATGTGGATTTTTATCCAAAGCCGAAATCTGTCGAATTCATAAGATGCGATATTTGGAATCAATCTGATCCCTGTTGTTAACCAATAACGCAAAAAGAGAATTGGTAAATTTTATTTTCTGCAACATAGCGCAATGTTGCATGGGATCGATAATCGATATCCCTGTTGCTTCTGAGTTTGGATTTCTGTGAATCGACTTGATGTCGCGTAGGAGGGGATTGTTGAAAGAGGGAATGAGAGAGAAAGACATATTAGATTAACCCTCTCTCTATAAACAGCGGGATTATATGATTGAAAATCACCATTTAACCAGAAGAGCGTGTCTCCGTTTGGCTTGTTATAAATAATTGCTTGTGGGTGAAACCATATAAATTGGCAAACTAGTCGAAATCTCATTTGCGAATCCATTTACAGTAAAAATAACATATTAGGTACAGCAACAATGTGATTTAGTTCCTAGTTTACTCAATCATTGATTGGAAGTCTGCGAAAACATTCCTGGACCAAATGATTTTTAGGTGTCCAAAGGTAACAACATTAATCTATTTCTCTATCGATCCATCCATCCATCCATCTACCTGTCTATCTGAATGTCTGTTTCTATCCATCCGTCTGTCTGTCTGTTCTATCTATATTTCTATCTTGCAAACATGTTTGCCTGCCGGACTCATGCTAGAGCATTTACACAAGTCTGACTAACTGCTGCTCGAACTGTCTCCCAAATCCGCTGAATAAAACCAACCATTTTCATTTTATTCCAAATAAATCAATCACCTGCATTTGAATTACCGACCAGTCCATCATTAAGCAAACAAACAAACCTGCGGCTTATTTACGGTCGCAATAATTCTTATTTCTTGCATCACGTCTGTATGTTTTATCAATAAAACGGACGCTTGTACGGTCGGTGCTAGGGGGATAAGACAAGCGATCCATCAAGAATATTAACATATGCCGTCATTTTCCATTGCAGTTCTAGTCGCATTTTCCAAATGATCACTGTCTGCATTTCAGACACTCCCCCCCCCCCTCCTCTCTCTCTCTCTCTCCAAACCCGTTTATTCCGTATATCGCCTTGCATGTTTAGAATTTAATCCAATCAAACAACCGTGTAACTGGGATGATCGTGATTGGGTATTTAAATAATGAATGAATGTTGGTTTTATTGTTGTTTTCTTCTTCTAATTGAATGAATTGTTTCTTTGCCTTTTACAGTATGAATGCTCATATAGAAATGCTTTTTATGTGTATACAGCCAGTGCCAAATTTTAGAAACACGGAGACATACACAATAGCAACAGATAAGAAATAATGTATGAATAGCATTCGTATTAACATAAAACATAGCTGTTGTTCGACCTGTATTGACATGTAGAAATAGTACGAAACGGTAAGATTCGATGGAAAAGTTATTAAGAATATGATATTAATCATGTAATATTAAACAATATATACAAATGATATGATTTTGTATGTGGATGTTTATATGGAAATTTGAGTTTAAGGTCAGAAAATAAAAAGGATAAAACATGTTTAAGAAAAATGCCTTAATAAAATGTCCATTTAAACAAAAGAAACTGTCTCGAATATATAAGCCTAAGATGGCATATCTTAAAAGTGATTGAGACAATAAAATGTTAAAAATGACCTATATATAATGAATGCATAAAGAAATTGTCAAGTTAAAAGAAAGGGAACTGATGAGACAAAAATATAAAAGAAAGAGATGTTTGTATGTATACAAATACATGTCATTTTGAAGTTTGAAAAAAAAAAAAGAGTCGCTCACCTGAGTAAGGTTGTTGTGTTAGGCATGATTACAAAAATGTGGCATCTAAAGTGTTTGTAACATTTGACTAAGTGACCTAGATTTTGATCGTACCTAAATTTGCACCGGGATTTCATGCAGTCGCCATTCCTATCAAGTTTAATGAAGACTGGGACAAAAATGTAGCCTCTAGAGTGTTCACAAGGTTTTTCTAAAATTTGCCCGGATGAACTACTTTTTGACCCCATGTGACCCAATCGATCTCATCCGAGATTTAAAAACCTTTTAAAAAGGGAAAATTGCGGCCTCTAGTGTCTTCACAATGTTTTTCTAAGATTTCTGACTTATGGCCTAGTTTTTGACCCAATTTGAAACTTATCCGACATATCACAAAGACAAACATCCTGACCAAATTTCATGAAGATTGGGACAAAACTGTGGCCTCTAGAGTGTTCACAAGCAATTGTTGACGACGGACGACGTCACAAAAGCTCAACCTGAGCACAAGTGCTCAGGTGAGCTAAACAAAAAAGGGGGCAAGTTATAAAATTTGGAAGAAAAAGATACACGTATGAAAGAAGCAGTTACATAAAAAGATATGAAATATGAAAATTTGAAGGAAAAGTACGAGAAGGCGGGAATATGTTAGAAAGACATACTTCTAGAGAAAAAGAATGTATGTATATGAAAGAAACAGCTATATACGTAATTAGATTTGAAAGACAATATATGGAAAACAGGTAAATTTAAAAGGGGGAAAAGCTGAATTGGGTTTACTTCTGTAGGCGGGATCGTGGCACGACTCCTCAATGCTGGAAACAAGATAGACGGGGCGGCATCTGTACCACAGGCCCTCGTGGGTCGGTCGATTCATCACTGAAACATTCGGAACACCACTGTTAACATCGTGTTATTTAAATAAGTCTTTATGTCCCAGCCATTATATTTTTTCTTGACTTTATGAGCAATTTACAACTATAAACGCGTTTTATGAGCTAAACACCGATAATAAAGTAACTGGAATATATATATTTTCTTGACCCAGTGAGGTTCGAAACTCCCAAATTCGCACATCCTCGCATGGCTTAGAATGGAAAAAATATCGGTCTTCACAATGCAAAACAAAACAACAACAACAAAATGTATTAATACTTTGTCTAAGATAAATCAAAGCAGTAATGATTATACACTGTATTTGTAAATGTTTCCATAGTGATAATTTAAAGTTTTGAAAAAAGCATCTATTCTCCCACTGTAAAACATATTTGCATATTGGACGTATACTTAGTCTATATAATACTTTCTAATTCCAAATGATGATTGTTGTTGTTGTTTCCTTAAAAACACAATAAAATTAATTAACAAAATGTTAAAAATGACCCTATATACTTATTTGAAGCATACTTTTACGTTTTCATGAAATCTGCATATTTAGGTAATGGAATAGACCAGTTCACTTCGAAATGAGACGTAAATCTACGTAAATCAACGAGCACTTCAAGAACACATAATCTAATCGCTGGTGTTTAACTTTACAATCTGTTCCATGGGAAATAAACATATCATACATTTAAGATTTTTCCCAAGTCAGCGATTGGTCAAATTAAACAAGCAAACTATAACGGGTAATGTCGATCCTCTTGTCAAATGGTCCATAATTCATTAAAAATGATAAAACATAGAATAGAGATAACTTAAAAATATGATAAAAAACAACATATACGCATTTAAATTACCATTTACCTTTATTAATCATTGTAACGAATATACCCCTTATGTCGCTCTGTAAAGTCAAACCGTTTAAATTATTCATTCAGGAATATACAACTCCGGCCCAAGAACAAAGCATATGATGATGTCATAACATATTCCAGACAAAAAAAAAGCTATTTCTTCCACAATCATAAAAAGGAAAAATAAAAACAATTGGCTGGATAGCGTCCACGGATAGGTTCGAACCCATGCCGTTCGACCGTGTACACAGTTCGGCAAGGTAAGCAGGTAAGTAAAAATCGAAGTATCCGATAGACTAAGCCAGCACTATCTTTCCTGGCCTCTATACAGGCTATATATACCCAATACACAGTATTGTAGTGGTTGTGCAATACGTAAGTCTAAAAACAGACTACATAGCTAATACCTGTAATGGTCTATGTATCAAGTGGAAATGATATGTTACGTATTTAAATATTTTTGGTAATTTACCATCCCTAAACAATTAATGCTTGATTGCCATATACACACAATTTTCAATTAACTATTTAAATTAGTTTAAAATAAGGAGAACAGAGGGGAGTATTGATTTGTTTGTTGTTGTTATACAAATGCTGTGGTAATACTTGTTAGATCTAAATTATTACAATATCATAATAAATTATATTTAATAAAAACAAATGCTGTAAATAATTATATTAATATAAATATACAAAGATCTCTTCTTAAAAAAGTATTAAACCAAGTACTGTATTGGCGCAGGTCAGTCCTACAAGGTGAAATTTTCACGAACAAAATCAAAAGATTTCGGCCGGATGGCGTCTGTGGTCCCCGGATGTTCTTAAGAACAGTCCGGAAAGTATTAATATAGTAACGCGGACGTTCCATCGGCGACTTGGTCTCTACTTCCGTGCCTCTGATACGCATTTCTATAATAATCATAATCAAAAGATCGTGATACGAAGTAACCACATGACATAGCCAGCCATACTTAAGAAGGTGTTATTCAGGTATATAAAGCTTACTAGATATGTTGTGAAATACCACTTAAATTAGCGCTGAGGTATAAGGGAGGCAACTCTCGTAAAAGTCGTGCTTTTTAGATCTAAGCAGTTGTCTTTCTCAAGTTTAACACTAATTCTTCATATGTATAGCATAGAATCATATATTAAACTTTCTTGTCCAACTAAGTATTACACGAAGCATCCAAAAATAGTAAATTAATTTAACAAATGTTACCCTGTCATATTTTAGAAGTCTCCTTTAAATAAAAATACAATTTTCAAACTGTTTACAAGCATGTACGATATCTACTGGGTTTGGAAAATTAGGGTTCCTGATTGAAAAAGGTTGGGAAATCCTGTAATATGCGTGTGCTGTTTTAACAAGCCACCTAACTCAGTAACTAAATATATATAAAAAAATCAGTCTATTTTAACACAGTGGTATCCATAATGTAAGGGGAACAACTGTCGTAGTGATCGCGCTGTTTGGGTATCGCAGTTGTCTTTCTTCGATTTTGATGCGTATTTAGCTCGGCAATTACTGCAATTGATAATTGATTGATTAGGCACTAGTTTGATATAAAACAGCGTATTTAGCACATAGTTGTTTAAGCAACAAAGATATATTTTATTTGAAATATGATACGGGTACAAATACAATACAAAGTCTGAAAAATACAGTTCATACAAAGATACTAATCAAAGCACTGAGAGCACTGTTAAAAACGAAAGTTAAAATGTGTGAATTATAAAATCAATCCCTTTAATTTTTTGTGGCACGCATGTAAAAAATCAGGGATTTTCCGAAGTTAAATTTTAAAAGGTAAGCAATTATTTTATTTTTAGTTAAATTAAAAAAATAATAAGGAATAATGGTTTTTAGAATTGATCCTCTCAATACTTTTAATACTTCATGCATTTTATACAGACATAATTGATTTTGATAGAAAAGCAAGAAAATGGGATATGATAAAGTTATTGTTCTTTGTCACTTCACATCCGTTCCATGTGTAAAGAATGATATCCATGCTTCAAAAGTTTTTAAAATATGTTCTAGAAAATTTAATTAGAGATGAAACAATGTAGAGTTATTGTTCTTGGTAAGTAAAGTTTGACCATTGTATAAAGTTTAAACTCAGTCCCTAAAGTACTTTCTTAGTTGTGACATTCTGATGCGACTAGAGACACTACAGTCATTGGAGACACTAACTAGAAAAGATTAAAAACAATATGTTTCAATTGCCGGCTTACATTAAACATACTGCTTCCCTCTCAGTTCTACTGTTATGACCTTATAACCAAACCTGTCGATGCGCAGGACCCTCATTTTAGAAAAATCGACCTCTCTATAAATAAGTTTTATATAAAGAGGTCGATTTCTTTTTACTGAATATCAGGGTCCTGTGGTCTATGATTTATATATATATATATATATATATATATATATATATATATATATATATATATATATATATATAACTCACGACCCCTTGCAAGAACAGAATCGAATCCCGACAGGGTCATTCGGATTTTCATGTGAGGAAGCCTTCTAGCTGGCTTGCGGTAAGTCGATGGTTCAATCCGGATGCCTCCGTGCATTCGGGGTCTTCCCCCACCTGTAATTAGCTGGACGTCGCTATATGACTGATATACTGTCGAAGCGACGATAAACTCAAATAGTCAAGTCAAGTCAAGAACAGAATACTGAACGACGCTCTTACCATCTGAGCTAATTCGGCAGTCGTAAATTCGTGGTGCAAATAAGGTTATTTATAGCTAGTTTAATGAGTAAAACTGCGGATGAACACTGAATTATAAACTTGCTTCTTTTACAGTTTTATTTGCACAGAAATTGTGATTATACCAAATGCTTTCAAAATCCTGCAATATATCTAACTTTTATCAAAACTGCAATGTTGATTCTAAAACCAGTGGTACTATTTTTCAACGCGAATGTGTGGATAAATGGCAGTAATGTGATTGTAAGTGGAAAATCCAATGTCTGACGTTAGAAGCTTTCGCTTCTAAAAACTGTAAAGTACCAAAAAGTACCAATTTCTCAAAAAAGCTTAATACTGTACATTAAAAAAAAAACAAAAAAAACATGCTTATTTTTGAATTCATATTCATTTGAAGGTTTTCTATTTTTTAGGTAATCTATCCGTCACTAAATTATAATCATGGTCCTTAAAATGCTTCAAAAGTAAAAAAAAAAAATTTAAAATTTATCACTTTTTAGAAAATATACAATTAGTTATCTTTCATGTACATTATTATGATATTTATATATCCATCACTATCTTGACTTGACTTGACTATTTGGTTTACCGTCGCTTCGACAGTATTTCAGTCATATAGCGACGTCCAGCTAATTACAGGTGGAGGAAACCCCCCCCCCCCCCCCCACCCTCATCACTATCTTCTCCGATGAACGACCAATTTGATTCGGCAAAAATGTGTGTTTTTTCAAGCAAAATAATAATAATAATTATCATTATCATTATAATAATATGATAACAACAACAACAACAACAACAACAATACAATTATAATATATTGTAAGATATGCGTGGAGCGTATGAACAGAAATGATTAAGCTAAAGGAACTTAATATAAGTTTGAAACAAAACTGGCCCCCGCTGGTGTTACTTTTGGCCAGGACTTGAATCATCGTCTTACCAGGATTAACATCAAGATCCGACATGAAACCAGGCAAAATCTTAAATTGTTACATAATTTCCCTTTCCCTCTTTAAGAAATACAGTCAAACCTGTCTTAAGTGGTTATTCAATGGCACAAGAGAAAGTAGCCACTTAACAGAGGTGATTAAAGTTATAGGCTAGGTACGGGTGTGTGTTAAAAAGTTATTTATTTTCTCTTACATAAACAGAAATTACAACAATTAAAGTTAAAGTATCATAATTATTTACTTTTCTGCAGAGTGTAGATAACTCTTTCAAGCAAAAAAAAAAAAAAATAATAATAATATTTTTTAGGAGTTATCTGTTTAAAGATTTTACTATGTGTCATCTGCTGTAAGCAATATCACTTTTCCGTCGTCCGTCCGTCCGTCTTTCTGTCTGTCTGTCTGTCCGCTCTCACTCAAGTGATGCTCCGGGGTGAGGAAATTGGGTTAGGGTTAGTTTTATGGGGTTTCGGGAGTACAATTGGCACTTGTGGGCTGATTTGTTGCTTGTGGGGTGCAAATTACGGGGTGCAAAAGGGCCAAAGATCAAAGGAAAAATCCCACAACGTCACTTCAGTGAGAACGTCCGTCCGTCCGTCTGTCTGTCCGTCACCCAACAACCTCGCGAGATAACTTCACACATCGTACTTTTAAAAACATTTGAAAGAGAAAGTGAAATAAATGACAAAAATAGATGCATTTGAAACTACATGTGCAAGTACGACAGTAAACTATGAAAAACAACAACAACAACAACAACAAAAAAAAAAAAAAAAAAAAAAAAAAAAAAAAACAAGAACATCTGAAAAGGAAGTAGGAATTATTTCATTGATTGGGTTTGACGTCCCACCGACAATATTTGAGTCTTTGGGGACTTTTGTCGACAAGAGGCTTGCAACGTGCAGTCTCACTGCAGTATCACGCCGTAGATAAGTGGCATGATAAAACATCCAGTCAAATTTTCGACACCGGGCCAACCGGTCCTGGAACTTACCTTGTATGCTGAACGCCAAGCACAATAGAGATGAACGAGTATTATTTTCAACGAATTGGATATTTCGCGGCCGGGAAACGAACCCACGATCTTCCTATATGTGTGTGTGTGTGGGGGGGGGGGGGGTATTCTAACTACTTGGCCACCAGGGCTGGTGAAATTGAGATATAATGAAGAAAACTGTGATGATGAAACAAACGCAGTACTTAATTAATATTCCACAATTGTTTTCTAGACGAGCACATTGCAAGATTAATTTGATACTCAACGTGCTGGCGCAGATGTGCATCCGAATATATATGTTGGGAAACGTTAATTGCACTGGGTGTTTAAAAGAAAACAAGTAAAACAATAGGGATGCATCAAAACACATTAACCACGGCATTAGATTGAAAGATATAAAAGCTCGAGTGTCTAATACAAGGTAATCAAACTGCAATGAAAATAGATTAAGGATAGTTTTAAGTACTTTTAATTAATGAATAGTGCACTTTTAATACAACGTCAGTTATATGTGTGTGGGTAGGTTATTTTAATACAACGTCAGTTATATGTGTGTGGGTGGGTTATTTTAATACAACGTCAGTTATATGTGTGTGGGTGGGTTATTTTAATACAACGTCAGTTATATGTGTGGTTGTTTATGCGAGTTGCTGCTAAATGAAGGTTAAGTATGCTGTTAAGGTATTCCACACATCATTAAATTATAATCATCGCCCTTCAAATGCTTAAAAAACTTCAGTGTAGATGCAATACATCCATTGACGTGTTTATAACTTAAAGATAGTCTGCTCCAATTCTACAAATGCTTACATTTACTATGATTGTTTTTTAATTACTTGATGGACCATGATCACAATTAAATGAAGAATGGATTACCTTTAATTCATGTATGAATACAGCCGGTCTCTTAATAGAGTTTGGCTGCTTTGTAGAGGTGTTTGTTGAAACAAAGATTCAGATATACTTTAAACTGTTTCTTAAGATACAAAACCCGTTATTAAGGTATTAAAGACAAATGAATCTGACATTCTAGAAGAAACCGACGCTTACACGCCATAAGAGCGCATTTATTTCTGTAAAGAGAAATGAGAGCTGATTAATCGGAAATCCTCTGATTTGTTCGAGCGGGTCAAATGTTTATTGCAAATTCCGAGACTCCGTGTATTACAGCATTGTACACTTTCAATTATGTAAAGAATCTGAATTACATATTTACTAGACAGAAAAAAAAAACGATGGATACTTAACGGACGGACAGAAAAACACACACACACACATGGGCGGATAGACAGACGGAAGGCTGAATGTTGCACACTGTAGGCGGTAGTTTTGTCCTATATATTTACGTGAGCAGCTGCTGCCAGCATTTCATCTTCATAACAAACACCGGTGTATGCATGAGTCACCTCCTGATTACAGTTTTGTAATCAATATACAAGTATTGTATTGTATGAGATTTGAATATCTAATGGGACGGGTTTCTGCACACATACACACACACACGCGCGCGCGCGCTTCTATACTACTTATTATAAATTCCTTACACACATTCATTCATGCATATATACTATCACAATATATACAAAATTCTTATCAATCTCAAACACACATACACATATAACGTTCTATTACATGCATTACATTACAAACATTACATTACAATACCTACCATGCATACATACATATACATACATAAAAATACACCCGCCGCACATATATACACAAATTACTTCTAACAATTTGTAGAAAGACACGATAATACAAACAGCTACAGTTTAAGTATAAACGCATATAAGCACTGATGAGGTCACAAAACAGTCAAGAGATTCTACTTGGTCCTATTTTTATCTTTTATCGCGTCGTGGAAGGAGTCCCAGACGACAGATCAATCTGTCGATGAGCCTGGCAGAAGACATAAAAGAATGGCACATCCTTTTAGGCGATCGATTCTTTAACATTTGGTTTTGAAAGCATGCAAGGTGGAGGCCTCGTGATATTGTATAAATTGAAAAAAAAAAAAAATCAAATGGATCCAAAATAAAAAATGCTCTTAAAATATAATATTGAAAGCTTCATTTTGAGTTTTGTAAAACTTGTTAAAGAGAATACAATTTAGATTTAACACGTCTAAAATGAAATCATCATTTATATCATCATCAGTAGCAGAAGCAGCGGTAGCTTCAATATTATACGTTTATATAACACCAAAATATACGCGTATACTTACGCGAATGTGAATAAAGACATTTTAAACAAATTAATTGCAGAACATAGTTTCATATACAGGCATATGTATACATGTATATGAGACAATTTCGATTAAAATATCATATTTAATACTTTTCAGAAAATTAAAAGGAACTATCAGTTAGTTAAGAAGAGGGCTAAGATGGCCCTGAATCGCTCACCTGCGAAACGTTACCTTCATTGCATATTATGGTATTATGGATCATACTGAATAAATAATCCATGCAGAATTACAGCAAGATAATCTAAATTCCACACAAAAACTGTACCTGCCATCCAAATTTTGAAGGTCACAGCTTTAATAAGTCAATTTTGACACCAGGGCCATGATTTGAACAGACTTGGTTGATGTCCACTAGTAAACATCTTAACTCAAGGCCTTGTTGTTTCTGAGAAGAAGATCTTTTGAGGGTTTTCCTATACAATTCTATGTAAATTAAAGTGAACACTAGGGCGGGCCAATTTTGCCCTACTGGGCAAACAAACTGGGTAGAAGTCTACTAGGCTATATTACAAACCAAATATCTAAACTCCAGGCCTTGTGGTTTAAGACAAGAAGATTTGTCTAGTTATTCCTTTGTAAGTCTATGTAAAATCAAGTGACTCAGGGGCGGGGCCAATTTTGACCCAAGGGCCACGATTTGAACAAACTTGGTAGAAGTCTACTAGGCCATGTTACACACCAAATATCTACTCTAGGCTTTGAGGTTACTGACAAGAAGATATTTCTAGTCTATGTAAAATAAGTGATCCCTGGGGCGGGGCCAATTTTGACCCCAGAGCCATGATTTGAACAAACTTGGTAGTGGGGCCAATTTTTGACCCCAGGGCCATGATTTGAACAATCTTGGTAGAGACCTTTAAGACGAAGATTTTTAAAGATTTCACTGTAAAAATCTATTTTAGCTGCTGTGACCCAGATATGCAAGAACCATTTGATCAACTTTGGTAGAGCTTCACCCATGGAACATTCCTTTAAAGTTTTATCAAAATTGGCCCAGTGATTAAGGCGGAGATGTTGTTTAAAGAAAATTGTTGACGCCGGACGGACGCACGGACGCTGAACAAAAGGAGATCACAATAGCTCACCATGAGCACGTTGTGCTCAGGTGAGCTAAAAATGGTAATTTTCACTTTTTCAGTTGTGAATATTACCATTTTTATTAGTTTTACTGCTTTGTAAAATGTCAACTTAAAAAGACTCTCGTATTTTCTTCACGATATTTCAATTGATTTTTACACAGAAACGAACATTCTTCAAAAAAATACTTGAAAATAATTTCTTTGTTTCCTTGTAAATGACTTAATTTTAGACCGAATAACGATTCATAAGTGGAACTTCATGAGTTTGGGCTTCCCACAGGGTAAAAATTATGATAAACTCAGTTACAATCATGTGTAAATAAAACATAAAATAGAAAAACAAATCGTTTAGGGGAATATCACATTTAATTCTTCTCAAGAGGAAGAAAATTTATATTTTCTCTCGTAAGTGCGCCAATCATGAAACAATTAATTTCCTCATCACTTGTTGAATTAAAAAATGTATTCCACTGAAACTAACATGCAATTATCCTCAGTAAGATATAACACGAAACTTAAATTTCATAATAAATTGCATAAACATGACACGGTTTGTATAAATATGATATAGGTATAAGATTTGCACTTTATATCTGAAAATGTATTGAAGAACCACTAAGTAAGGCAGGGTTTCGAACATTTTTTTCATATGACTTGTACAAAATGTACATTTTGACATGACGGCATTTCGAATAGATGTTTTTTTTCTCTTTCTCCATAAAATGCGACCAAGCACGATAACTTCATGTCAAAAACAGACAATATTCAATTATCTTATTCCTACAACGTATAAACTTGAGCTTGTGTCAGCAGTCACCTATATTAGGCAGTAAAATTGCATTTAGCGGCCAGTTTTGATATAACAAACTAGCGTTTTGTTTAATGATTAACCTTCATTTAGCAACCACCTCTGTTTAGCGGCCACTTTC
Source organism: Solen grandis (assembly GCA_021229015.1). Classification (NCBI taxonomy): domain Eukaryota; kingdom Metazoa; phylum Mollusca; class Bivalvia; order Adapedonta; family Solenidae; genus Solen; species Solen grandis. Next base: position 13,364,065 of record CM037794.1, read on the forward strand.
TCCTGAGCAAAAGATTGATCACTTAAGACAGGTTTTACTGTATACGATCTTATAGTTGATAAATATGTACCGCGTTTATATTTAGCTGTGTCGTGTTTTGGGGGTACTGTGTCACAGAAGTACTAGTTAGACCTATTGCAAAAATACAGACGAGTGCCACATTTTGCATTTTTGAAAATATTCAAATTTGTTAAGTAACATTATTTGCAATCTCTTTATACACACAGTAGAGTGTGCATAACTGCGAGAAACAAAAAGGAGAGAAACAACAACAACAAAAGAACAAAAACAGGAGACTGACATTCTTTTAAATGAATTTGGCTTATATGGACGAAGAAGTATTGGAAAAAAGGAGACAGGTATGTGAGTTCAATGACTTATCGAAAACTATTGTTAGGATTTTTGAAAATCCATCCATATATGTCCAAGTTATGGAGCTGAGACGAAACGAAAGCGGGTCGGACGGGACGATGGGCGGACAGATGGATGGAAAGACGCTCGGACACCTTTGTGTAATGACAAATGTTTTATGAAAATCTATCAAAATATGAAAGTTAAATAGTTAAAGAGCTGACGCATAGATGTACAGTTTGAATACCAAAGACAATTTATAACAACTCTCATGACCGTCAACTTTCTAGCAAGCATAAATGGATGATGCGCGCTACATATCTTTGTGTTATGACACACTTCTATTAAGTTTAATGAAAAAACACCAATAGATTTGAAAAATATAGAGCGGACACGAAGATGTAGCCTATAAATACCAAACACAACTTCTAACAACTCCCGTGACCTTGACCTTTCAAGGTCACATATGTCTGATGCACGCGAAACACTCTTGTGTTATGGGGAACACTTTTGAAATCCATCCATAGATGTTCAAGTTATCAAGGGGACAAGACAATTTCTAACAATTCCCGTGACCTTCACCTTTCAAAGACACATACTTATTGTTGATGCGCGCGACACACCCTTGTGTTATGAAGAAAACTTCTAAATTTATTGAAATTCATCCATTGATGTCCATGTTATAGAGCATGCACGAACACTAAAGACTATTTTAACAACTTCCATGACCTTGACCTTTCAAACATTCATAAGGTTGATGTGCGCGATACACACTTGTGTTACATGGAACGCTTCTGTGAATAATCCATAGATGGCTTGCCGAAGGATGCCTCAGTACACTTGGGGTCTAATTAGCTGGACAACGCCATACGACTTAAAATATTAACATAAAATATTGTCGAAGCAACGGTAAACTCTAGACATTAAGAATTATGAGCTGTATTTCACTTCTGGTGAAGTCGACAAACCCCACTACATCATGGACCACTTTACCTTTACCAAGATAACCAAAGCACCCTAAAGAAACACTAGGAAACCTTGGTTATCTCCGTGAAAGGCCATGAGGTCCGAAATGTAGCGGAACCATTACAGGGCTTTACCTTTTAAAAACTTTTTATTAAAGCATTTATTGACGCTAATGTTACTTCAGATATTCCCAAGGGATATCGAATCACTAAGCAACGAAATCCGATCCAAAATCTACATGTAGAGGGATTTATTCCATACAATTAACGCACTCTTCTGGTAAAACTATGCAGCAGCAACAGTACTAAATGATTGTATCGATATTACCGAACTACAAGTAGAATTCAGGTCCGACGCATATTTAGGCAAAACCTTGTACACCATTACGTGGAAGAAGAAAATACACGAAGGTGACCTACAAGGTACAATATTAAATCTAATATATTCATCAGAATGCAATATTTGCTTCAAAATGTCCTTTGAGAAAACCACGTGACTAGGTCACATTATTTTGCACCAGATGACAGCACACTGTACATATTTGACGTACAATTAAAAGTTGTCCAAGTACATTTTTCTCTCCCGCAGATGTACACTTCTTAGAAAAGTAATAATTAATCCTTTTTTAATACAGAAAATCAAATATATACATACGTAATGCTATTTATATGAAGAGTTGGTGGTTAAAAAATTGTGCTGCTTGTTTCATTTCTAAGATAAAGATATCTTTTAAATTTCATATTTGACATTTTCGTAACTATAGCTATAACACTAGAATTTCTGCATCTATGCAGCATGGCTTAATATAATAATGCTATTTCTATTAGAATACCACAGACATTTATAGGAAATCTACGTAAGAAAAGGTAAGATAATAACATAAGCAGAAAAAAGTGGTCTGAAAATATACAATGAGCATGGTATTTTCATGAAATAAAATGTAAATTGGTTTTAACACTGTTTTCACATTCATGCATTATCTTGAAAATATAGGTTGTCAGAAACTTCTTAAAGTTCGACTTAGGAATATACAGAGGACTCATAAAAATCAACCGTTTGCAGAATAGACTCTAAGGAAAATGTCAGTCCACAAACCTTTTGGAAAAACATTTTATTAATAACGTGTTATTTTGTTTGGTTTAACGTCCCACCGACAGTTTTTAAGTCATTTGAAGACTATATCTGCTTCAGACGGATATAGTGCTGTCACACTGCAGTATCAAGCATGATACCACACCCAGTCACGTTATCAACCAGTCCTTGAACTACCCTGAATATATGCTGGGCGTCAAGAAAGGTCCAATCCGTACATTTTTAACGATTTTAGTAAATAACGTACTCTTTCTAGATAATGTTTCAAAATTTACAGTTGATGTTATAACTTATAGTATGTCGATACCTTACTTGTATCTTTAGTTGATGGCAAAGATGGTGATGATACCGACTATGAGGACAGCAATGATTAAGTATGTTCAAAGATAGCGAACAGTGGTGATGACTTTCTAAGATATATATTGCCTAAAACGTCAAAATGATGACGTACAAAACACTACCGGTGTGTATCGTTTACCAGTTATAGGTGTCTCTTTAGCACACTTAAGTGCTACAATCATGTCATCGAGACATGCTAACTTAATTTTGCTGTTTTAGCACTTCGATGATATCAATGTATGTTCCAAAGAGACGTGAGACCGTTATATGTACATTACTCTCTGAGGTTAAAGGGTTATTTCACAATCCCTGGAATAAAATACACGAACCCTAGAAAGGATTAATTATATCAAATATCCCCAACGGTACAGTATCTGAGTTCAATGCATCCAGACTGGATCAATACAACGAACACAAGAAATTGACAACCACGGATAGCGTTTGAAATAATACAAAAACCTACATTGATCATGCTGTATTTAAAGTAGCCGAGGTGAAAGGCAGATAGATATTGAACAAGCGCTACGTTCGAATGAACGCCATGACGGTCAAGGTCATTTGAAGGTCAAGGTCACCTTGCGGGTAAAGCTAATAAAGGTGCATGCACCTGTGAAGTTTGGAGACTGTAGGTTGAAGGACTCCGTGTTATGGTCAAGGTTAAAGTTTTGTGACAGACAAACAAACAGACAAACATACAGACTAAAAACAACATGCTCCCTGATAAAAAATCGTCTTTACCCGCCAGTATCTTGCTGTTTCATCACGTGTGTCAAGTGTATCATCAAATGATAGTTAACATCTTAGTTATAGTAGGCCTATAACATGTAGTATAGATGCGAAAAAATCTGAGGCGAAATTAGCTGTTATTTGATAACGCCGCTGCATCAGCTTGCAATGTGACAATTGTAACCGACAGCCACCGAAGGAACATAAAATAAATAATTTATTATACGTCTGCATGGATTGACAGACATACTCATATTATGAAAATTAGATACCTGTAAGAGCCATACTTTGTGGAACATGACAAATATTCTCATGTCGTATAAACTTAGCTATCATTCGCCTGCGTTGTGAGGAGCATAACAGGACAGACATAACAGGAGGCTCATAACAAGACAGACATAATACATTGATGTCATACGAACATAGTTATCATCAACTTGCACTGTGAGGGACATAACAGGACAGACATAACAAGACAGAGATAATACACTCATATCATACATACTAAGTTATTATCAACCTGCGTTGTTAGGGACATAACAGGACAGACATAATACCCTCATATCATACATACTAAGTTATTATCAACCTGCGTTGTTAGGGACATAACAGGACAGGCATAACTGGAGGGACATAACAAGACAGACATAATAAACTCATGTCAAACGACTTAGTTATGGGGTTCGAATCCCAGTCGGGGCACTTCCTCCAATGACCTCGTCAAACCAAAGAGGTTTAAAATTGGTACAAGATGCACCCTTCCCTGCCAATCGGCAAAATAGGGTTGTCATGGTAACTCGAAGTACTGATCAGTACTGGTTCTACCCAGGAACATGTCTCCCGTGTATCGGTGCTATACAACGGGTAAGTAAAAGAAACAAGGGTCTATTCTCAAAATGAATTAGGGTATCACAACCGGACTCACTTGTATCCAACCACTGTCTCTTTCGATGCTGAACCGATTAACTGATAACATGTTATTAGATACGTTCATTAAATGCAAATACTTGACATATAGTTTCACTTAGCTTCCAACATTATCGACATTCAAAATACGGTGCCACATGAAAAGCAAATTATAACAGTAACATTTAGTGTTGTCACTGATGCATATCAGCTAAAGAGAAGATAAGTATCAGCAAAATACCAAAATACCAAATGTTGTATTGTCTTGTGAAACATAATGCATTTATTTCAATTAAGTATTCATGCTATGACCAAATGATTTCAAGCTAGTAGTCCAAATTGCTACAAAAGACAACACAAAAAATAAAACAGAAAAAAACGTCAATTGATTAAACCGTTTACCTCATAGACGTGATTTGACGACTTGGCAAACAGAGCAGACCAAGATCAGACAGCTCCTGGGTCAGAGTCTCCTCTGTTTGCACAAGCAATACTGCAGCTCAAATTCTACACAGTCTGCACAACAACAAAAAACTCTTGCTGTTTCATATACCATTTAAAGTTAAGTAATATGCATCAAGTTGAAAGTCAAAGGTTAAGGGAAAACACTTCACCTATGCCTAATTTATCAAAAAAAAAAAAAAAAAATACTGACTGAAGAAAGATACTCTCGTCCGCTTCAATGGAGACTTTTTGACATTATGCATTGTATCGATATTAAAGATTGTATAGAAAACAATTAAAGTAAACAAACCATTATCAATCCTTGGTAAAATTAATGTCATACAGAATTAGATTTATAAATTCATTTATTCATACGTATTAAAACACAATAAGTTAAATAGTAATAGTCCTTATAATATACAAAATCGTTCTTATCCACGAGGAAATATGTACTCAATTTTAATCTTTACATTGATTTTGTTAGTGTAGTTAGAATTCCGGAGTCATTAAACAATATCTTTATCTAATGTCATTAACTAATGCTATTGATAAAGTCTTTTGAAGTTGCTAGCAAGAACACATCGCAGGAAACCCTATTGCTAAATGTATGAGCACACCGCAGGAAAATATTTGACGGAATAAATAAGCTCACTGCAGAATAAACAGGCGAAACGTATGTGCACACTGCAAAAAAAAACCCCGGCAAATATGCACCCCGAGGAAAAGGCCGCCGAAATGTATAAAGCAGGCGAAACGTATGAGCAAACTGCAGGAAAAGACGGCAAAACGTAAGAACAAACTATAGGAGAAAAATTACGGCAAAACGTATGAATATTTCGGCAAAAAATGCCTTTCTCAAGAAAAAAAATTAATTTTTGAGCAACTACATGACGGACTTTATACAGTCGCCATATTGTTATTGCTATCAATTGCTTTAGAATTTGACCGACATAAAGTCTATTATTATGATGTTTACTGATAGCATAGCAATAACAATACATGTATGTATTTTTCCCTCTGGAAAACCAACATATTCTTTTACTTTTATTATTAAGTAGCATCGTTTTCATCCATCTTTTTTTTTCTTCATCTCAGCTATAGCGAAACATGGAACTCCTGTGTCGGAAGGTATGGGCATCCCAGAAAAAAATATGGCGAAAGTTATAAGCACTGCATGAAAAGCTATGACTAAACAATACAATATGTTGAGTTGGATATTGTAAGACACATGTCAGGTATAAAGATAACAATTTATCAGCAAAATATTATATTCAAATACAAAACCTGCCGGCTGTTCTGACTTATACGAAATTAACCCTTTACTTAATGAATATTCATAAAAACATATACAGATGTATGACTTTATGAATATTAATTGACAAAATATTTTATTTGTAAATTTGCCATGCAGACTGGTAAAAATTCAATTTGAACTTCGACTTTGTATGAGCAAATATTTAAGACTCTGATTTGACAGCTACTGATTTCAGGAATAAACTGATTGATCAAGGTCTACTCTGTTTCCTTATATAGTACTGTAGATAACTAAGTACTCAGTCGTACAAAGATAAAACTTGGTCTACATGGCAAAGACAAATCTATTTTATATATACCCTTTCAAATTCAGCAATTATTATTCACGATGTCACAGAATTATACATGAATATTCATGAGGTAAAATTTTAATGCAGATTTGAAGGTTGTGAGTTCGAAGGCCTTTGCGTACAGGAATTATTCATGAAAGAACCAAGAAACCGTCAGGAGATATAAATTTAAAGTATGTATTATGAACCTGCTTTCACAATCGTGGAAAAAAATATTTACGTTTAAACTAAATCCGTTCTTATCTTCTCCATTTTAATCCACAGTGCGAATTACATGCATATTGAATTGATGACCTTTTGACACGAAAGTAACAAAATCAACAGGAATCAACATAAAAGTAAAAACGCAGACGACAAAGCAAATTCTCTCGTTTGAAATCGATTCATTGAAGCGGCATCGTTTATACCGTGCAGGGATTTAATTGATTTGTCTTTATATCCGATGTTTTAATTAAAGTGATGCGACAGAACAGACAGATAACGCTTATAGTCGAAGGCTTTTAGGGATTAATGACGTCATTAACTAAGACATCATTTGCTGCAGATTTCTTTCCTTATCCTGACAGAGTCATTTAAGCAAGTCAATATCAAGAGAATAATTCTAACAAAATCGTATTTCTTTTTTAGCATAAACTTGCATGCTTAGATTAATTTCAACTTTTAAGTGTATGCTGACATATCTTATACACAGTATTGCCTATTGTTTCTCTATTGAATTATTAAACCAGCATATATGCTCAAATGCGTGTGTGTGTGTGGAATCCTGCCTAAAAACTGGCGTTTGATTGGTTGAAGCAAAGTTTTACATATTTAAGCATATATTTATTTAAATTTATTTCATTTTAATTTATTCATTTTTAAAGGGGAGGGGGCTGTTTCTCTATTAACACTATAAAGATCAATACTGTTTCACACGACAAATGCTCGCCAATGGTGTGTGTGTGTGTGTGGGGGGGGGGGGGGGTATGTCGTTATCTATATATCTAATACCGTGTCGTTTTGAACAAATATTTATCACCGCAGTATAAAGATTATTTTGAAAAAACGAACCTTAATAATATACAGGCAATTTATAACTTGCAGGTCTGTGTCTTGAAGATACAGTCAAAACTCAATCAAGGAATCAAAAAAAAGTGACCGCTGAACAGAGTTGGTCGCTAAATATAGAATAACTATAACAAAATGAATTGTTATCCTAATTCTGTTTAAGAAAACGAAAGGGGGGGGGTCTATCCTAAACACGTGATTTTTAAAACTTACATTTGTAGACAATACAAAATCAAAAAGAAGTAAGGTAAGGAATTTCGTTCAAACACCAAGGCACTTTCCTTTTTATATATCAGGTTTACTTTCAAAGTTCAACTGCTCCAATCCTAAATATAAAATGCAAACAATAAACAAAAGTTAGGTTAGTATACATGTTTATGTTTATTTCATTAAAATGTAGATTGTAAGATAAGATTTTACAACTTAAACTAATCCTTCCCGACATTTCCTATGTTGGACTGGTAATTTGCCTCTATGGGGATTCCTTCATCCCAACCTAGGGGATCGGAAAACAATGTTTGAGCTAAAAAATGGCATATTATTTATATCTTTTATCAACTACTCACGTTAGGCATTAGCTTACAACGCAAAATGCCATAGTATTTAAGGTAAATTCCCTGTAATGGTTCCTCTACATCTTTGACAGTCACTACTGAACCTCTCCCAAGATAACAAGGTAACCTCATGAAACATTAGGAAACCTTGGTTATCTCCCTGAAAGGCTATAAGATCCGAAATGTAGCGGAACCATTACAGGGACTTTAACTTAACTCCTATTTATAGTTACTGTATATGATAAAATCTTTGTTCGTGTTTTACACGACATTTTACTCTAGTGTTTTCTTTGTTCGCGTTTACACGCCTTTCGTGTCAAACATCAGAATGCCCGACCTTGTCATTTGTAGATGAACGATATCTCTTCTCGTTAGAAGGATATCCCAAGTGAATTGTCAGACGGTTAAAGTCATAAACTGAACATTCAGGGACGATAGTTTTGATAGATTTACTCCTAATGAAAACATATTACACATAGGACTGAAATCTCTCACTGGTCATGGGTATAGTACCAATGATGTGTTTTCTCTTATTCAGCTGCAATCTGAATTCTCAAAATGCAGTCTCATTGCGATGATGTCGGTCTCCGGAACCTGATAACTCATAAAGTTTAAATGCTCCCTACGAAATAAGCCAACTTGTTTCTATATAATTTCGTGAGTTATTCGTATCATTCTCGTATAAAATAACTGTTTCAGAGAGTGAAGTGGTGCATAAAAAAATATTTCATGGCCATAACGCACATGATTAAATGATATTTCATTCTATAACATCCAATCAGAGATTATCTATATACTTATCAGATTCTACGACATTTTACTCTAGTTAGTAATGCAATCAGGATAATTTTGATATGCTAATAATATTTTACATGTCTTTGTGTTTCCGAATATAGCGACATTGTCATTGTTTATTTTTATAAATAAAATCTCGGAAGTAGTTCGTAAAAGTTGATAAACACCTGCCCCGGTTTAAACATTAAAACCCCCCAAAAATGTACCTTTTCAGAGCGTTATATTTGTTATGAAATAGTTTATTCCATACAATTATTAAGTGTTTATGATTTCATATCCTCATGACTTGCCTTGAACAAATTTATAAGCTAGAATAATGCAGGAGTTTTTTTCAATTGGCAGCTCTGGGGACTATCGGTCCTTTGATATTTCTTTTCCATGCAAGACACGACACTCGTCCAGATGATTGCTGCTGCAGCTGAAATGAGCCTCAGAGGAAACGCTAGAAGCTGAAGGCCAACCATTAATGGGCAATGTTTAGCGACCTTCGCTACCTGATACCTAGAGTCCATCATTTGTGGGGGAGGGGGAGGGGACTCTGTGGCTGAGAGGGTAAAGTCGCTGACTTTAGCACTCACTCAGCCCCTCACCGCGTGGGTTCGAATCCCGACAGGGTCATTCGGATTTTCATGTGAGGAAGCCTTCCAGCTGGCTTGCGGTAGGTCAGTGGTTCTACCCGGATGCCTCCGTGCATTCGGGGTCTTCCTCCACCTGTAATAAGCTTATATGACTGAAATACTGTCGAAGCGGCGGTAAACTCAAATAGTCAAGTCAAGTCAAGTCCATCACTTGGTAAAGTCCCTGTAATGGTTCCGCTACGTTTTGAACAATTAAACTCTACCAAGATAACCAAGGTACTTTTAATAAAACATAAGGAAATCTTGGTAATCTCCGTCAAAGGCCATGAGTTCCGAAATGAGGCGGAACCATTATAGGGACTATACTTTAAAAGGGCTAAACAGGTTATGATGGATGGTTCCTAGATGAGGACAATGGTAGAAACAGCTCGAGAGCTTTATGTAATATAAAGCGAAAATATTGGTTGGTGCCAAGACACTTCCTGCTATAAAGCTTTAAAAGAATTTAACATGTGGTGAAACAAAGCTTTTATCTCGTATATGTAATTAAGTATTCAATTTTGATACAAAGCTATTATTTATATGTAATTAAGTATTTAATGTACAAACTGTAAGTTATTAAAATGAACTCAAAAGAATTTTAAAGAGTTAATCTTCATTTTGTCAATGCCAAATCAAAACATAACTATAACAATTTTCGAAACGTTAAGTATATTGCTATCTGTAGGAATAAAATATTTTGTCTCGTTAACAAATTGTGGGTAAATTTCATGTCAGCACGACACAAAGCTTTCTTCAAGGTAGAAACATTACATGTCAGATACAGAATAAAACTTATCTTAATTCCAGGAATATTATCTTTTAATGCGGATTGGAATTTTTCATACAGATGTTTTATGGCTTAAATACTGACAGCTAAACCTGAAATAGAAATCTGATGTTTTATACGTGTGATGCAGTCGACTTAATTGCATGACAAATCAAGGTTTACCATTTCGTAGATATTCAAGTCATTGAGATAATATTAAGCCATGTTTCCATTGGTAATTTTCCCGACAAGATGCCAGTGGACGAAAAACTGTTGATGGATCTGACATGCTGTAATAATGATTGTTCACGTCTTGAAATGAAACCACCAGTCAATGTTGCTGTTATGATTGTCTACTGGTGTCTAAAAGGGACCGTATCTATACCATTATTTTCTTGTCAATCAGTATAGATTTGAGTGAAGGCCTACAAACAGGTCATTATCGTTTTAGTGGGAGATATAGTTTCTTGTTTACCGCACGCCAACTGGAAGGTTTCTTAACATAAAAAGTATGCGACTAGAACAGGGCTCGAACCCGTAGGGGTGAAGGTAAGGCGTTACAATGTATATATAGTAGATCAGCGGCTACTAGAAGTCGGCCACGGAGGTCCGAATGATGACATTTTTCGTGAGGAATGATATTCGTGGATAAAGTCATCCAAGAAAATTAGTCCTCCACTAAACTTGATGATCCTACAGTACAGGCATATCTTTGTCCTAGTCAGTAGTTGCCTCGGTTTGAGGAGGTTGTGGCATCCTACATTATTGTAAACACTCGGTTTCACTTCATAACATGAAACAAACAAAACGTCGCTTTATAGCAGTCGTTGATTTTAGTATCAACCGAAGAAAACGCGCCTTATTTGGGTTGTATTACCTACTTAAGCCGCAATGGTGTAATTTGAATTTGGAGTGAAATCCCTTGGCTGATAGATGTTATCGATTGGATAGGCGTGGGTGTCTGATGAAGGGTATCATCATGGTGTCACTTCTAGGAATCATGATATTACAGTGGGACAGCACTATATCTGTCTCCTGTAGACAAAGTCTACAAATGACTGAACATTCGTCGAACGAGTCTTTACAACGAACCTTCGGAAGCACAGAGGGACATGTGAAATATGTGTTTCCGTACGAATACATATATATATATATATATATATATATATATATATATATATAGAGAGAGAGAGAGAGAGAGAGAGAGAGAGAGAGAGGAAAACGGGATCCGCCCCCTGGCGGCCATGTTTTTCGACCGATCCAAATATTTTTACAATCTTGGTAAAGAGTGACTCAAGGAGCATCTGTGACAAAAAGTTTTGAAATCAAGCCAATAAATTTGGACAAGAGGATTTTTTAGTTTTGTACTATATACATATAAAAAACGGGCTCCATTGGCGGCCATGTTTTTCAACGGAACCAAATAATTTTAACAATTTTGGTAGGGAGTGACCTAAAGAACATTTGTGCAAATATATTTTAAAATCCAGTTAGTACATTTGCAGAAGAATTTTTAAGTTTTCACAGTTTCCCCCTTTTGGTTGCCACGACAATCAGAGCTTGGCATTGAATTTATTATTTAACATCTCTGGACGAGAACCACCCAAGGAACATTCCTGTAAAGTTTAATAAAAATTGGCTTAATAGTCTAGAAGGAGATATCGTTTAAATTAAATGTTGACGTCGGACGACGGACGGCGGACATTGATCGGTCACAGTAGCTAAAAATCAGACTCAATATACTTGTAATATCAGATCACAAATATTCCTATCTTTTCTATATGCACGACATATGAAATACACCGGCTAGTGTTATACGATGATACCGTATGGTACAGAATTACTCTTTCTGGCAATTAATAATGCATAATGAAAGACTGCTGCAGAGCGTTTTTCATTTCATTGTAATTATTAAGCATGCGTCTAGATAATCAATAAGATTTATGTTAGTACGTGTAACATTTCATGGATACGATCGTCATGTATATTTTTTTATTTCCAATTGATTTTGTGCAAGCAAAATCACCTTGGTATACAGCAGCATGTGTGTATCTGTCAATGAACGTGTATGGAAGAGACTTTACCTTACAGAAAAACGGGTTGTCTTATATTTTGTGTGTGGGGGTTGGGTTAAGGGTTAGTGTACGCTGTTGAGAATGAGTATAACCACCAACCGGGAGGGTTCCCTCGAATAAAATAATGAAAAAAGGCCTGATGGTATTTTGGACGTGTTTTTTTCCGGGCTTTTCTTAATTAATAGTAGGTCAAAGTCACAAGGTCATCTGCAAAATATATAGGTTGCCCGGACATCATCAATTTAAAGGACGGTATTTTTCGTTGAAAACCCGTCCAAAAAATCGAGTGACTTGACCCGAGCTCGAACCCACAACTGCGAGGGTCTATATTATTTTAACAACTCCCAAAATCCACAGCAGTGATTTCGGAATTGGTTTTCAAGTGACAGGATTGGGTGTACTGTCGTTTCTTATGTCTACAGCGTAAAAGTTCAATCTCATATGCCTGAAATTATGTCGGCGGGACGTTAAACTAAATAAACAAATTATAATTAAATAAAGAACGGGTGAGAGAGACTCTTACCTTCAGGTGTAGGGTATTTAATCCACTGTGTACTACAGATACTGACGATGTATATCAGGGTCGTGATAAAACTGAGCAATATGGAAACGTATCTTGAGCGAATAAAAATCCTGTGTTCCCAAAAATGAGAGAGAATATTAAGTTCACTAGCTGTCAACCTATTTAGGTCGTAGTGTTCGTGCTGATATTTCACTTTCTTATTTTTGTCTATCACTTTGTAAGTTTGGAGTCGTTGTTGGCGATGTCTTTGGATGTAGTTAATATCTTCCTCAGATATGTATTTGCTTTCTAAATCCGGGTGAACAAACATAAGCCCTTCTTGGCGTGCTTTTTTAACCGGCGTTGACGCTCTTGCAGGCACGTCGGGATTGGGCTTATCCAAATTTTCCATCCGCCGCCGGTACGAAGCGCGCCTATCCCGGCCCCATTTCATCCATTTTGATTCATCAGTTGACAGAAATCTACGTGAGCGTCTTGTGGAGCCCGACCTTGACCGGAAAGACCCGACAGACGAGCGTCTACTTTTGATAGAAGAGCTCCGCTGATGTTTATTCCATTCGGAATTAATTTGCTCAAGCGGAAGACCCATGGTCTGTTGAGGAACGGGTAGTGTTTCACTCTGGGTGAACAATTTGTCGAAATCAGGTTCCGCATTGTAGTCTTCCAGGTCGGGTTCTAATGCCTTAATGATGTCATTAGGCGGCTGACCTTGTTGACTTTGGTTTTTGTAATGATTTAACTGCTCGGTAGGTCCGAGAAAGAGCCCCTGGTGATTCACAAACTCTTTCATTGGTTGGCCACTTGTTTTATGATCAATTATCTCGTCCTTTTTACTAATGTTACGACCCGACGTATGGTCACATGAGTCAATTACAGGGCTACTATCTTTTGACCGTTTATGCTTTGGATATATGGCATCTTGATCACGTTCATTTATACCAGTGTGGTCGATTGTTTTTCTCCCCAAAGCGCTATTATCACCACTCCTATTACGTTTAGTATCAGCACTAAGATCGATTCCTTGATCAGGACAAGTTACCTCGCTTACGTTTCTTAATTGCCTGCCACTGTTATAACTAGCTA
>CM037794.1:13390923-13440923 GCA_021229015.1 Solen grandis
CCCATTTTTGCTCTGGGAAGTAAATCCATTGTTTTATTTTTTTATTTACTTGCAACCTTTCGCGTTTGACATACTTATACTCATTCCGGGGCAAATTAATTTTCGTCTGTTTAATGACTCCCATTTAAATTTTTCCCTTCAAATTTTATGGTTGTTTCTCAGACATTTATTTCTTTTGAATATTAATCCAGTAATCAGTGATTTTCACTAATTTGGTTGAATAATGCATGATTATTATCAACACAAACATGGCACACATCTCGGTCAAGAATGATGCTGTGATAAAATTCGACATGCGATTGGTTGATCTGTCAATCAAATGCACGCGACAGGTGATTTGGAGAATATATATATATGCATTTCAGTGCATGACCTCATATAGTGCCTAGCCACCTTTTTCTATATGGCTGTGGTTCTTAAAATAGTTAAAGAACAAAAAAATTCAGTACATGTAAACGCAGGTCGCAGTAGGGATTATGACATGTCGGCAAAATCAAAGCATGTCGTACATTGGCAGGCTAGCCGCACGCACCTGGGGGAAAACCTTGGACTTTTGACCATTATGAAATTTGACCGATTAAACGGTGCAGACAAATCATTAACCGTGATATTTGGATTTCATTGTATCACATTTGCATGCGTCCGATGGGACGCACATATTTTGAAATCGTGCGCATATCTAGATTAAGCACTGTTAACATAACTTTGTTTTACAATCATGAATTCAGTTTATTGCAAAGTTTTTGCTCAATCATTTGAATATATAAGTCAGAACTCATAGCCTTGGATAATTTTGGGAAGAGAAAAAAAGTATACTAGAGTGTTATAATGTACATGAAGACAGGTTGAGATGTGGGGGTTCTAGCAATTATTGTGTCACCTGCTGCTGCTTTTCTGTAGTCTGTCTGTCCATCCGTCTGTCTTTCCATCACACTTTTTCCGTCACACTTCAGCAGGTGACACATGTGTTCCAGAGAACACCCTTGTTATTATTAGTCCCCTACCGGTGTTTACACCAGAGGGAACTATAGGTTTGCCCTCCGTCTGTCTGTCTGTCCATCCATCTGTCTGTCCTTCCAACTGTCCGGAAATTTTGATTCCATGATAACTAAAAACCATTAAAGATAATATTATGATAATTGGTATATGAATAGATGGCAGTATGGAAATTATGTCACTTTGTTTTTTTTCCTTGGACCAAAAATCTGGTTGCTATGGTAATGGAAAAATATTGCACGTCTCTGTTAGGGGACTCATGTGTTGCGTGCAACATCAGTTACTTGTTTTAACTATGGCTGTGTTTGAATAATTAATGTTAGGCTTCAAATGCTAAAATTGAGACTTGATGATCACATGGAAATAAGATAATTGTATTAGACAAACTACCGATAGATTGAATTTTTGGACTTGTAAGGCTGACACTTGAGTGGCTTTATAAAGAAGAGATTTTATAGAGAATGACAAATTGTTTTTTCATGAATCACTTGCAGGGTTTTCCGTTTTTCCGAGAGGTGATTTCTTAATCTGGTGACGGCTGTGGTGTTATTGATAAGAGAATCATTAGGCTGCCCCAACCTGCATTGTAACATATATAGCGGGTCTTATATGTACAAGTGTAAAAACAATACCATCATAACATATCGTATATAAATCTGGGATGTAGACTTTATATGTATATTAGCAAAGGGCCTCTCAAATACACTTCAGAATGTAATTGATGTATGTATTTAGCCTTTTTTCTCTTTAATGGATATTTAAGGATTTTCTTGGGTAGATAAAGTGAAACCTGATCAGCCTCAAAATAAATTAAAATCACAATGACTGATTTAGATTTATACTGACTCACGCTTCATAAGAAGTACAAGAGATACAGTTTTATATCTGATCAAATGGAAAAGAAACAGCTCACTGGTTGATGAGGATTCACGCTGGCAGCCCATATATCTACCCTGTATATCCTCTGTCAGTGGCTGGACAGTAGGTTACTGTCCATGTTACCATGGTAACATGTGACAAGTGTATTACCCTATACAGATTCTATAGTTTATGGTATATGTATCATATATGGAAAACCCTTATCTCTCAACTAATACTGTTCATGACATTTCATGCACTTTTAGTTTTAACATATTTTATTTTGTTTATCATTATATACAAGGACAATATTTTATATACAGTTAAGAATCAAATCAGAATCTTCTCCACTTTAACATGCAGTTCCAACAAATCTAAATTGGTAACCAAATACTATACAAAATTGAACTTGTCAGCTATAAGAGGGAATAATTTTTTTTTAAAAATTGTAACATCAGTGAACTGAACTGAACCATTGGAATTAAGTAGAATCTCTTTAATGCAGAATCCTGTATAATTCATAATTCTGATTTTTATATCTGTTCCCTGTGAAGGCTTATTATGGTTTGGAGCATTTTATGGGAAAATCAATAGCATAAACCCACTGCTTCCAATACTATTTCCCACCCTGGTTTGTTGTTTTTGTTTGCTTGACAGCAAAAAAAATAAAAAATAGAGAAAAAAAAAGTCAGGGCTCAGTGAATTGGAAGAAGCGTATGAGTCTTGTTGGTAAGAATTTGCTACTGATTTTATTACTATAATTGACTACTGTCTTATTGTCCTGCAGGTGACGGAGCTCGCCCCAATGCGGTCCCTGCTGGAGTGTTTGAAGGACCTGTTACTGCGGCAAGAGTTCCCACTGCCCCGACTGTGTGACTGCGCCCAGCAGGTGTGTGACGGAATGAGTTACCTGGAGAGTAAACGTCTCATACATCGGGACCTGGCTGCCAGGAATATACTTGTCTTTGATAAGAATAAGGTAAGGACTGGCTTAGATGTCAAAAATAAAGGACTACATTGAGTAACATCTTTAATGATTCTTCTTCTTTTATTGTAATGGCTAGCAATCATTTTCTGATTATTATGGCCATATTTTAGACTTTATGGTCAAGGATTTCCCAGGTGTGGGTCCTGCTTTTTGCTTAAGAGACAGCATCAGAAGAAACAGTAGTTGGATACAAGTGAGTCCGGGTGTGATACCCTAGTTCATTTTGCAAAAAGACCCCTTGGTTCTTTTACATGCCCGGTGTAATGCACAATACACGGAAGACAAGTTCCTGGGCAGAACAAGAACTGAATACTCTGAGTTTCATAACATAGCTTGTATCAATACAAAAATGGGTATTGAAGAGTTTGGGTATGTGGGTAAGTGTAGGGCAGATGGTTCAAACCCCACAGTAGAAATTGAGTTCAGAATCCTCAAATGTAAGTTTTCATTCAGACCCAGAATTTCTTTCGATGTTAGGTTCTTGTTTAACACAAGAACACAAGGATAGACATTAAATAAAGATGTTAGAACTCGCTTCTTAATCAAAGAAACATAACAAATTGACTTCAATTATCAGTAGGTAATAACGGACAGGATTGCATCAACCCAAATCTTATTTTCAATGACTGTAACTGTACAAAATGTTGTTTGAAACAGTGCATGGACAATAGGCTTTCCCAATGTCTTTTAACAAGTGGGGGTCAGACCCTTTGCTATATAAGTAAAAAGACCTTTTTTATTGGAGGAGGGGTGTAATATAGACAATTTTATGGTCAGAATGTCCAATTTTGTGCCATAATGGAAACCCTGGATATCCCTGTAAACATGGGTGAATAAATTCAAACCCAGGTCAATAGTCCAAGTCATATTTTCCTAGCACCAAACCAAACTGGTTGTCAAGATGTGAAAGGGTGGACATGCCAGCAATTAGTTCTGCAGCACAATATTTGTCTCAAGAATTTATTGGTAGATGAAAATGTAAAATAGTAGGCAAAGACTACATCAAGTAGTAAATAAATAAATCTATTGTTATACATGTTGACACGGTCACACCTGTGTCTTATCCCCAACTATTGACTTGCTGACAAACTCTCTAACATCATCCACTTCTTTTTGTTCATTATATGATAGAAAATGAAACATAAAATAACTCTATGATGAAGGCATTTTTCTCAGATTTCAGGTCATTTATAGTGGGGAAAAAGTAATCTATCATTTGATTATATAAGAGACTGAGAAATTCAAAACGTGGATGTCCTGTTAACCCGTAACTTCATATAGACTTAAATTGACACACTGGCAAACAGAGCAGACCCTGATCAGACAGCTTCAATAGGAGCTGTCTGATCAGGGTCACTCTCATACAATGTTGTAGCGTAAAGTCTATACAGCCTGTAGAGCAAAGAAAAATCCACTGTCTTATATACAAGTTCAATTCATTAATATTCACTTCAATTCATTTAAATTCATCATATCATAAATCTGTGCATGAATATTCATGAAATAAAGGTTAAAAGTCAGGAACTCAAAAAGAATCACTTCTGACATGGACTGAAGGACACATTCAGGTTTGAATCTTCTGATCCTCAACCCAACCCTGTGACAGATCTTTATATTTATATCATACTTGTGTCTCACTGCAGGTGAAGATCAGTGACTTCGGGCTGTCCCGGGCACTGGGTCGGGGCAAGGATTACTACCAGAGTAACTTCAGTATCAACTTGAAGCTTCCTATAGCCTGGTGCGTATACAGAGAACAGCACTGCCAGTGCTGTTTTGACATTACTTTGCTGTTGTAAAAGAAGACATAAAGTCGTGAGAAATGGTACTGGTATAGCTGCCTTTGCTTGGCGCTCAGCATAAATGGATAGTTTCAGGACTGTTTGGTCCGGTGTCAGGATAATGTGACTGGGTGTGGTATCATGCCTTTTGTCTATGACATGATACTGCAGTGTGACAGGACTGTATCTATCTCAAGTAGACATCGTCTCCAAATGACTAAAATTCTGTTAGCAGGAAGTTTAACCCAATAAACAAAAATAAAAAGGATGATATTGCAAATACCCAGTTTTGACATATAACAAAACTAATCCAACTTCCTCTATTTCTGTATTCACTTTAAACATTTTTGAGATCTGTCCTTGGTCCTATAAATTCATTGTTTTTTGTTGAGATTAAGTTATATTAAAACAGCCATGTTGGTACAGGGATTGATTTTCTTTTAAAACGAAACATCTAATGAACATTTTTGTGGGGTTGATATCGAGGATAAATTCATAAAAATGTGATGAAAAGATGACAAAATATATACTGTTGATGTCTTATATGAGGCATATCTTAAAAATAGAGAAAAGAGTAACCCTCTGAATTAAAATTTCTCAAACATAATTTTTTTTTCATAATTAATGTAAAAGATATTTTACTGTTTGAAGTATGGTATATAGACACAGCTGGTCAGATGAAAATAGTTTTGCTACAAATCAAATTATAAATGTTCTCTTTACGCTAGAAAATTCTGCATTCCTTCAGCAATTTACTTTATACCTTAATTTTTCCCAAGCATTTTTGATCATCATACACATCAACAGAGTTGCCAGAGGGTCAGAACATGAGAAGATTGCCTACCTTGATCTGGATCTGAAGCTGTGTCTGATGTTAGGATCTATTTGTACACCTGTGGGGAACCTTACCACTTTGCTACACCATGGTAGAGTGTGGGTCCAAGAAGACATGCTCTTTTATAACATGAAATCCAATATGATACTGTCAGACATGACACCCCCAGTCTTTGATTTCTTTTTTATGCCCCTCGATTGATAGATGGTGGTATATTGGTTTTGGTCTGTCTGTCTGTTTGTCACAAAACTTTAACCTTGACCATAAAACGGAAGTCCTTCCACCTACAGCCTCCTTACTTCACAGGTGCATGCATCTTGATTAGCCCTACACACCAGGTGACCTTCACTTTCAAAATTTGACTTTGACCCCCAAAGTCTAAGGCCCCTTCTGGGGGCATGACGTTCATTCGAACTTAGCGATTGTTTCCATTTATGCACATTTCATATACGTTTTCCAGCATTCCAAATTTTTCAAGTTTTCCCGATTTTTCTTAGTTTTAAAGTGCTCCTATTTTTTTCTAGTTTTTGAAAATGGAATGATAGATAGCATAATTGTTATAATGTGATACAAGACATTATATAGCCTTTTACCCTTAATATATTGTATATAATGGAGCTCTACCAGTATTTTTTTTTGGGGGGGGGGGGGGGGATGACGCCGGATAAACCTGAAAGCAATTTTTGTTCTTAACCAGTTTTTCAGTGTTCCATTATTATCTTAATTAACAAAATGTAAAGGAGTTATCAACATATTAAGCTTGATCAACCTGCATGTCTGTCTGACATGTTTGGATACTGGTTTCATGCATAGTAGAATCATTTTCATGGTAGTTTACTGATTGGTAAGGTTGTATGGAAGATTTGTTGTTTGAACAGACCATTTTCTCTACACAGGTGTGCCCCGGAATGTATAAACTACCTGAAGTTCACCTCGGCCAGTGATGTTTGGGCCTTCGGCGTCACTCTGTGGGAACTGTTTACCTATGGGCTCCAGCCCTGGGCGGGCAAGACCGGACAACAGGTACGTGATGGGTGGTCAGTGACTGGTCACTGACAGGGGAGAGGGGCAGGTGTTTGGAATCCTGTATGATATACAAAAATCAGTTGGCATATAAACAGATAAAACAATCTATATAAAGTATAAACAAAACCATCAACATATTTGTTTGATTTGTCAGTAGAGGTTTGATTTGTCAGTAAAGATTACTCAAGGCTGACACAGTTCTACAAGGATGATACTCATCTCTTGAAAGATCTGATTTTATTAAACTACTCATCAACTGAAAAACTCAGTTAATTGCCTAAGAGAGAGTAAAACTATAAGCATGTGATACAGAATGTGCCTTTCTTTTTCTCTAAAGATTCAAGTTTGTACTGGGGATTTTTAAGAGATAAGCTCTTTTTTTTTCTTAAATGCTCAAAGTAAATCTGTTAAAGGGAAGAAAAGTCAATTGTACATATGCAAAACAGTCATACTTTTAAAAACTTAAATCTCTCAATGAACATGAACAACAGGAAGTTCTCATTTAATTTGGCTTTCTTGTGATTTTTTTTATTATCACTGTATAGTAATATACTTAATTTGGGGTAATTTAATTTGAGGAAAACATGTGTGAACTGAAATCTTAAATTATTTTAATTCAAGGTGGAGTATATCATGAATTATTGTGTCATTACCCCACCCACTGGTCATTCCTACACTAACTATTCTTCAGAGATATGGGCCGTTACTTTACTTTAAATTGCTGGCATTCTTAATTTCAGTTTAACTCAAATTAACTCAATATCTCAAAGGGAATTTCTGATAACCAGACTGAGTGCCAAGTACACCTGCCTGCCTGATATCAGGCATAGCAAAACCTGGCAGATTTTTCCGTTCTTCCGGCCAGCATCTACTGCAGGGATGTATCCACCTGCCTGGGGACCGGGGAAGCAGGCAGATTTTAATGGGAGAATTCAAAGTTCAAGTTATTTAAAGGATTGATATGTATCTGACGTTGCTAGTGTTTTATTTTCATGCTAAATGAGGCAGGTCAGATCAGAGGAGGGTAGAAAGGGGGCTTTGACATGTGGGCGAGGCCCGGGTTTGTGATGTTACTTTGAAATATAGGTATCCTGGAAACATTCAGCACTGTGGAAAAGATAAGATGTTATCATCTATGGTGCGTGATATGATTTATCATTTCATGAATATTTCTTCCTTTTTTTTTTATCGGAAAATATGGAATAATTATACAGATATTTCTGTAAAATGATATGCAGGCTGTTTTTCAAAGAAATAAAAATGTGAGCTTTTGTCATCACTCTGGTAGTGGTGTTGTTGTTGTTGTTGGTTGACCATAAAAAAAAGACAAGCATTGGCATCCACTCAGGGTGCTCTTGTTAAATTTTGGTTTCCAAAAACAAAAAAGTTGAACAAAGGTGTTTTTAGTAATGTCCACATAAAGGATTTTGATGTCAAAAAGTTTAAATTCTCTCAAATTCAAATACTTGTAAGTCTTAACATTGTCATATTGTTCCCAGAACCTTCAAGGCAATTATACTGTGTGCCAATTTTCCATTGTCTTCAAGATAAAAATGGAAACTAGTTCATCAGTTTAGAAATTAAGTTTCATTTTGATCTAGTTTTTTGTATCTGTCGTGTAATAAAAAAACCTGTATCAGAGTGGTAAAGCTTGGCATTTATCTAAAGCATAATAATTTCTATTTCTTCATTTTTATTGCAGTATATTTTGTTTTTATTGATGTCTAAAAGTCTTTTTTGACATTGTACTTGGTTATTCTCTTGTTATCTGCCTTCAGTCAACATAAATTTTACATATTTTGCCTCAGTGAAGATAAATAAAGCGGAAATGAGGTAGACAAGTCAAGACACCTGTCAGATTCCAGAACTGTCTTTCATTTACCCATAGTTCATGGGTATCTTATCACTGGAAATGAACACCTGGAGATGTTTTACTGGTGTATATAGATATCAGACTAGGTTCTTATTTTCCTGTTTAATTATATACTGATATCTGTAGAGACACAGTCAGGTTTGTTATCATTTAGAGCAGCTGGGTCATAATCCATCAATCAATAATTTAGATTCAAACTCAGGATTTTGATTTCTGAAATAGACAGTATCTGTGTTTTCAAAATGTATAGAATTTAACAGAAATAGCATAAAACGTGATAATGATTTCCCATATTTATGAAAAAGAATAATTTAAGTCACGGATATTCATATCAGTTTCATTATAAGCAAATAGATTGAATAAAAATCATGTAAAAGATAAGATTTTTGAAATTGATCAATTAGGGCCATGTCAAGTGAAAGATGTGTTTCTTTCCAATTTAAAATTTGTTGGTTAAAGGCTTAAAGTTGAACAGTTTGAAAATGTCCTGAGTTCCAAGTCTGCCATATACACAAGATGACCTGTTCCCTTTCAACAATATTGAATCAGACCTTTTAAAACCCATTAAAATCCAATTAAAAAAATAACCAGCACTTTAGTGCAAAGATAAGACTTGATAGAACTATATGACGGGCGGAAAATTGATTCTGAAATTGAAGATCAGGGTATCAGTTTCTTTACCTGGTAGAGTGAAGGTCAAACCTTTCAGAATATTGGCAGGGTCTGTGGTTAAAGTCTAATTGATATCAGTCTAATTGAAATCGAGGGACGGGGGATAGCCAAAACGGTAATTTATTGATAAGATTTTATCAGTATGTGTTTCTGCGGGGTTATATAGGTGGTGTTAAATTGATAGGTATAGAGATAGGGTGTGCTGTTGATTATATCTGTCCAGGTAGAGCATGGCTGGTTGGGGAATCAAATCTGCTGTGCGTTCACATGGTTCGCATGGGTCTTGAAAACCCTTGATTTGGTGTCTGTCTTGAAAAACCCTTGAATATCACATTTTGCCTTATAAACCCTTGAAAAAAAAAACTTGAAATAAACTGAAAGGTCTTGAAAAAAAATGAATTTTAAATTATAATATTGATTATAAAAAAGTGTTTATCAAGTTGTTAAAAAAATTGAGGTTCATCCCTGTCATGCCTTTAAATTTAAGTTTATGCAAATCCTTAATTTTGAATTTCAAGGCCTTAAAAAACCTTGAAATTTTGCTTCAGAAAATTTGTATGAACCATGGGTCAGTGACTGCTAACAGTTGACGATGATGAGTTGGTTCCCAGATGTCATTCTATAAGTTACAATGAGAAAGAGATGCAAATGCTCACATTAGCAACTGTTAACAGTGGCTGAAGGCAGGGTTGGGCTTAGTGGTCTCTTAATGTCTTAATAGTAAGTGTCCCATCTAAATTATAAAGAAACATAAGATAAAACTCAATTACAAAACATTAATCACTCTTTGTATTTAAGTCATTCATTGATGAGTAATAACAGCTGTCCCATGAGACTCATGTAACTTGAGGCCCAGCTAGATGAATCAACATTTGATGATGAAGAGCAACATTTCTTTTTTATGAAGGATCAGTTGACTTAAAATATTAATACATGTTTTTAAAGAATATACTGGTTGTGGCAATGGTCTATAGAAAGAAAAAAAACAATGTGTTAGTTAATGAGATAATATAATTCATGGCAAGATAAAGTAGGTCATTTTCCATCATAAGATCATATGAATTAATCTCAACTATACAGTCTCAAGAAGACAACATTTTTTTATATATACACGGGCAAATATCATATATCATGGCAAAACAAAGTTAAGTAGGTCAACTGCCATTACCGGTAAGATGACTCTACCAAGTTTTTAAAGATAAGCACATTCCTTACTATTATGGATGCTCCAGTTATCCTTCCTCTCTTTATTAAACATGTGTACCCACAACAATTCACATTTATTCAACCTTCTCATTTTACATCAAGTCATTAAGCTGAACAAATTGCCTGGGCCATTTATTTATCAGGGAGAAGCAACATTAGGCAGACATCACAGGTGATAAAGATGATATCTGAACCCAGAAGAATCATTTTTATTAGTCCCTCGCATATTATATAAGATGTTAGAATATATCTCTCTAGGTTTGGGAATTTGAATTGCCATGCTTTTTACTTTGTATGTACTTGAAAGTTATTAAGTGTTAAACATAGGTAACTACTACATATTGTATTTGAAAGGAAAAGAAATATGTATTTTCATGTGATATTAAGCAACTAGAAATGTTGTATTTATAAAAATCACAAGATGTTATCTCCCCCCCCCCCTCTACACTGCTCTTTAGATCTAAATGACCTGATGTGAACAAACTTTAAAATATTGTTCATATGTCTTATACCCATGTTGTATCATACATGTATGTGCCTGGGTGAATAAAAGATATGTTCTGTTCTTTTATATGTAAGATTATGTTGATTTTCTTTTAATGGTTCTAGTTGCTATCTGTTGGAGGTTTGAACATTTTACTGTATAAAAGACTGGGCCAGTAACTTAACACTACTTTAGTCTTGGACACAATGTATGTACATTCTCAGGAATTCGATCTAATAAAACTTTCTCACAGCTTATACAAATTCCTCTTCACTGTTCCTATAAGGTTGGACCAGTACTTTGTAACCGGTGCCTGGGAAGGCTATAAAAAAAATCCTTGCTCCAAACAGGGTTCAAACACACAACCTTCAGATCTGCAGTCATGTTCACTACCATCATGCCATGATGCTATTTTAGAGACTGAAAATAAATTTTTTTTCTTGAAGAATTTAAGCTCATAATATTTTGAAGAATTTAAGCTTTTCATTAAGTTATGTAAACATTGCAACACAGTAATAGTGTGTATGAATTGACATATATAAACTTTGGTTCTTATGTTATACTAAAAAGTCTCATCTCCAAAGCACATACTCATTCTAAGATTACTCTGTTATTATGGAAAAGAAGCCAACACATCATTTTTTTTCATAATTCTGCATTTCTAGGGGGAAAAAAATGTGGAAAAAACACACACACACAAAAAAAAAATTAAACCAAAACAAAGAATTAAGTTATATTAGGAAGGTTAAAAAAGGACAGTGCGTATTGAAGATGTGGAGAGGAAGGTTTGGGTGACATTCATGAGTCTTAAGGGCCAAGGTCATTATTGAAAAGACTGTCAATCATTGTTTCTCAGTAACTTAAATCTTAGGACAGACTGATGATCTCGACCTCAGTAATCTTAACCCTTTCCCTCATAGAGGAAACCATGAAAAGACCTATACGTCTGTTTTCTGCAGATCAGGCTTTATGTGGTACCTATTGGGTGTGTCAAAATGAGTCTATATGAGGGAAAGGGTTAAGATATACGTCTGTATAGGTTAAAATGTGGCAGTACAGTGTAAACAGTGTCAAACATGGCTATACATAATACTGAAGTTTATACACTTGCCCCAAATATGTGCTGCAGTTATCAGATGAGGCACTCCTTGTATGTCTGACCCTCACCGAAGTTAAGATCTTCCCTTGTCTGCAACAAGATCTGCAGCTCCAAAACCTTAGACACCTTTTTGATAGCTGGTGTTTATTTTACATACCAGCATTATACCACACCCTTTAAACTGCTGAGTCTTTTTTGGATAAGAAATGCTGTTTGTAAGGCAGCCATGTATTTAAAGAACATGTTTTATTTTTCTTGCCTTTGCTATTGGTGTGTTCTCAGATGAAGGTTTCTAACTTTTTCCCTCAAGATATGCAAGATATTTAGATGTATCAGACTGGTGTCTGGTCATAATTCCTTGAATATACATATGCACAGTGATTTATCACCTGTGTTTAGTGAAGATTTTAGAAATATTTTTATTTTAAATTTCTATGAGTTATGATGAGAAGATACTCAAAATGCTATAGATATCAAAACATGTTGGTAATTATGTTCAATCTCAGGCTTAAACCTGAATTTCACAAACCCTTAGTAGCTGTATCAGAGTTGGAGCTAGAAAGTCATGCTGAAGTTATTTCTAACCCTTTCCCTCATATAGACTCATTTTGACGCACTCAATAGGTACCACATAAAGCCTGATCTGCAGAAAACCACACTTAAACCTTACCAAATTTAATTACAAAATCCTCATTTCCAGACCACTGAGGAGCAGCGAACAGCATAAAACCTGATCAGCCTGCGAGTTACTCCCAGGCTGATCAGGTTTTATGCTGTTCGCATAGGTCTTTTCATGGTATCCTCTATGAGGGAAAGGGTTAAGGACATGGACCTTCATAGTTTCTGACTGAATAAGAACATTGAGAGAAAATTTTAGTCCATGTGTGGAGATATCCACCCTCATCACTTGCATCAGATCAATTAATGCTTTCGTACGGGAAACTGGAGTTTTCCTTTTTTGATGTTATCACATTTTCCTTCTTTCACTTGGAGAGCAGAATCACAAAGTTGAAAGCATCAGGTTAAGTTGAAAGGGTCAATACCAGGAAAATCCTGGAGACCAGTTAAGTTCACCAGGTAGATAATAATGAAGAAGACCACCTGGGTTGGCAACTTGGGTTATGTAAGGGGCACTTAAGTGATGCAGAACCATATGGCAGATATGTTTGTCAGGATACTTACTGTATTTGAGGTCCCTGACACTGGTCGGCTGTGCCTTCCACCCCAGTTTACCCCTGTGTGGCGGGTGTTTACCTTATCTGTGATGGGAAACCCATGTAAGATGTAAATGTTTATTTTGAGAAGTGGGTAACATAAGGCCAGGCAGGGTTGAACAAGGAGGCAGTTTGGGAAGAATGTGTGTATATGCTAGATAAATATACTTGGGTTTGGAATGAATATATTGGAAAATTTGAAATATCTTGAGATGTCATCAGTTATAACAACAGTGCATACTGATCATATTAGTACCATATTGTCTGTGGGATTTAGACCTTCCTTTTTTCACATATTACCTCATGAATAATCATGTACATATTTGTGACTTAATGAATATTGATTTATTGAAATTTAAATTGTCTATGAAACAATGGATTTTTCTTTGCCATGCAGACTGTACAAAATGTGAGCTTCAATATTGTATGTAAAAACAGATGAGACCATGATCTAGGTCTGTTCTGTTGGCCCATGCGTCAAAAGTCATTATTAGCTAAAGGGTTTTAAAAATTTCAAAAAAAAAAAAAAATGGAGGAACAAATGCTTAGAACATGAAGTCCGATCAGTATGCAGGTAACTCCCAGCTTGCTGATCCAACAATGGGCTTCATATAAAGTCTATGGAGGTGCTATATTGCTGTATATCTACTGTATATCAGAGTCCTGAATTGTGCTATAAATCCCAAAATTAAAATGATCTTTTTGTTTGTAATGAACATTTTTATGCTTATGTAGAGTGTTGTCAGAATAAATTTACCAGAACACTGGTTCTTCTTTATCATATTTTCCATGTGAAATAGCTGGAAATATTGATAGCTTTTCTGCATACTTTGGATTGAAGTCTGACAGATAACTTCATGTCAAGAAAAAAAGTAAGAATCAAAGAATCAGTACTTGGTAAATATGGACAACACTGTACCTCAAGGGCATTTTTCAACAAGTTTGGAGCAAAGTTTTAAGCCTTTCCATTTCTGTAGAAATGCCAGATGGTCCTTAAATAATTTCAAATTGGGAACCAGCTGATCAAAGATAAGTGAGGCATGCAGGCTCAAAAACAGTTGAAAGATTACAGCCAAAATACATGATGAAAGAGAAGCATAAGAAGATACTGAGGAGCCATAGTTTGATATTGCAGTAGCTCAGGGTTTTGTCTCAAGTCAGATACAGTGTTTTTGCTTCCAGTATATGATTGTTGAAAATGAGGAAATGCAAGAAATGTGAAAAGCCTGATCATGTTCTGATTGCATTAGATAAGGGTCCTGAAACTCATGCTCTGGAATTTGTTTTGGTGACTCTGAAATGAGTTTTATTTTATGAACTCTTCATTCAACATGTTGAGGTATTATGGGAGTACTGATATTGACAAAAAGATAGTTATGCGTGTGTTAGAATATGTTTATAGAAACTGATTATGATGTCGAGACTAGCTGAATTCTGTATCACAATTTAGGGGACTTCAGCAACATGGAGAATTCTAGATTATCCTGTCTGTGCTGAATGGTTTAGTATTTGATCTTAAACTGACATGAGCATGAAATGCTCATAGCAAATTATTGTGAGGGTCATATCCATTGGTCATCCAGCAGTTGTCATCAGTTTCTTCAAACAATATCTCCGTCTCCTAAACTAATAAACTTACCGTAACTTGGATGTTACTTGGGTGGTCCTCTAGCTCAGAGAATTAAATTTGATGCAGATATCTGGTTGTCATGGCAATGGAAAGGAAAAATAGTGAAAACTTTTAAGATCATCTTGTCCTGATTCAAAAGGAGTTGAAAATGTTCTTTGGGTCACCCTCAAATAATTTAGATAGCTAAAAAGACATTGGTGCAATTAAAGGGGATAAATCATTGTAATATTATGAAACATTTGAAAATCCATTACAAGATTTGGCTGTTTAAAACATTACACCAACAGATATTTTCTTGGATAACCCTCTTCTAGGATTGTTCTTATTGGTATTTTTTAGTGTTCTTTTAGTGTGTTTTTTTTTTTTTTTAAAGTGATGCCTAGTTTTTCCTGTATTTTTATAGTGAAAACTTTATAACTCAAGAAGTACTGGCTTTTGTTGAAAATAATTTGGCTCAGATGTTCCTTGGGTGACTTCTACCAAAATTGTTCAAAATAAATTGATACATGAAAAAATGGCAGTTTATTTTGTTTTATTAAAAAAATTCAATTGAAATTGCAATGGCTTGTATGTAATCTTTATTACAATGGGTAGACTTATATTAATGTTGGCTGGCAAAATTTTTCATTGGGATGTATCTTCTGAAAAAAAAAAAGGCAGAAATCATTAAAATAAATGGTTAAGAAATCAATATTGTCCATTAAAGAGAAATGTCCCTCTCCTTCACAGATTCTGGACGCTATAGATGAGCCCCGTGACGAACGCCTGGAGCAGCCAGAACTGTGCCCCAAAAACTACTTCGACCTGATGCTACAGTGCTGGGCGGCGGAGCCAGAGAAGCGGCCAACCTTCAGCGAGATGTTCATCTCCCTGCCACAGGTGAGTACTGTGTCATGATACCTAGTACTGTGTCATGATACCTGTAGGACATACCTCCCTTCAGACCACTTAGCCTCCTTCCCCTCTCATGAGGACAAAGCTGTTCATGCATTTTACTAGATTGACAAATCCCTTTCAATCTTTCTTGGGCAAATATCGTCTTGCATTTTGCAGGGTGGACAAAAAATCCCTCCATGTAAAGATGGACAAATTTTGCAATGTGGATAAATTCCCCTTAATGTTTTTTTTGCAATGGAAAGAAATCCCATTCATACATTTCGTAAGGTGAACAAATCCCCCTTTATGCAATTTGCCAAGTGGACAATCCCACAGGGATGTGAGTAATCGATATGTTTTATGGAATCATTGCATCGGTTTTTATTGTCTTGTCGCAGAAACGCTTGTTTACACTGGTAGACCGAGTGAGCGACCCTGTACCAACGCGTGTCGAGATTTTGGAAAACAGGGGTTAGTTTCGCATTGCGGGTTTCTTGAATACTTGAGTTCGCATGGGTGAAAAAGTGGTGATTTTTGGTTACATAAATGTATACGCTTGCGATAGGTGCAAAGTATTCAAAGATACCTTCATAAATGGCTGAGTTGTTGGCTTTTTCCCGATGAAGGTATGGGTTTAGATCAATCGGAAGTTGTATCCCTTGTATTATATATAGTGATTTTATGCCCCCCCCCCCCTTTCGTGCCAAACCCCTGTGGAAATCATCGTATTTATTTTTTTCCAAGGACAATCCCTTTATTTTCCAAGGCCTTTTTTAGATGGACAACTCTTCATTTTCCAAGTGGACAAACCCCTTGCAAGATGAAACAAAAATTTCTCCATGCAAAGGAGGACAAAGTTTTCATCTTTCATCTTTCATGCATTTTTCAAGGTAAATAAATACCCTTCTTGCGCAATTTATTATTGATCATTGGCTTAACCAAAGCATTCCTGAAAATCAGCTATAAGCCTGTTGCTGAAAGAAAAACAAACAAAAAAATGAGGAAAATTTACCATCGAATCGAACCTATAATCTCCAGTATTGAAGTGCATGGCGTTGACCACTGTGCCACAGCAGTGTACTGCTCCTATTACAACTGTAAATGCTCTACCTCTTACTTATTTATTCCAGTAAACTGTACAGAATATATCAAGAATCCAGCAAATATAAATATATTCTGTGCAGTAGCCGTGAAATGTATGCGCTTGTGACAGGTTAAAAAAATCTGACAATAACTATGTGAGAGAAGTGTTTATCACCTGAGGCTGAAGTCTATATTGTACAACAAGAAGGCTTCACACCTTGCATTCCACAAACTTAAATAATCATGTCATCTATCAAAGAAAAGCCAGATAGGTATATTAGGTGAAAAGTTGTTTCCCCTGGCACATCAATTATTTGATTGGATAATATAATTGATGTAAACTGTCACCTGTGGTTTGAATCCCTCGGGGTTGGGGCAGTGTCACAATATTGACACCTGACACAGGCTGATGTGCTGTGGGGGAGAGAAGATGGGTTGATGAAGGGCTTGTTTCAATGGAACTACATGTACTGGGTAGTTTAAAAACTGTATCAACCTGCCGCTACTGCAAGTTTGATATTTACACTATCATGTAGTGTCAACACTTACAATGACATGGAGGCATAATAGACTGATACGATTGACCCCTTTATTACTTGAAAGCTATGATAAAGGAAGAAATGCCAAGAACATGAAATAAGATCAGCATGCAAGTTTAACAGAATTCCTTAAGTCTACCAAGGCTATGCTTGGTCTGTCTCATTTTACATGCACTAAATAGACTCCAGCTCATTTTTCCAAGAGAAAATTAATGTGCTATAAATCCCTGAATAACAAGACTGTAAAGTTAAGTGCTGCAGCTTTTATTTGTCTTCTCATTCAAATGTTTAGATAAATTGTTTGTGAGTGTTAATCATGAAAATGGATTAATAGTGGGATAAATTAAGCATCCTTCAAAATGAGAGAACAACGTTTATTGAATAACGAAATCGGTGTTTTATGAATTATTAAAGAAAATCATCCAACAACAATACTTAGTGCTAAGTATACTTAAATTCTTAAACTAGGTAGACACACATTCCACCTTTACTATTTTATGAAATATTCAAGTACACAACTAAGTTGAAATGACTTACCTTAATAACTAACAATAATTGATTGGAAATGAAACATTTGGGTATTTTTATGAGAGTGGCAAAACTATTGAAATTTGCCCTTAAGTATTTATGTTTTTCTTAGCGCTAAGAATTGTTGGTGGAATTTGACCCAGCTTGAAAACCACCACAGTATCAAGTATGACCATGACCATGTGACAGTCTGTGCCCTGGGAATGCTGGTGTCAGGTGACACACCTGTGACTGTGAGGGCCACAGTACAGACTCCTTAAAACATCCCATGATAGATCAGTGTCAATAACTCAATTGTTCAACATGCCTGTCTTCACAGGATAGGCCCTGTACTGCCATCTCCCCTCCAGCCATTGTTGAGCTGGTCACATACAGATTGATGTATCACAACTCTGATTAAAAGTGCAGTTAATTGCCTCTGCTATGGATGGGCACACTTGCTCAGTGTTCACATTCTTCAGGTTTTGGGAAAAGTGGGAGGGGCTTATCACAATAAGTGCCTATTTTCAGTCACATTTTTGTTTTAACGTGATATATATGTGCTTTAATTGTAAATAATGGTAGGCTTTGTCCTTAATGTGTAGGTTGTTTTTGTTTGGGGGCGAGAGAGTGAACATTATAATCATGAGAAAATCCTAAAAAAAACAACAACTGAAGTGACAGAAATAAATAATCACATTGTGTAAAAAGTAGATTATTGCAAGAATAAAAGTTTTTATTTATTTTTTTGTGTGTGTGGGACTGTGAGATAGTGTAATTCATTATTGATAGGAGGAGGCACATGTTTCAGTACTAATTTCATTAAAAGTCAATTAGTGGTATGTGCCAAGCAGAGTGTTAGCTGAGAGTTATTCAGATGGTTAAAGGTACATGTTCAGAAACATACACAGGATAAGGACAGAAGTTACAGATTTGTTTATATCACCAGTATCTACATCTAGAGTGTTGCATATCTCTAATTACTGGGGAATTCCTGTCGTATGTATATGTCATGAAGGTAGAAGAAAGAGAGGAGGAACAGCTGAAGACATAAAACTTTGAGAAACACCACTGTGTCACTGATGTTATTCAGTAAAAAAAGCAAGGTTGTGACTTTTGGAATACTTGCAACGGGATTTATTATTGTGTTTTCATTCTTAACATGTTATCGTGGAGTGCGTTTGAATTTAAACTGGTAAGAATAACTTCTCTTAATATGATATCTCTTAGATATCCACATGGTGATTTACTCATGCAGGCATATAATTAAAGTGTTCAGTTGTTTGATAATATATTGGTAGGTGTTTTGTTATTTTGTTAAGCTAAATCGAAAAAAAAAAAAAGTGAAATTGGAAAATTATAAAATTTCAAATTTAATTTAAAATCATTCTAGAAATAAAATTACAGTAAATATTGTCTATGGTATTCCAGCCTAGATTGATTGTATCATGGTAAAATATTCCGTATTCATTTTGACTGTGTCATTTTAACACTGCAGACAACCACAGAAAAACCAGGTCAGACTTGTTTGATATACATGTATAGTACATGACCCACCTTCCGTGCCAAACCCCTTTGATAGCAAATACTTACAGCCTCACGCAGCAAAGAAATGTTCTCAGTTTGATCAGATTTGTCAGGGCTATAACCTGTTGTAAAGTAATACAGGGGAATGATGACAATCAGCAACATTGCCAGCTGTGGCAGCAGCAGTATTTGCCTATCTGCCTAACAAGATGTCAGATTCTTGCTAGATGCAGAGATGTCAGTGCTAGTCGCAGAGCTAGATGTGTGTAGGTCCCATATCAGAAAGTAGTTAAGTAGATATTGCACACTGACTACCATAAACTGACTGAAATAAGGAAAAAAGTTCACCTTAGTCTTACCACTGAAGATATGTCGAGCAAGTTATATGGTACCTTTACAACCAGTATGAAACAAGATTTGAACTTCCTAGTGACTTAAAGGCTCATGACCATCTTTTCCTATTGATGAGGAAACAGTGATTTTTGACATAGCTCTAACCTCACTTTTGACCTACTAAGGAATATAAAGTAAGACATGCCAAATGAGTATTTTAACCATTTTCATTGGTAGATATTCCTATACTTCAGAAATAATGATGCACCATTGTTTGTTGAGATGACAACTAGCTGAAACATATACTTTGCACATGTATTCACAAAATTTTAATTTAGTATTCTGACCAAATTACTTTCCTTGATAAATATAAAGAAGTTTATCCAAGCACTTCTCTTTGACGCACTTTGAGACTTGATTCGGGCCAGACGTTGTAAATACCTGCAGTGTATTATCATCTGTTTCACTCTCTCTATATGACTGAAAGTCATTGTGCTTTAATACAATGTGTACCCGCGCCAGTTGCTTTGAAGGGGATGTTTTAATACCAATTTTTATCATTTGCGCATTTTAACATCCTTGGATGAAATGCTTCTCAGATAAAGACCTGTTATATAATCATAACTGGTATTCAACTATATATTCCCAATGCCAGAAAGTATTATTTTGAAAAAAAAAATCCCAAATGAATCTTGAGATAAAAATGATTTAGGCCAAAAGTTGACGAAAAATAGGGACTTTCTTCCTCAGAGAGCTTATTAAATAGAACATTTGTTCATAAACAAATCATTTCTAAGATTTTTTGTATTTTTAGTATTTTCCTGTGTTCATACAGTCTTTGTATTGAAATTTCCAATTTGAAGTTTTTTACTTCCCTGAAATAGTGAAAAGAATCCTAGGGATGGTTCACTGTAAAATCTGTAATGAATTGAAGTAGACCTTCAGTCTGTTCATGCTTTTCTGTAGTAATCATTAACCCTTTCCCTCATAGAGGAAACCATGAAAAGACCTATGCGAACAGCATAAAACCAGATCAGCCTGCGAGTAACTCGCAGGCTGATCAGGTTTTATGCTGTTCGCTGCTCCTCAGTGGTCTGGAAATGAGGATTTTGTAATTAAATTTGGTAAGGTTTAACTATGGTTTTCTACAGATCAGGCTTTATGTGATACCTATTAAGGGCATTAAAATGAGTCTATATGAGGGAAAGGGTTAACTTGAAATGGTGTAATTGATTAATCTCTATACATGTCTATTGTTCAGGTGTTCTATTAAGGCTAAACAGGTGATATATTTATAGAACACTGTGATGAAAATAATACACATTGAATTTATACCCTGAAAATAGTTGTTCCTGCTGTGTATGTGTGTAAACCACTCAATAAATCATTTTTTACACTCCTAACTGTCAGTATAAAAGTTGGCATGGTTTAAAACGCATACCAGTCATAAAAAAGACCCTACCTTATTTTGTATATCATTGACATATCACAGCACAATCATGTGGGAAGTACTCAGTCACCAGGAAACTACCAGATGTTAGTGGTGGGACATACCTGTGTTTCATACAGGACTGTTGCTTACATAGTGTACTTTGATACTTCATTGCTGTGATTATTGTTTAGTTTTCATTAATGAGGATATTGGTTTGCCACCTATTGTTTCTATAAGGAGTTAAAACAGGATTTTTGTTTTTTGGAAAGCTATTTATTTTCATTACACTGGTAAGATATAGACTCTTTACACTTTAACCCTTTCCCTCATAGAGGAAACCATGAAAAGACCTATGCGAACAACATAAAACCAGATCAGCCTGCAGGCTGATCAGGTTTTATGCTGTTCGCTGCTCCTCAGTGGTCTGGAAATGAGGATTTATAATTAAATTTGGTAAGGTTTAACTGTGGCTTTCTGCAGATCAGGCTTTGTGTGATACCTATTGAGTGCGTCAAAATGAGTCTATATGAGGGAAAGGGTTAATCATATTGCATATACATAGATGTTTGATGAATATTATTATCAGTGATATTATTTATGGTGTGATTTATGTATTCATAAAATGTCCCTATTGATCTTTGATATATACTGATTTCCTTCAAGTCATTGGAAACAACTTATGCTAATTACTCTTGACAAGTCCTTGGTTAGAAAAAGAACTTTGTGACATTTTTATTGGAAGGTCTGACACTTTAGGAACATGGGAGAGAGCTCCCACCCTCTGGACCTATAGTCAGTGGACCCTACAACTGTATGTTAGTGCCCTTTAATTTAATGTGGAAAAACGCGCACGAAACATCAAAACATTATTATACCATTTAACCTTCAGCATTTAAAGGCATGTGATAAAAAGAATCTCACATTCCTTGTCATATAATATAAAATTTTATTAAACTCATCCAATAAAACGGTAAAAAAATTTGCTTTTTGTCATTTTCTTGAACCCATTTTAATAAAATTTTATATTATATGACAACTCATGTGAGATCCCATATTTAAAAGCATGGATTTGAAATTAATGTCCTTATGAATGATGGGCCCAGCTTGCTGTCACAACTGGTCAAGTGGTTTAGTTCTAAGTGTTGGATGGACATTTATCTGTACATCCCATTCACAGTTTGGCAGCCATATTGAGACCTTATCATTTGAGAGAATGACATGGTCAAGTATCCTATGTAGATGGCACGATTCCACAAAGCATAATCCTTTTATGACATAATTATACCATATACAAAGTTACATCTGTTTAACCTTGGGAGCAGGAGGTCATAGGTTAAATCCCCAGCAGTTACATACCGAAGTCATAAATAATGGTGCTGCTATAGCTCCCTTGCTTGGCATTTACCATAAAAGAGTAGTCCCAGGAATGATTGGCCAGGTGTCAGGATAATGTGACTGGATGTGGTATCATGTCACATGTCTACGGCATGATACTGCAGTGTGGCAGCACTGTATCTGTCTCAAGTAGACATAGTCTCCAAATGACTGAAATACTGTCAACGGGACATTTCTTTAAACTATCACTGTTACACTAAGTACCAATAATGCTATCTTTTCTCACTGGCAGCCTGGAAATAAACCCATTGATTCCCATTTATATTTATTCCACAGCTTTGCAGCAGTAAGATCATGCTTGGCACCTTTGGTGGCAGTTTTAAGTAGTTCAATCGTGACTGTCTGATGACTTGGCTGACATGCATGGTATTCCTCTAGGATTTTGTGAAGACTCATTACTTACAGGGATGATAGGAGCTATAGAATACCCATTTTGTTTCAGATGAGACCCACCCAGGTAAAGGCTGTCAAAGACTTTCCGGAGGTCACTGTCCCCAAGGATTACATATACTACCGGGCGTACGATGTCATCGTAGTGCTGGACAAATCGTGAGTATATCTAGCCGGATTCTTGTTACATTCATGTGGTATATTGTATACTTCTAAATTCCGGCATGTTTTCGGCATTGCATGATACCTGTGTTACCGATACCTGTATTACTATCTCAGGTGTGAATAAACTGGAAGTAAGGAGTGAATGAGACAATGCAGATCCTTCACAATGACTTCTATTAATTATACCCCTGCATAATGGAAGTAGAGGAAATATGCTTGTTGCGTTCCGTCCTGTTCTATCACTTTCAACATCCACATTACATAAAGACAACGTGGGATGCTGAATTAATCACCTTTAGTTGGTAATCTACATGACTGGAGATCGGAAGGTTTAGGATTTTATGAAACTTTCCTAAGAGCAAAGTACTGGTCCAACTTGAGAATCATTGAGAGTGAAAAGTAAAACAAGTTGTATTGTAATCACTTGTTTTCCAAATAATTTAACCCTTTCCCTCATAGAGGAAACCATGAAAAGACCTATGCGAACAGCATAAAACCAGATCAGCCTGCGAGTAACTCGCAGGCTGATCAGGTTTTATGCTGTTCGCTGCTCCTCAGTGGTTTGGAAATGAGGATTTTGTAATTAAATTTGGTAAGGTTTAACTGTGGTTTTCAGCAGATCAGGCTTTATGTGATACCTATTGAGTGCGTCAAAATGAGTCTATATGAGGGAAAGGGAGACTAATCTAAACTAATAATAAGGCTGTGTCTAGGTTTGGATCTCAAATTGAGAGATATAGAATTTTAGTTGGTTTTTATCCTGGTTAGAGAGGTATACATTCAAATATTATTAGACATGAAACCAGAAACAATTAACCTTTTGCCCCATATAGTTGACTTTGATGCCATGGCAAACAGATCAGAACCATGTCTGATCGGGGTCTCCTAAATGTTTGCTTATATAATATCGTCATGGCAAAGAAAATCCTTTGTTTCATATATTTAATATCATTATTCATCAAGTCATAGATTTGCACATGAATATTCATGAGGTTAAGGGTTGATATGCATAATAACTGGATAATGAAGTACAACACCCACTTAATACATGCCAGTGATACTGTGTGATATTTTTGTCATTTGTAATTAAAAACATGCAGCCTTTCAGATAAATAATTCTCATAATCAGTCTCCACCCTTAAAAGTGCAGCCCAAAATACTGAAGTGAGGGTGAAAACATCTAGAATTGCACATTCTTTAAATAATTCTGTAGCAGTTAACTTGATGGAGAGAGCAGATAAAACTCTTATGAAGTGGGACAGTGTACTTAACTCAAAGCAGCTGTACTGAATACACTGTAAACATTGAAGTTCATATGTAGTTAGCCTTTATCATGATGTGTCATTTTATTATACCACTGTTTCAACTTGAGGGCTAGGAGCCAAGCTTGTCACATTGGGATGATCCTGTTCTACACTCAAATTACATGAT
The DNA here is from genome assembly GCA_021229015.1 of Solen grandis. Lineage (NCBI taxonomy): Eukaryota > Metazoa > Mollusca > Bivalvia > Adapedonta > Solenidae > Solen > Solen grandis. Next base: position 13,415,264 of record CM037794.1, read on the forward strand.
GTTTGGTAACCTTGGTTAACCCTTTCTCTCATAGAGGACACCATGAAAAGACCTATGCGAACAGCATAAAACCAGATCAGCCTGCGAGTAACTCGCAGGCTGATCAGGTTTTATGCTGTTCGCTGCTCCTCAGTGGTCTGTAAATGAGGATTTTGTAATTAAATTTGGTAAGGTTTAACTGTGGTTTTCTGCAGATCAGGCTTTATGTGGTACCTATTGAGGGCGTCAAAATGAGTCTATATGAGGGAAAGGGTTAATAATGCCTTTACACTTGGAATAAGGAGTTATCATGATAAGACCCATCAGCAGACAAGTGCTGTTAGCTGTGTGAAGAACTTAATATATATTATAGTCCTCTTTTTGTGCCAAAGCACTCTGTGGGGGTATTAATCACCTTCAGTAATAGTTCTGGGTTATAATGATTGTGAAGCCAGGTTCAGGGTTTTCTATGATACACAAATGTGTGCATTTTGACCCAATCTATGAAGATGAAATGATGCCAAAATTTCATGCCAATGCGCTATCAATGACCTAATGTTAAAAACTCACTTGAAACTTTCATTTTCGTTTTCAGAAAAAAATGCATGCTTAGAATAACAGACTACTGTAATGTTCGCCCAAATTTTTTCTTGCATATCAGATTGTAGGCCTCTTTTACAAGACTCATAACACAGGAACTAATTATTATACATAGTAATAAGTATTTAAACTAAGCATGTCCACCAAAACTTTCAAATAACCCCAAAATATATTCATTAGCAAAGGTATTCGGTACGTTGATTTGAACGAAAAACTGCCGCAACGTACCGGATACCTTTGATCATTAGGATACACATGAGCCCAAAATATAAGAGTCAATTAAACCCAGCCAGATCAGATGAAAGGCATTGGCAGGATATACAGAGTACCCCTGAGTAGGACACAGTGTAAAGCTTGATCAACCTGTAAATACCTGGCTGCACATGAAGGGTAAGGGTTCATGATTGTGTAGCATCACTTGTGTATTGCCATAGCTGTTATGGGATGAATGTGTATTGGTATATACCTGTTTATGATCTCCTTTTGACATGTACATTGTAAAGCATTGTAGAGTCTCAAGAATGCATGTCTGTGTTGATCTCATACTGCAATGTACTTTTACCTGAAAACCTGTACAGTGCATCACCATCGCTATGTTTCCCATTGTTACACAATTACCAATTTAACATTGGCGAATCATAGACCACAAATTGTTCATTTATTTGCTTTTAGTTAATTACTATTACCAATCATGAAAAGGTGAGCTAATTGTACTGTAAATGTGTTCAGAATAAGAATTGAGGTCAGTCTGGTCTTTTCTGAGAACCTGATATATGGTCAAATCTTTTTTTTCTGATGACAGGATGATAAGCTTTGATATCATAATTAAACACTAAAAAGCCCCAATGTTCATAAAGTGCTCCAGGTGTCAGTCTATTTTCTTGCCATGTTTCAGGCCACCCAATCCCCCTGCCAAGGGCCTTTGGAGAGGGGTTCTGCTGAATGGAAAGATGGGTTACTTTGACCCCTGCAACACTGTGCCCTTCATAGAGCCCAAGAGTAGCCCCTCTACACCCACTCCAAAGAAATCAATCAGCAGAAAAGGTACGTAACCATCTACTACATGGCTTTTCCATGGTATACTATGGATACCATATGGGTAAGGTTTTACAAGGATTGCCATGGGGATCAATTGTCTCTTGAGATATAATATGGAGACACATTTTGGAATATTTGGGGGTTAATTTATACAAATGGACAGTTTTATGCAAACCTATGTTAGTGCTTCCTTGTCTAGAGGAACTGGTTGCCAACAGTGTTAAGATAGGTAACTGGTATGTCTGAAGTACAACAGTTGCAGGTAGAAATCCTGCCCCAGGCAGCCTCTGATCGACAAGTACTTTATTATCAGTCAGAGAAATCATTCTGCCCCCAGGTACTGGTTGGAAAATGTTCTTGAAGATGATTTACTGTGAAATTTACTCAAATGAGTTACAGGAATTCATTAAACATTATATCTATATATAAGAAGACAGGTTATTAGTCTCTGGTAACACAGACACATACAAAGTATGTAAGTCCCTAGTAACAGACACATGTGTATAAAACTCTGGTAACAGACACATATATAAACACAGACACATACAAAGTACTGGTATGTAAGTCCCATGTAACAGACACATGTATAAAAACCTCTCCCAACAGACACATATATAAACACAGACACATACAAAGTACTGGTATGTAAGCCCCAAGTAACAGACACTTGTATAAAAACCTCTCCCAACAGACACATATATAAACACAGACACATACAAAGTATGTATTAAGTCCCAAGTAAACAGACACATGTAAATAAACCTCTCTCAACAGACACATATATAAACAGACACATACAAAGTAAAACCCCCATAGAAACACAGACACATACAAAGTATAAGTCTCCAGAAACAGAAACACATAAATAAACCTCTCTCAGCAGACATATATGCTGGTAACATAGACACATATTAAGCTGTTTGTCACATAGACACATATATATTAACCCCTGGTCATATAGACAACTACATAAACTCCTGGTCTCATAGATACGCTTATAAACCTATGGTCTCATTCATAAACCAACCATTATAACTAACACAAGATTTCCCTTCCCTCTTTGAATTTTCCTAGTATAACTAGATACATATTTTTTGTGGTTTTCCAGACTTTATTGGGACTGCAAATATCTGCTTTTAGAAATAACCAATATAATGTAAACTCAACAAGTAACATTTCTGGCTTAATTGTTATGTTTGCTGAATGCATCACTTGGATTGATTCATGATCAGACTTTAAAAAGGAGGAGGGAAAAAACAACAAAAAAAACTCTTCCTTCAACATAGTTACAAAAGAAAACGGAGATAAGGAGATGAGAACGGATCGTTTTGTGCAAACGTTGGTTTATGTGGTCGTATGAGTCATGGTTTTATTAACGATTCTGTCGTCATGCTTGTTCATGTTCAATACAGACAGGCTAATTATATTTGAAGTTTGATAAGGAAAATAAAGCATAGTGAGACCAGTTTATTCAGTGGCTGGGGGAGTCCTCAGCAACTCTTGTTTTAATCAGTCAATATCTAAGGAGATACTACAGTGGATAAAAGTGTCCGGAGGATGCGTGTGCTTCAAAAAGGTTAATCTTGCCGAGCTACATGCAGAGGGTTAGATAGATATAATGTGTTTGTAATGCTGTGTAGTATGTACAGTGGGGATGGGACCAGTTGAACACTGATGACAGTGGCCTACAGTCGTTTCATGGAAATACTGGGATTGTGTGGGGATTTTTAAAGAGGTGGTGTGTACCTCCATGAACTTATACTGACTTGGAATTTCTCAGTATGGCTTCAAGATTCAGTAAAGGTTTGTGATTTCCTTTTCTCTCTTTTCTTATTGAAAAGCAGCTTTTTTTATGTTGCTCTGAGATGCCTTTTTACATCTGTTTGAAATGAATGAAATTCTAAGATTTAAAAGTTTTTGGACGGGTTTTCCAACAAAGAATTCTGTCCTTTAAATTGATGATGTACGTGCGGGCAGCCCTCTCAGATTGACCTTTTTTTTATCTGCTATAACTTCTATGTCATTCATAGGATAGCTTCAATATTTGGAAAGTAGCTTAAGTAGATGGACCTTTACATTATGCAGTTGACCTTGACCATTGACCTACTTTTGATGAAAAAAGCGGCATGTAAACATGTTTACCCTTTGGTTAATCTGCTATAGCTTCTATGTGCTTTATTGGATTGCTTCAATATTCGGACTGTTGTTTAAGTGGATGGACCTCTTCATTATACAATTGACCTTGACCTTTGACCTACTTTTGAAGGAAAAAAAGGCACAAAAAATCCGTCCATGATACCATCAGGTCTTGTTGACTTATTTAACCCTAACCATGTAGTAAAATTATTTCACATTTCATGGTTAAGCAGAGTGAGCCAGATCATATTGAAAAGGTTTTATCATCTCCGGTGAAATAAGGCGTAGTGAAGAATGTAAAACCTTTTCAGCCCTCATTTAACTGCAGGCTGATTGAGTTTCAGCTGATTGTATTGGTATTTTCCTTATTATTGGTATTTTCCTGATTAGCTTTGCAGTGGTACAGTGGTTTAGTTTTACTATGTCCATAGCCATCATGTTACTGATATAGACTTGTGGATAAGTCTTATGTTACTGGTCCATGTGACCGAGTGGTTAGAGCATCCGTCCCAGAATTGGGAGGTTGTTGGTTCGATCCCCGGCTGCGACATACCAAATTCGTAAAAAATGGTACTGGTACAGCTCCTTTGCTTGGCGCTCAGCATATAAGGGTAGTTCCATGACTGGTTGGCCTGATGTCAGGATAATGTGACGGGTTGTGGTATCATGCCACATGTCTACGGCGTGATACTTTAGTGTGGAAGCACTATATCTGTCTCAAGTAGACATTGTGTCCAAATGACTGAAATACTGTCGATGGGACGTTAATCCAATAAACAAACAAGTAAGTCACATGTTGGTTAAATATACTTTGTTCAGAATTATAATTCCCAGTTCCATGTAGGTACAAATCCATTTTAACCATTAGAAATGCATAAAGGTCTACCAAGAGTAATAAAAGAATTTACTTTTGTGCTGCATGCTTTTCAGCAACATTGCATAAACACCTTGTTTGTACCTACATGGAAAAACCCAATCAACCTGAGTATAGGTCTGTGTGTTACATTTATAAACAATGACTTAGCTACACTTCCATGTTATTGGTAAGGAAACCAATATAAACCTCTGGATACAACACATGTTGGTCTAATTTTTCGGTACATTTTGTGAGGACCCTTCTTCACGAGAGAGGCAGTGAGATCCATTACATGAGGAGGAAGATTCTGTCAATGAAATATTCATGATTTTAGATGTATTTAAGGAAGACAACGAAAAGGAAGATATTGCATCTGAAACCCTAATACAGATTTGTCTTAATCCTTCAACAATAGGCAGTTTTACAGTGCTCTCATGTAATGCTCACCAAACATGATGTACCTGTTTTAATTTCCTTCCATTGCATAAAAGTTATAAAGACATTCTCTTAACCCTTTCCCTCATATAGACTCATTTTGACGCACTCAATAGGTATCACATAAAGCCTGATCTGCAGAAAGCCACAGTTAAACCTTACCAAATTTAATTACAAAATCCTCATTTACAGACCACTGAGGAGCAGCGAACAGCATAAAACCTGATTAGCCTGCGAGTTACTCGCAGGCTGATCTGGTTTTATGCTGTTTGCATAGGTCTTTTCATGGTTTCCTCTATGAGGGAAAGGGTTAATACAGGTTATATTGGAAGGGTTAAATACAATGATGATGTAGATATAATGCCTTGAGTGAATAAATATGGAACGAACGAATATTATCTCGTTAGTGTACATAATGATAAAGTAATACTTGATACATCATTTCATGATGACTCATATTTATATGTACCTTGATAGTTAGAGGCAAAGCAATCTCTATATAATGCAGAGAAGTTGTTGGGAGAATGTATGTTGAACAATTTGTTATATATGGCAGATGATTGTAGCAGGGTGTTAAGCATTTCATATTTAATAGAAATTAAAGGAAGGCTGAAAGCACTAGAGTTATCAAGGATGTGATGATATGGAGTAGTTATAAAAAAATTATCCAATCCTGCATTGAATCTTTTCTGATTAGCTTAGCTGTCCTTGCCTATAAGATATAGGCTGTACATTTTGTTGACTAAAAAGGCTGGTTATTCCTGAAAAAAAAAAAGGAAAAAAAAGAAAAGGTCATGTCATTTTGTGAAATTGTAATGTTACCTAATCGTGTCAAAGGTCGCTCTTTAGTATTTTGCAAGGGTGTGAAAATATGAGCTTTGTTTTATATTTGTAATCTGCTGACAGTTTGGAAGGCACATAAGGATGTCTCCATCTGAGAAAGGGAATGCAAAATCAATGGTTACCAGCTTGTATAAGAGACGCAGTAGAATTGAATATTAAGTTATTGGAAAGGATTGGAACTTTTCAGAAATATACTTAATATACATTAACTTATAATGGTGAAACGAAATCGAATTTATTTTCTTTGTGAAAGAGAAGAGAACTCTAAGAGCAGTAAAAAACTTTTACTTAATGTCTTTCTCTGAGAAATAATGAGCCTCTAATAAAATTAAGATTTAAGATTTGGGTTGAACAATTATAATAACAAGCATTAATAATATGCCCAGTTTTCCCACATTGTAACAGTGCTCTTAAGTGAAGTTGATAAATTAGATGCATACGGAAATAACTCAATAACAATGAATGTATCCTAGAGTGCATATGTTTTGGAGACATTCCAAAATAACAGGATATATAAACAACATAACAAGGATGTGCAGAAAAATGAGATGTCCCTCTTAATAGTGTTGAAAGATGCACCTGCATTGGAATGCACACATAAGGGCCTTGTGATGAGGTTGTCATGGATACAACAGGGGCAGCCATGATGGATGTGGGATACTGGTTGCTGCAGTTGTCGTCAGTGGCTGCGTGTGATTGGTTGATAGTGCACGTGGATGATGGATTGTGTTGTTTGTCGGTAGATTATTTTGCAGTGCAATATAATAATGATTGATTTTGAATGATTTATTGTTGGATAAAAGTTCATTATGTTTAGATAGATTCAAATCCATCCATCAAATTCCTTGCACTGTCAGATTGATACAACTTTAAGAAAGGTTTATTTTAGAGAAACCATGGGTAGTCCATGTGTCTACTGTCAGGTTATCAGAAGGTTTGCTCCATGCTGTTACGTTGTGACATACCAAAGTTGTAGAAATGGCACTCAGCATAATTATAAGGGTAGTTCCAGGACTGGTGATACTGCAATGTGGTAGCACTATATCTGCCTAAGGTAGACATAGTCTCCAAATGAATGAAATATTGTTGGTGAGATTGTAAACACAACAAAACAAATATAGCTTGCAATATATTTGTGTTGTATAACTCCTACTTCAGCTTGAAATTAATCAAACCCGATACCTCATATATATTCGTGTATGAGGTGAGTCCAAAAAGTTCATGGACAGCTACCCTATAAGTCATGAATTCATTACAGAAATTTATCTCTCTAATAACCATTTTTTTAGTAAACATTACTCAAAATATTGGGAGTTTACATTGATCTTTAAGAAAATAATGGCAGTTTATACAATCACACTGTTAGACATGCAACACAGTTGAATGGCATTGCAACCTCGTCGTCAAAATAACGATAAAGTTATGAGAAGAAAAGACACTTTGGATGTTATTCTCTTAGGACAAAAGTCGCAAAACCCATATAGCACATAACTTGTTCATACCCAAATTCTGTTTTAGTTTGGTTATTTACAGTCTGTTATTAACTCCAAGAAGCTCAGTAATATGGTGTCATTATACTGATGCGACATTCTTTCATGACAAGCTCTTCCCCTGTTGTGATGACACCACCGTTCACAGTCTTTGGTAGACAAGACCTGTTATCATCCTTATTAAAGGATCGCCCGTTTGAATATCGCTTGTGTCACTTGTATACCAGCGAATAACACACCGATGCCTATCAAGTTTTTGTCTTTATCATTTTTAAGATGTCTTTGGGTGTTTTGTCAAATGATTAACACAATCTGATGATAAATCGCTACTTCTCTGCATCAAACAACATCATGATTCTATTGTAATACAATAACACATGCACTATGCAAATGACTTTTTTTTATGCCCCCACCAAAAATGGGGGGGGGGCATACAGATTTGCCTTTGTCCGTATGTACATCTGTCCATCTGTCCCAAAACTTTTTAAAATGCGTAACACCGAAAGTATTTGTTCTACAGACTTGATACTTCATGGATATATTATTCAGGACATTAACTTGCGCACCAATGAAGTTGACAGAGTTATGGGCCTTTATTTTTGAAAAATATGGAATTTTATGTTTGTGATGCACGTAACTCTGAAAGTATTTGTACTACAGACTTGAAACTTCATGGATATATTTATCAGGACATGAACTTATGCACTTGGGTATTTTTTATCGAATCTTCGTTAAAGATGACAGAGTTATGGGCCTTTGCTTGTGAAAAATATTGAATTTATGCTTTTGACGCACGTAACTCTGAAAGTATTTGTACTACAGACTTAAAACTTCATGGATATATTAATTAAAACATGAACTTGTGCACCTGGATATTTTTATGCCCCCTACCAAAATGTGAGGCATATAGATTTGCCTTTGTCCGTCCATCCATCCCAAAACTGTGATACATGTAACTCTGAAGGTATTAGTGCTAGACTTTAAACTTGGATATATTACTCAGGACATGAAAAGAAAAGGGAAAAGGTGTGGATAAATTTTCACCATAAGAAAAATGAAAAGGTTACACTTTTTCAAATTATTTTGATTTCTAATTAAATGTTAATTATTGAATCATTATGATGCACTATCATTTTATTTTGGTGTTAATCTAATTCCCATAATGAATGTGTTATAATTCTTATTTTAGATTCAAAGCGTTCAGGTGGGAAAAAGATCCGGACTGACATGATTAGCCGGCCCCAGAATGACTTGCGGCACACTGGACATATCGGATACGATGGGGCCATCTTTGGGGATGTTGGATTCATCGGAGACAACTATGATAAGCTTCCCATCAAAACAGCGTCCATTAGTATGTCTGAATTCATTTTCAAATATTTCGCTACACATTCCCAGATCATTTCCTTTCAGCAACATAATGAGTTGCCTTATCCTCAATTGTTTAACATTTATAAAGCTGCAGCTGGTGATATAATTCTCAGATAAATCATGTTATATTGGAGAAAAATCCATTTAATAGTATTGAGGATAGAATTTATTTAATTGAAATTGAGAATACAGTCCATCCAATAAAATTAATGGTAGCATCTAACTCAATTAAAATTGAGAGTAGGGTCCACTGTAATCAAAGTTTAGAGCAGAATCCATATAAGGTATAAGTGAGTAATTAAATGTGAGAGAAGAATTATGTTCTTGTATCATACGTGCCAGGTAGTCAGGGTCACTGTTTATAAGGTTAAGAACTAAAGACCTTGAAATTGAAGGACATGGAATAGACATGTAAATATTTAACCAGAGGACCATGCAATGTACATGAAGGGATTTAGTATTCATGAAGTGAAAATATTCATCCCCAGTCCTCACTGCTAGTACAAATATTTACATATATGATACTTACCCTCTCAGGACTATGGAAGAAATAACGACCTATGTAACCAGTATAGAACAAGGTCAGCCATCAGCTGTGTGGAAGCTGATCAGGTTTTCTGCTGTTTTCAGCTTGTCAGTGGACTCAGACTGGGATAGCCCCATAAGATCATTGAGCAATATTTTCACCCTTTAAATCTTAAGTTTTCAGCAGGGGTTTGGCAAAATTAAGTAAAATTTTCAGATTTGAACTGGCCAATCAGTGATTGGTTGAAAATTTCAAATGTATATTTGAATCCCACTGAGCAATGTGTTGAATTTTCCACCAGCATGTAGATTAGGTGTTTGGGCAGTGCTCATTGATTTACGCAAGTTAGTGTCTCATTTTGGAGTGAAGTGATCTATAACAAAAGAATAATGTTAAAACCAGATAGTACTCTTGTAATTATGGAAACTTTTATATGAGAAAGTTCGTCAGAATATTCTGATTGATCTTAGCGGATTGTACATGAACCAACCATTAGTATGGAAATTTCCATACCAATGATTTGTTCATGTACATTTAAACTTAAAGGAGAGTCATCATTGCTGACAAATATTCCTGTTAATCTGGTACAATGTGATTGATAGCTTAATGGAAACGCGAAATGCGTCTTGGGTTCAATTCATATATGTGAGGATACAATGGTTGCCTGTCGAGATACGTGGGTTTTCTCTGGGTTCTCTGGTTTTCTCCTGCACTAATGACCACATACCCACCACCAGAGCCATCAAGACTGATTAATATAAGATGTGAGGACTTGTTTCGTAAGCAATGTAAAATAAATAAATTTAAACTTCTTGATACAATGTTTTACGATTTATCACGACCATCCAAAAACAATATTCCTGAAGTATTGATGGTTGAATTACATTTTCTACAAACAGTATATGTATATGTGTTTAATATTGTAAAGGCCTTGGTTATGAAGTAGAACTTAAGTGTGAGGTTATCACTACCTCCCAGTACAGGGACAGACTGGTATACCACTTAAACATTCTCCACATGAAAGCACAGTGTTCCCATTAAGATTTGAAAACAGGGATAAGATCTTGAATTATTCTACCTTCTGTGTCAATCTCTTAAAAGGTGCTGAGTGTGAGGGGGGGGGGGGGGGGGGTAAAATAACCTCATATGTGGTATTTGGGAACATTGAGGCATCTTGAACAATGATCTATTCTTGGAGCATTATAAAGTATGAGGAGTCGGTAATTACCAGTCTGATCTGGGTTTATTCTGTTTGTGACACATCTGTTCCTAGGTGAGGAGCTTTACCTTCCCAGGTACAAAGTAGTAGTACAACCTAGGAATGAGGAATTCGTATAGGCTGAAATATTGTTTTCCAAATTAGAATTAAAGGAATAAGTAAACATCTAAACTTTATTACAGGTCGTCTTGACGATGTGAGTAGAAACTCGATCAACCTGTCCCGTATGTCGGACAGTCCAGACAGGGATGTTCCCTTGAGTCTATCAGACACGTCGCTAAACGGCGGGCCCTCACACAAAACCAACGGCTTCGGCAGATCATGGTAAGTACTTGGATTTGAACCATCATCCTTACAAGGGTGTGTTTGGGAAGGATCATTTCTAGCAAGGCTTCAAATGGTCTGATCTGATGATTTGAAGGTGCAGCTGGTACGTTTGATACAACTGATAATGTTGTTTCCAAATCCAAGATTAACCATGGTGATCAGAATTTCATGGCATTGAGGTCTAGAACAATCCTTAATTACAAACTAGAGCTACTTATAACTAAGATCTAATAGCATACAATGCTAGAAGAAGTCTGAATATTATGCAGTATTCAAAAAAGAAAGACTTTATATTAGATAACTGATGTTTCTTAGCTCGACTATTGCAGTCACCCTTACGTCGGAGTTGACATTGCAGCTGCTGTTTAAAGTTTTGCATGCAAGTTACTTTCAACCTTATATCTCAATAACCATTCATGTTATTGACTTGAAACTTAATGAATATGTTCAGTGGCAACAGACAACCAAGGTAGATAACTCTTTTTTGGATTTAATATAAATTATGGCCCCTTTTTAACTTAGAAATTTTGGTTAAGGTTTTGTATGCAATAGAAAATTTGGTTTAAGTATTGCATGCAAGCTACTTTCCAGCTTATATCTCAGAAACCATGCACAATATTGACTTGAAACTTTATGAATATGTTTAGGGGCATCAGACAACCAAGATAGATTACTCTTGACTGAATTTAATACAAATTACAACCCCTTTTTAACTTAGAAATTTTGGTTTAAGTTTTGCATGCAATGTACTTTTATGCTAACATCTCAGTAACCAGGTAACACATTTTGAGCATGTTCAGGGGTATCATACTATCAAAGTAGATAACTCTTGATGAAATATATTGCAAATTATGGCCCATTTTTAACTTAGATATATTGGTTAAAGTTTTGCATGCAAGGAATTTTATTCTTAAATTTCAGTAACAAGACATGGGATTAATTTGAAACTTCCTTGATATGTTAAGTGGTATCATACTATTAAGACAGATAGTTTTTCACTGAATATAATGCAGATAATGGCCACTTTTTGATTTGGACATTTTGGTTAAAGTTTCGCATGCAATAGAAAATTTGGTTAAAGTTTTGCATGCAAGCTACTATCCAGCTTATATCTAAGAAACTGACTTGAAAGATTATGATTGTGTTCAGGGGCATCAGAAAACCAAGGAGGATAACACTTTGAGTGAATTTAATACAAATTATGACCCTTTTCTAACTTGGATCTTTTGGGTAAAGTTTTACATGCACAGTGTATAAATAACTAGGCACGGAATTGATTTTAGACTTCATAAACATATTCAGGGGCATCAGACCATCAAGGTATATCAGTTTTGATGAATAGTTTATACAGGGTATGTGAAGGGCAAGAATTGAAATAGATTTCATTGATTTACCAACAAGCATTTCAAATAGACAAGCTTGCTCAATCTTCTGACAGCTCTTGTTTACTTTTCTAAATGAAAGAAAGTATGCGGGAATTAGTTATGAAATTTAATGGATAGCATTTCAAGGTCATGGTTTTCTAAAGATAGAGCTACAGAAAGGGAAAACAAACAACTGAACTGTGTGCAGCTGTGAAAGTTTTGAGTTTTGTTTTATACCAGGGGAGGAAACTCTTTTTTTATGTTTAGCCTTTGAAGAAGAGTTACCTCTCAGAGTAAGAGACATATGAGAGGATTTGAACAGAGAAATGGTGCATTGTGTCCCGAGTTCTTGGTCCTTCAAGCATTTGTTAATACTATGGTAGAATTTATTCTGAAAAGAGAATGGTTTTTGGATTTTTGGGAATATTATTTCCTATTTTTTTTTTATTATTTGAAAATAAAGTCCTACCGATAATAATTTTCATTCATTATTGGTGATAATCTTATCAAGTCTTTAATCAGTAGTCAAGCGCATTATTTCTGTTTATTGATATTCTAGTTAAGCATAGAATTTTAATATATTACGTAACATTTCCTGTCTGACCCAGGATCAGCGTGGAATCCCTCGAGTCCCAGACAACTGGACGTACAGATGAACAGGATGATCATGGAGATACCGGGTACCAGGATATTGATGATGACTCCCTGTTCGCTGACTTCAAAATGCCAGATCTTTCGGTAGGTGAAACAGTCAAACTATGGTACCCAGTCTAGATGACTTATTTCTGATATATTCAGGACACTGTGGGTTAGGTTCTGCCAGTGTCCATTCACACCCAGTGAAACAAAAAAGAGTAAGGACTTAAAATGGTCATCAAAACAAACCTGAATAAGCTGGAATAAAAGAATCTGACTTTCATTGGTTAAATATGATGGAATTTTCATTCGTGAAAAATTAAATATCAATGTTTGGCTTGATGTAAAGATGATTTTAGTTAAGATATATGTTTATTTAATAATAAAACCAACAGCTTAACCCTTTCCCTCATATAGACTCATTTTGAAGCACTCACTAGGTACCACATAAAGCCTGATCTGCAGAAAACCACAGTTAAACCTTACCAAATTTAATTACAATTCCTCATTTCCACCACTGAGGAGCAGCAAACAGCATAAAACCTGATCAGCTACTCGCAGGCTGATCTGGTTTTATGCTGTTCGCATAGGTCTTTTCATGGTGTCCTCTATGAGGGAAAGGGTTAAAAAAGGATTGACTGTGTTTTACGCATTGGCTGATTAAAGTGTCAACAGAATGTTCATGTGGTACATTGTGTCATAGTAATATTTGAAATATTTTACCAACACTTATATTTATATTTTTAGTGTATGTTAACAATACTTTATTAACCAATCAATTCAGTCAGTCTTTATATTAAATTTATTCTTCAAAGATGATCCATGCTTGTTGCCTCCCTTTTATCCAGAGTTCATTTGACTTTGGTGGTTCCTTCATGGATGAAGTACTGAAGGCCCTCAACGAGAAGGAGTCTCAGCTGGAATCTTCAGCCAATGAGAAGTTGTCCGCGGGTTCCCCGGAGGATCCTGCCCGCTCATCCAGCGAGGAGAGGACTCGCTCCTTGTCCCCACCCAGAAACACCGTAGCCCCGCCCCCTCTGCCATCCCAGCCCCCAAGAGCCGTAAGTAGCTAGTCACTTCTTTGTATAATCCTGAGGTCATAGTTGTAACCTGCTACTACTGAATAGCTATTAAATATAAGCACCTTTTCAGTAAAGGCTCAGGAACTCTTTAAACATTGGAGGTTTCCTTTCAACCTTCAGGTGGTGAAGAGTAGCTCCCCTTGTTTATTGGCTGGTCTTTATTGCCATGTTGCTTTAGGATCTTCTGCTAGGGACTCATCCTTCATTCCACACCATATTCTACCTTTTTACATAAACCTCTTACCTCATAAATATTCATATACAAATTTATGACTTGTTTAATTTTACTTTAAATTGAATGGGTTTATCTTTGCCATGCAGACTGTGTAGACCTAAGCTATAATTTTGTATAAGCAAAGATCTCTGTCATGAGCTTTCTGCTTGATATTTACCATAGCATTAAAAGCAATTCTATATGAGGTAATGAGTTAAGCTGAGAAGATGTGACAGATAAACTATAGTTTACAACCATATGAAGGACGCCATTGCTGAAGATAGTATATAACATCTGTTCATGAAGAAAGTGTCTACATGGTTGAAACTCCTAAAAGTAAAATAAATTCCTGATCTTCATTGAGGTGATTTATCGAAACTTTCAGTAACTAAGAAATCATTTTATTAGAGAGAGGAGGGGAAAAGAAGATGAGCACAACATAAATTTTATTTCTTCTTTCCATTTTCAATCTTTACATGGTCATCTTCATGGATTACACAGAAAACTGTCAAATCCAGCAACTGAAGTAAGGTATTGGAGGTGATGTAATGCTATGAGACATTTCTTAAAATTGTTATTAAAAAAACACCATAATTTATGAACATGATTTTATTTGTTTACTGGATTCATTTTGAAGAAATTCTTCTCAGTAAGTCAGTGTTCAGAACTAAACCTGTCTGTGTTGATTTCCCATGCAGATTACTCCAACATGACTAGAGGTATGGGACGCTTCAAGACATTGCGTCTTTTTCTACCATATATTATATATATATTGACATACACTTCTCTGCCTTGAGAATTCAGTATATCCAAGTGAGCAGAAAATGCATCGTTTGTACCAGGCTACCTAGGATTGCTCCCATTTCAACTTTTCTTGTAATAACATATAGGTGGAAGATACTTAGGGCCTTTTTTCCCCCATATTGCAGGTGGGAACAATATCCCTGTAGAAAAAGTGTTTTCTTAGTGCTTTAGGCTGTTACATTAATAATTATATTGTTGTTTTTTTCTACACATGTATTTGAATGTTTTCTTTAAAGATTTTAGATACTAACTTGTGTATTGTTTGTGTATTCAGTGGTGATGGAGGAAGTAGTGTATTATATCTAAGTGAGTAGGCCAATATTATGCAGCTTCTGATTGTCCACCATTTTGACTTCCTGATGAGCAACAAGAATGATGATATTGCTATTATTGTAAATCAGTTGGATTTTCTTCTTTGTTAAATATTTATGTAACATTAGAATACACAGTTATATTTAGCTCACATAATTTTAATGAGGTATATAGTAAAACATAAACAAACTGTTATTTAAATAGGAGAAGAATTAAAAAGAAAACACTTGCTGATTGAAATATAATTTTCGTTGCTTATGTTGCACATACATAATTTTTACACCGTAACACAATGTTGGTATATTTATGTTTACTTTTTACAATTTTTCTATTGAGAATGAAAATGCTAGATAAATTACTAGGTGCTAGCTTGCAGTAGGTGTATAAACATTTGTTTGCTTTTATGATTCACAGGTAGCAATATATCGTATTTCACACACTTTCTTGCTATTTATTGCTGCCCATTTGCAATTTAATTGTTTAGCACCTGCCACCTGTTCAACATTTTCAACCTGTTTTATCCAACCCCACCCTGCCAAACAGTTTTATTAGACTGCTGGCAGTCTTAAGTGTCCGTAAATCAAAAGCAGGCATCGTTGATTTGCATAATTACACAACTATTTTTATTGTTTTGTATCCCTCTATGCTCAGTAGCGTATCAATGTGCAATGCGATTGTTTACCTCAGGTTAGTAAGGTCATGACCTCTGTAGGCACCACACTCTTGATTGTAATGAAACAAAACAAAATAACTGCCTGTGGATTTATCATGAAACGAAGCAAATTCAAATTATTTAATACTAGTAACTAGAGTTGCAGGAAAATGTGTAATATGCCGTTACTATCGAGATCAACCCTGCTTAAACGCTGGAGTTAGAATTACATGTATAGTTAGTTCAGCATGTAAAGCCTGTCAACAGTCTTTCAGTGCATAATGCACTTTGATTGTCTGAAAGCTGCTTCAGCCAAAAAAAAAAAAAAATATGACTATTTAATTTCCTAAGTATCACTGAGGGGGGTGTCACTATGATTCATTTCAGGGATCTTTTATCATGTTGTGGGGTTGTTGTTTTTTTTATTTGTGTATTGCCAGTCAGTGATAAAATCATAATTCTATTGAAAATTGACAGCATTTTTTAATAGACATAGACTTTAGAACTCAAAGGGTGTGCAGCTATTACCCTGGGGCAAAGGTTTGATATATCAGGGGGTCCTCTGTGCATATAGAATGCTGAATATGTATTACTGTAAGACTTGCCCCCTTGGAATGTGTTATATATAGGTCCACTGTTATGTATGTTTGTCCAATGTTCTATTTTGTATGTTTTGTGTTGTTTTTGTATTTTATATATGTGTCCACTGCAATGTTTGTTCATGGATATGTATGTGCCAACTGATATATAGATATATGACCATTTATATTTGTGTTTGTGGTTATATATATATGTTCAACATTATATATGTCTTCCTGATTATACATGTCTCCACAGTACAACATGTGATCACTGTTATACATGTGTCCACAGTTATATGTGCGTCTGCTGTTAAACATGTATATGTGTCCACTGTCATTGTGTCCACTGCTTCCTGTGGGACTGACCCCATTGATTACACTGCTTTTATCATTGTCCCCCATGCAGGCCCCACGGAAGCTAGCTAGCAGCAAGGTCAGTCTACTATTGTGTGCATATTGTTCACATGTTGTTCTTACTTCACACCACTGTATCTCTGTGTGGTTCCATCTCCAGCGCTGTGTCTGTGTTGTAGAGGCTGGAATGGACAAACAACAGAAAAATGATCATGCAATGCAAGCATTGAGGTGAAGGGGCCATTGGTCAAGTGGTAAAGGTCATTGTCTAAGGAATTGACGGTTGCAAGTTTGACCCCTTGGGGGATACAAAAGTTTTCAAAACCTTCCCAGGCTGAAAGTACTGGTTCATCCCAGGAATTGTGGAGAGGGATAAGTTAACTTGCATGAATGTGTTTCTCACTTTTTGTAAAAGAATCTTGTTTAAATTGCATATTGTGTTTTCATAAACTCAAATAATTTTTTTTTTTCAAATCAGGATATCCCGGAAGATAGATAATATGTGATATCATCTCCATTCTTGATATGTCGGGATACATAAAATCAAAATAAAAATCAGTATTTGATAAAAAAAAAAAAATAATAATGATAATAATAACTCATGCAGTATGACTTAATATGCAGCTTGGGTTTATGTTTGCAATGTCAAATAGCACTTTTCCATGTGCCATGATTGTATTTAATTCCCTTGAGTGTTTTGCTGAATTCCTCGTAAGTGTAAGTGGCTCAAGGACTATTTCAAGTGACAGCTGAACTGACAAGTGTTTAACATCATACGCAGGGCCTATGGTTGCAGAAATGACTTGCTTCTCTGTTTTGGCTGTACTGTATATTGAGTTGCTATTGGGGATAGACTTTGAATTAACAGCAAAAGTTAAAGACGAGCTATAAAGACTTTAATCAGTTTCAAATTCAGCCGAAACTGTGCATTACAGATACAAGATTATTTTATTTGTTTGATTTTGATGAGGGTATACAAGAGTAATTCATTATATTTTTGGTAATTGGTCAAACATTCTCTTCCAAAACATGTAGAACTTTCTCAGCTGGTGAGGGTTTGCAATAAAGCTGGGTGCTTTGTATAAACATGGAGTATTTGCATGATTACCTGTATCTTTTCATCTGGTGAAGTGTTTAAAGGATGCCACAGAGTTAAGCAACCTTGGAAATATCCTGGCTTTTTACAGAGTTATGCCCCCTTGGAAATATACTGGCTTTTTACAGAGTTATGCCCCCTTGGAAATATACTGGCTTTTTACAGAGTTATGCCCCCCTTAGAAATATACAGGCTTTTTACAGAGTTATGCCCCCCTTGGAAATATAAATGGTTTTTTCAGAGTTATGCCCCCTTGGAAATATACAGGCTTTTTACAGAGTTATGCCCCCTTGGAAATATACTGATTTTTTACAGAGTTATACCCCCTTGGAAATATACAGGCTTTTATGTCAGTACAGCAGCTTAGACTTGTCAATCAGGACATACAAGCATCTTTCATGGTCACTGTTGGGGAAGACAAAAGCAAAATAGATAAGAATATAAGTTTTTTAAGGGTTTGAAACAGGTCATTAAAACAGCTTGCTATCTTTATTTTCACTTTAATATTAACATCATCATGAAAGTTTGCTATTGTTTTACTTTTTTTGCCCCTGACAAAATATAGGGCACATAATGTTTTAATATTTTCTCATTCTTTGTTTCATTTTACTATCTGCATTTTTTATTTTTTTCCTGCATGCATAATATTCTTTCCTTAGTTCTAATATTTACTAATCCGCTTGAGTTCTTTCGTAAACATTAGCTACATCACTTAAGGTTATCTAGCCATTATTAAATTATAATCAGTTTCCTTAAGATGCTTAAAAAGACTTCAGTGCAGATACAAACATCCATTAACCTGGAGATACAGGCTCTGTGCTGTAAGTCTATAAAGGCTTGCATTTACTATTAAGTTTACACGATCACTTGATGGACCATGATCACAATTTAATAATGGAATAACTACCTTAACAACACATGTGCAATGATACACCATAGCATACCAAAGTAAAACCAGATCAGACTGAAAAACATTTTGCACTTTAGACTGAGGTCTGGTCAAGTGATAACATACATGACTGTGAGTCAGAATGTCTTTGCATAAGAACTCTCATTCCTTCCCTTGGTAACCCAACCAAAAAAAATTAAAAAAATAATTGATTCTCAATTGAAAATTGTTCGAAAAAATTTAAAAAAGATGGACGCCATTTTATGTCACATTACCAAAATTACAGTTCATGAACGTTAACTCTTTATAGCTTTTACATTTAACCTAATTGAGTTGCCTCCCATAGATCTTTATTGTTCTCAGTACATAAGTCATTACCCTGAACAGGTATAGGCATATAGAAACAATACTAAACCACTTCATGCTATATGCTGGAATGTTAATCCTGTTATGAAAGGTACAGGAGAGATTCTGCCAGTACTGAACTTGTAGACTGATCTTGTTTCATTCTGGTGCCAGATGATGCCAATTTGTTAAAGCCTGAAATTTTTAAAATCATACTGATTGTCTCCTTGGTTACCATTGTTTCAGATCCAGCATTTTCTTCTGGTATTAAAAAAATATACATGAGGATGAGACAGAATGTGTTATAAAGCATCTGAAGCTTTTTCTTGAATTCAGAAAATTTGTACAATTCTCATTTTTTGCTTCTAACATGAACACAAATGAAAGAAGTGGAATGTGAATAGAAAGTGAAGAATGAAAATATATTCTGTAACAAGAAATATAAATTGAAACAAACTTAGATGCTTTGTGAATACAATCCAAGTTTTACATGAATTTTTTTATAACCATTTCATTTTTTATTCTTTCTTGATATTCATTGGCACAATAATTACACAGCTTTTATTTGTCTCACAGAATTATAAATAGTTTTCATATATCTGCTGGTAAAACAAGCAAAGGAAATGGCATGATGCAGGTAGATTTGAACAGTCTCAAACAGAATGTGTTTATCATTCCAGGAGCAACAATGGAGTTCTGCAAAACAAGAGGCCCAGAAGAAGCAGGCCAAAGTGAAACCAATGTCAACATCTGAAGAGAAAATGATGGACGATGCCATAAACATGGCCAATGAACTTGTGTCGCATAGTGGCCGCGCTCAGATGTTGCGACAGGAATCTCTCACGTCCTCGGACAACGAAAGTCCTGGGCAGGAGTCACCTAGACTGATCTCTAGACTTAAGGCGTCAATAAAACGTAGCCCAAAACACGAGAGAAAACGTTCTTTCTCTGACAGTTTGAACCGAGAACTCGAGGATGACTTTCCTCCAGAGGCCCAAGAGGCCTATAACATGTTAGTTGTGCATGGATCTGTAAAGGATGGCTCAAGAGGTTACCAAGGACCAACAGAAACAGACAGTGGTTTCAAACGTGAATCTCAAATTAGTAACGGCAGTGTAGGGCATAATTTTGCATTTGCAGACTCTTCATCATCTAGTGCTTCAAGAACCCCTGATCGTGCTTCTCCCCCTAAACATATATCCCGGCACTCATCTGAGAGAAGTTCCGCCTCACCGCCAAACCTTGGTCGGTTCAAACCCGAGGGTACCCCTGACAGACCAGTGCCACGGCCTCGACAAGAAGCTCCAGCACCTCCCAAGAGAGGCGAGATCCCTGTGCCAAAACCAAGACCAGAAATACTGAGAGTGGAGCCCACTCCCAGGCCCCCTCCTCCCCCGGTACCATCCAAAAGTGCTCATGTAATGGAAAGTGCTTCTAATGCTTTTGACAATCCTCTTGTTATAAACGAAGATGACTGGAAGCAGTCTGAGGAAAGTTTAAAGAGTGACAGAAACTCACAAATTGAGGTACTCCGTGTTGACTTGCCAGAGGACAAGTCGGACCGATTGAACACTAGCTCAGACTCAGGAAGGAAATCTACCAGCCCCTCTGATGAATCCCATTCTTCCTCTTCTAAATTTTCGTTTTTCGATGAAGAGTTGCAAGATCCATCGCCAAGGGAGATCATGAGTAAGCTCGCAAGGGAAAGTCGCTTAAGACGGTCACTAGACCATCAGCGTGGTGTTCCAGACTCAGAACCCCCGCCTCAGAATCGAAACCTGAGAGAACCACAGGGGATTCCTGTGAAAAAGCCAGCAACACCAGCAACAGAAGAGGAGGAAGTTGATACAAACCCGCTGCGTATGCTGCGCGGTGGGGTAATCCCAGTCCGTGGCGGGCGAGGTGGTTCAGGTACAAACTCAAATAAACCCACTCTCCGCCACCCAAAACTTCACTTCTCGACTCCGACAACGCTTCAACACTCGCTTAGTGTCGATGCAGGGAGGGACCGAAATGCCAGTCAGTCCTTATCAAACGTCCCTAGGGAGTCCTTGGAAAGTGATTCCATCGATTCAGAATCTATTGGGCCCCCGGCTTTACCACCCAGGTCTTTAAGCATTTATGATAATCATATATCAAATAACCCCTTACCGCTCCCTCCTCGTAATCCGCGGAGGACGGTAAGCCTAAATACAAAGCCTCGAGAGCGAAAATATCCGCTTCTGATTATTGACAAAAGTTCTAACCCTTCAGTGCTTTCTAATATTAATAATAGTAATACAGAGGTGGAGTCTCCGTCCGTGTCGTACAGTGTCATTGACCACATTCTGAATCATGATAGAACTCTGACTAGCCAGACATTGGTTGATGACGCAAGATTAAGCCAGTCATCTCCTTGTGCATCTCCTATAAAGTCTGATAAGTATTCCAAGCCTTTTCCTATCCCTGATCATGTTTATACTGCTTGCAAGCCTCTGCATGATGCTGACTCTAGTTCTTGGGCTGAACTTCCGCTAGCACCGCCCCCACCTGACATCAGCCAGTTTGACATTGACATTGACGATAATGTTTTTGAGCCTCCATCAGAAAATACATCATATATGAACAAACCAATCAATCTGTCTAGTGAAGGGGGTTCCTCAGGAGCATCCACGTTCCCTCGGGGATTCAAAATTTTTGGAATTAAAAATGTCAAGTGCAATTTAGAACAGTTGGGATTTTATAATCACCTGGACCCGTTTTGGGTTAAGAGTGTCATTATCAGCGATGAGAGGACGGGTTCGTGCCGCAGCGACACGCAAGAGACTGATGCGTCTCCGCTGATGTTAGCAAATTACAAATGTACCGAGGGTGTTAGTTACGAAGACTTGCTTGACTTTGCTCTAGATAGGTAATTGTTGTGGTTTATTTTTTGTCTGTGTGTGGTTCTCCTTTTTATTTTTAAGAATGTGTGTTCTTTGATTTCTATAAGAATAAAATGATCTCATTTTAAGCATTCCTGAAATCCTTTTTAGTCATTTTCGGAGAAAGGAACTTTTACCAAGGCAACTACATGCGAAGCCTTTCTATATTGAAACATTCATCAGAAGACTTATTATAATGACAGTTTACTTTTTTAAGGAAAATAGTGTTTTTCATGCAACATATGTTACCAAAATCATCAGGTTGAATGGTTTAGAGATTTCAAAGAACACAACAATTGCACTTATTTGAGACATTCTGAGTAGCAGTCTAGTTTCAGGGGCAGGTAAGTAGCATTAAGGGACATCACTCTAGGACTTATCTTCTGTATGTTTAACCCTTTCCCTCATAGAGGAAACCATGAAAAGACCTATGCGAACAACATAAAACCAACAGCCTGCGAGTAACTTACAGGCTGATCAGGTTTTATGCTGTTCGCTGCTCCTCAGTGGTCTGGAAATGAGGATTTTGTAATTAAATTTGGTAAGGTTTAACTGTGGTTTTCTGCAGATCAGGCTTTATGTGTTACCTATGGAGGGCGTCAAAATGAGTCTATATGCGGGAAAGGGTAAAAATGAGTCTATATGAGGGAAAGGATCAAAATGAGTCTATATGAGGGAAAGGGTTAAGATGGGGATACAGATTGAATATTAGGTTAGTGTCTAAATTGTTGCCAAGTTTGCCCTAAATTTGTCAAGGACTTTTCAATCTATTTACAAAAATTATTGGAAAAATTTATAAAAAAAATACATTATTGGTTTGTACCAGAAAAGTAGTTTGCCAAGTGCATGCTTGTGAAAGAAAATTTATTTTATTAATTTATACTTGCCAAAGTGAATATTGACATATGTGTAATTAGAGGAACTTTTAAGTTTATTAATTTCATTTTAGTACTTTAGACTTAAGGTGTTGATACTTAAGTATTGAAGGGTACTTTAGCTCAGAATGTCTCAAATTTCCGTGGACTGTCTACCAGTGTGTGCGTGTGTGTGTGTGTGTATTTCTGGGTTCTGTGTCACACTTGGGTTTGGGTCCCTCACTGCCTCTCTCACACCACCGGGTTCTTGTTACCCCTGCTCCATGGTCAACCACGTAGTTTGTCATCTACACAACTCTCATGTACATAATTAAAATCAAATTCAAATCAATTGCAGTACTCGAGTTTGAGGCGGAAATCATACTTCTGTGATTCAAGACCATAATATTGTACTACAAGTAGTTTAACAATATTCTGAGGCTATTATTTCTATAGTTTGTTGGCTGCCAGGTGGAATATCAGATGCCAATGCATAGAATGTTAACCAAGGGAAAATGACATTTTTTTTTTTGGTATACATTTTACGTTCCCACATTCTTTGACAGTTAAAACTTCCTTTAATTGTGCCCAGTAAAAAAAAAATGCAATTAATTGAGAACAATTTCTTGTGACTGACCAGTGGTAAAAGGCATAATTTGAACAGGTTAATTTCATAGACTGCTTTAGCAATACTTTTTTTTTCAGTTGATCACATTTAAGATTTCCCCATGATGTGTTATTTTAACACTGGATAGTCATTAGATTTTAGACTTGAGTTTGATATTTGAGGTCACATTTAAGATTTTTTTTTTAATTCTGGGTGGCAGATTTCAAATTCAATTCTTTATTAGGCAAAAACATGTTCAATCTTCATCACTTTACAAACATATAAATAGGCGATATTACAATCATGCATTTACAGTCACACTTAATGTATTAGATTTATATGTTTCAATAATAAAATAAAACAATTAAAATAGAGAGATAACTAGAATAGATATGGTGCTAAGAGAAATATGCTAGTACATTCTTTGAAAGGTGAAACTACTGCTTTTCATTTATTCTTTGGTAAAGTACAGACTGGTTGCATGGTCCTGCTAGGGTTAATCCATGGAGCAGGTGTTAACTAACAATCTCTTTCTGACTTCAACGGGCTGTGTGCTGCTTGTCTGCCCACCAGTTGTGTTGTAGTTGATGTGAGACTAATTGTGTGGGTGTTGATTTCTTTCATTTTTCTGTAGACTTGAATTTATTATGTTCTTGTTTTATTAGCAGATTGAGATCTTTGTTCATTCTTAGTATTAAGAATAATTTGGCAGGGAGTATCATAAGAGTGTAGTTGAATTTTAGTCAATTCAACATGAGGTTTTACACAGTTTGTACATCATCTGCTTAATTTTGTATATGTATAGTATGCCATAGTAACCTAAGATAGGCCTGTCTCCGGAAATAAAATAAAGTAAGTCTCTTCAAGTTTCCTGATCACTGAAGATTGGTTTGAAGAGGACAGAAGAGTCATGCATTTCATGTTAAACTGAGAGTAGTAAACAGACCTGATCTGATTGTTTTTTGAGTTTATATGATAAAAGTTACAACCCTGTGTGTTAATCATATACAAAATAATACCTGTACCAGGGATGTTATAGAGAATTTAACTTCTGTGAGAAGTGTGTGATTTTGACAAGTATTTATTATCATCATCAATATCATTAGGGACATCAATGTCACCACCAATGCCATCATTTTAACTCAATACAGCTTTTTATTTCCATCAGCCATTTCCCAACAGCTTTTTAGTGAACTCTAGAATGCTATTTACTGAACCATTCCTGTATTCTTTGATCACTGCTCCATTTTCATCAGCTTTTCTTTGCTTCTTGCTTCCATATAGATTATTGACATCAGTGAAGACTAATTTTCTGAGATTTGCCTTGCTTTCTAGAACTGCAAGTTAATACATGCATACTTTTGCTTAGAAATATACAAACTCTCCCAGTAAGTTAATTAATGTTCACTTTAATCAAAAAGCCAATTTATCATTTACCTCATGAAAATTCAAGTACAAATTTAAGATTTGATGAATATTAGTTGATTAAACTTTAAATAGTTAATGAAATAATGGATTTTTTTCTTAGCTACAGATGACTTTGTAGAAACTGAGCTATAATATTGTATGAGCAAACAATTTGGGTCTGCTCTGTTTGTCTATGAGTCTTTATGAAGTAAAGGGTAGAAATATGTGGAAACCCTATAGATATCACTTCACTCATTCATAGACACATTCATAGCAGGGTTGCAGAGTTCTCAGAAATACTAATGTAGTCTCAAGCTCTTTCTTAAATAGCACAATGAAAATTCTCATTGAATATCATGGCAGTGGCCGAGCTTAAGTTTATACTGAAGTGTATTTGAGAACCTGCAGCTAGTTTATGTACGGCTTTTTTAACATTGCTTATCATGATACTTAGTTTCCATAGAAGTCTGATACTAATCCATCAGAATTTGGTCTTAATTAGGAACACCATGTAACCTTAGTATATCATTAGCAAACTACTTGCATGAGTCATCAACATTGCTTACTGCTTTTTGTAACCATGACAACCTTGGCATTTGTGCCAGTCCTCCAAAGTAATCATTGCTCCCAAAATCCTAAGGCACTGCAAGGGAAATGCTGACAATCATGTGACAGTTGAAGTTTTGATTGACCTTTGTTTTTAGTACTCTTGGTCTGCTAGATATATGTTTTGATATTGT
>CM037794.1:13441023-13491023 GCA_021229015.1 Solen grandis
TCTTTTTTTTCTGTCTCAATGTCTTATTTGGGTCATTGTGTTTCAATGATTGAAATCCAGCTTGGGCTGTCCTCTGCTATAATCTTAACGGAGCCGGATTTCAGTAGAGATTTGACTGTTACGTTACATTTTGGAGTTTTCTCAGTTTACTAAACACTGTTGAACAAGCAGCATAATCAGACATTTTCTACGAAAAGATTACCTGTAATTTGATGATTGTAATATTCAAGTTCAAAATCAACAATTACAAGATGAAAAGAGATAGAGCAACACTGTTTTTGGTTAAAATAAATGTTATTTGGAATTGCTTCCACATACCATCTCTCCTACATCTGTTCAGCATTTCCTTTTTTGAATTCTTTGATTAAAAAAAAAAAAAAAAAAAAAAAATCATTTTAGCCACAGGCATAACACAAAAAGTGCATTCAGGTCTTGAAAAAGACAATAAATATGTTCATTGTTAATTTACTGTATTTATTTTTTAAATTTTGGGACAGAGTTAAAATGCATTTCTATTTTTAACAAGAGGGCCAAGATGGCCCTGTGTCGCTCACCTGAGTAAGATAGCTGTGTTAGGCATAATGACAAAAAATCTAGCATCTAAAAGTGTTTTTCTAACATTTGACTAAGTGACCTACATATTGATCCTACCTGAATTTGCACTCAACTGGGAATTCATGCAGTCATCATTCATATTAAGTTTAATGAAGACTGGGACAAAAATGTAGGCCTCTAGAGTGTTCACAAGGTTTTTCTAAGATTTGACCTGGTGACCTAGTTTTTGACCCCACCTTACCCATTTTCGAACTCATCCAAGATATCATATAGACAAACACCCATGACCATTTTTCATGAAGATTGGGCTAAAACTGTGGCCTGTAGAGTGTTCGCAAGGTTTTTCTAAGATTTTCCTTGGTGACCTAGTTTTTGACCCCATGTGACCCAATTTCGAACTCATCCGAGATATCATGTAGACAAACATCCTGACCAAGATTCATGAAGATTGAGCCATAACTGTGGCCTGTAGAGTGTTCACAAGGTTTTTCTAAGATTCGACCTGGTGACCTAGTTTTTGACCCCACCTTACCCATTTTCGAACTCATCCAAGATATCATATAGACAAACACCCTGACCAAGTTTCATGAGGATTGGGCCAAAACTGTGGCCTGTAGAGTGTTCGCAAGGTTTTTCTAAGATTTTCCCTGGTGACCTAGTTTTTGACCCCATGTGACCCAATTTTGAACTCATCTGAGATATTATATAGACAAACACCCTGACCAAGTTTCATGAAGATTGGGCCATAACTGTGGCCTGTAGAGTGTTCACAAGGTTTTTCTAAGATTTCCCTGGTGACCTAGTTTTTGACCCCCATGTGACCCAATTTAGAACTCATCCGAGATATCATGTAGACAAATATCATGACCAAATTTTATGAAGATTGGGCTAAAACTGTGGCCTCTAGAGTGTTCACAAGGTTTTTCAAGGATTTGACCTAGTGACCTAGTTTTTGACCCCACATGACCCAATTTCGAACTCATCCGAGATATCATGTAGACAAACATCCTGATTAAGTTTCATGAAGATTGGGCCAAATTTGTGGCCTCTAGAGTGTTCACAAGGTTTTTCTAAGATTTGACCTAGTGACCTAGTTTTTGACCAAATGTGGCCTCTAGAGTGTTCACAAGGTTTTTCAAGGATTTGACCTAGTGACCTAGTTTTTGACCCCACATGACCCAATTTCGAACTCATCTGAGATATCATGTAGACAAACATCTGACCAATTTCATGAAGATTGGGCCAAAACTGTGGCCTCTAGAGTGTTCACAAGGTTTTTCAAGGATTTGACCTAGTGACCTAGTTTTTGACCCCACATGACCCAATTCGAACTCATCCGAGATATCATGTAGACAAATATCCTGACCAAATTTTATGAAGATTGGGCTAAAACTGTGGCCTCTAGAGTGTTCACAAGGTTTTTCAAGGATTTGACCTAGTGACCTAGTTTTTGACCCCACATGACCCAATTTTGAACTCATCCGAGATATCATGTAGACAAACATCCTGATCAAGTTTCATGAAGGTTGGGCCAAATTTGTGGCCTCTAGAGTGTTCACAAGGTTTTTCAAGATTTGACCTAGTGACCTAGTTTTTGACCCCACATGACCCAATATCGAACTCATCCGAGATATCATGTAGACAAATATCCTGACCAAATTTTATGAAGATTGGGCTAAAACTGTGGCCTCTAGAGTGTTCACAAGGTTTTTCAAGGATTTGACCTAGTGACCTAGTTTTTGACCCCACATGACCCAATTTCGAACTCATCCGAGATATCATGTAGACAAAATCCTGACAATTTATGAAGATTGGGCTAAAACTGTGGCCTCTAGAGTGTTCACAAGGTTTTTCAAGATTTGACCTAGTGACCTAGTTTTTGACCCCACATGACCCAATTTCGAACTCATCCGAGATATCATGTAGACAAACATCCTGACCAAGTTTCATGAAGATTGGGCCAAAACTGTGGCCTCTAGAGTGTTCACAAGCAATTGTTGACGACGGACGACGGACGACTGACGACGCACGACGCACGACGGACAAAAGGCGATCACAAAAGCTCACCCGAGCACAAGTGCTCAGGTGAGCTAAAAACTCTTTCTAGATGAAATCCATGATAAATAATATCATGAAGACATAGATCTATAATTATGATCTACAAGATTACATCAATTTTGCACAATTTCTACTTAGTAAGTATAACTTTGGACCCATTGTTTTGTGTAATTGACCCATTGTTTTGATGCTCAGACCCCTTGATTAGAAAGATGTGCACCATTTGACCCATAGTAATGAATTTCTAGATTAATCTCTGTGTTAAACTCAACTGAATTTTTTAGACATGTCAGTAACATAGTGTTGGATTTTTATTGCTAACTTTAACCACAAAAATACATGCCATCTTGAGGTAAGGTAACTAAACATTGTAAGTATCGGGAAATACTTAACATTCTTCTGCTTGATTTACTATCAATTAATGCAATGTCATGAAAAAGTTACAGTATTTCAACCATAAAAATCAACTAAACCTCAGTTTCATAAATTAATGCTGGTGTCATTATTTCATGGTCTACAAAAGATGAGAGAAAGTCATTTCCTTGCATGAATTAGATAAACTGAAAGGTGATTATTACAGTCCATAAAACTATCCTGTCTCTACTTCTGTACAAGTCAAAAATGACATGAATGTAAATAATTTATGATTTGAATATGGTCAAATAATTATGTTGGCATTTTCTCTCTAATTTTGTGATGGGCATTACTATTACCAGAGATGCATCATTTTGTAGAAAATCAGAACCTTGAAAATCCAAATCAAAATTATTTTTTATTTTATTTTTTAAATAAAAATGAAACAAAACTTAGTATGATTTTCATGCTCAGACTATGCCCATTAGTTTCAATAGAGATTTCAGTATGATACCCAAAATTTGAGTCTGAGATCATACAAGTATTTTCAAGAACACTGGGGACTGATTTTAGTCTCTCTTAAAGAAATTGTTGAGAAGATAAACTGAACTTAAGTAAGATTTTCATTCTCAAACTCAATCTTAATTTAAGCATTTTTTTTTCAAGAACTTAGGACCACCTGATCTAGCTTTATGCAGGTAACATGGTAATATCCTGACAGTTCTAAGTAAGTATGGTAGATCCAGGGACACACTACTGCAGGCTGATCAGGTTCACTGTGGCTGCTTAAGTATCACTCACCAGCATAAGGGAGTTTTCCTTGTCCAGTACCACCCCGTACATCCGAACAATGTTCTCATGGTCGATGGTCTGCATAAGCCCCGCCTCCTTCAGAAATTCCTGAGTCCCATTTTCCAGTCGGTCTCGACTAAGGCACTTTATGGCTACCTGCACCTGTAGAAAATCAAGCAACACTGTCACAATGAGTGGCCTTCATAGATTATATACTGCCATCTATATAAATATGAATTATATTTCATCACCAATATCATATCCAACGAAATCATCATTACTTGACCATTAGAAGCATTATTTTGTAACAGTAAATGATGAATATAGTATTCCTCCTAATAATCTTTATCCCATCATCATCATCATCATCATCATCACCAACATCATCATCATCATCATCATCATCATCATCATCATCATCATCATTATCAACATCACCAACATCATCATCATCACATCACCAACATCATCATTATCATCATCAGAAAAGCAACTATAAAATAATAAACAGGACAAAGTAAATTTTTCTTCGAAATGGGAATCTCTTTTCTCAATTTGGAAAAAATATTCCTCCATTGGGAATAGGGCTGTTATTCGGACCATACAAACAGCCAAAAAAAAAGTTGCACAAGTCCCCAACACCAGACAGCAGTGAGAACTTACCTTCTCCCCTTCCTCCGTGGTCCACAGACCCTGCTGCACAACCCCAAACTCCCCCTCCCCCAGGGTCTTCGTCACCTCTATAGAATCCGATGAGATAATCTGTTTTCCGGTCGGGCGAATGTACGATATGGGACGCGAGATACGGTGGTCCGGGGATGGACTCAAGGTCCGGGTACCACTTGTGTTTAAGCTCGCCTTGTCCATGAATGCCTGAAATATAGAATAAGGTTTTAATAATACAATCATGACACTTTAAAATGGCATCAAAGTCTGTGAAAATCTGCAAATTTATTTAGCTGAACCTGTTGTGTTTTGCATGTAATGTGATATAAACAGGTAAGGAATTGGAAAATGTCATTCCAAAAACGTGATTTAAAGGACTGTTTACAACAGATAACTCAACCCTAGGCTACTCTTTATATGCTGATAACAGAGGTTTAATGGTTTAACCTCCTAATCTCCAATGCACTAAGGACTAGTGAATGTGAGGCTGTGTAACTTGTAGCAAATGTCAATTTTGAACAAGACTGCTTCCATTTTTTTCAATGGTAGGACACATAATAACAAGATTTACCGCAAAATTTTCCATTCTACAACAAGGAAAAATAGTTTCAAGTATTGATTCCTATATGATCAACTTGTTATGTTAGAGTCTTCATTTTGGATGTTTCATATTAAATAAACTGTAATAAAAAATCAAATGCGCGAGCAAGTTAATTGCATTTCATTTGGAGATGTTTGTGTATTTACCATTATCAGCACTACAGTTTATTAATTTATAAGAGGACACATCTGGACATTTAACTGTAATTGCTAAACAAGCTCAATAGGCATACGTGCAGACGATTGCAGACTATATTTTTTGTCTGCTGGCACTGCTAAATTCAAGGGCAAAGGTTATATTTTGTTTTTGTTTATTTTGTATGTATGTGTTTAATTTTTATCGTAAAATCAAAAATTGAAACCGTGACAGTCATCCTGACTAAGTTGCATATATCCTTAGAAAATACATCTCACAGGGCACCTAACAAGCAACAGTTCTTATAAAACTGGGATATAGATAAAGAAATTAATCCAATTATCACAAGTAATCTTTGCAGATCGCTGACGGCCGTGTCAATCTCCCTCTGACACTGACATGACAAGTGCAGACTCTAGCTTCCTACACCAGACCCCATGTCAAGATCTACAGTATGTCTGTCTGTACATACCCCACATCCATCAGGGAGGTTCCAGGGTAATTGGCCAATTATCCATTTTACCTAGACATGTCATTTTATATCAGACCCAAAAAAATAATTGTGTTCCTGGTCTTGCGCAGAAAAAGTCAGGGTAGATTATGTAGGATCTTTTTTTTTTTTTTTTGAAATCTGACAGTTATTTTGCTACATGTATCCATTGTTTTATTAGTTAAGATTTTTATAGTCCTGCATAAGAAAAAAAAAAGCAAAAACAAAGCAATACAACAATAAACCAATGAAAACTTTTATTCGCATAGAGGAATATCTGAGTTGTGCTCCTTAAGTTCTCAGAAACCAGGTCATAGTTCCCATGTGAATAAATTAATTCTGATGTGAGTTTTCTAATTGCAAAACAAATTTCACATTTCATATTTCTGCATACACATATAATTTTATTGTGTTAAAAAAGGGAGAGAATGAATAAATTTCTGACGCAACAGAGATGTTTAACTTAAAAAGATCTAATTCCGTCTGTAATAAATACCTACTTAAGCTTCTCTGACAGACACAACATGCTACAATTAAATTAAATCACACACATACTTATAAACTTTAAACAAAAACATAAACCAGGCACCAGCCTAACAAGGCAATCAAGGTTGACCGGTTTCCAGCATTAATCAAAGTATTTACCCATAAGTGCCTGTAAGCATTTTCTGACCATGACATAAATAAACATCCTAAAATAAGATAGACTACATCTGTATCAGTGCCAAAACTTGCTTTTCATTTTTTTTTCCACACGATAAGATCTGAATTAACAATCCTGAATCAGATTTTGATTTCATTGACATCATGCACAGTCTGGCCACAAATCCAGGCTGTGCCTTTGCTAATTACGTCTGGGTGTTTGACACCTATGACACTGTTCAATTTATTTGGATTTTATTTCCATTTGGAAGGTCCGTGCAGAATGTTGCACGCGTAAATGATTAAATAAAATGCTGATCAATTGGATACTGATTTACAGTTTTCATAGTTGCACCTCTGCTACACTCCTTTATTGATTGAAGTGTTTGACTGTTAGAATTTTCTTTAAACTTTAGTTGAATATAGGCCTTTTCTGTATGGATCTGAAATACATTAAGATTTTCCCCAATGAGTGTCAGTTTGTTCTTTATAAGTTGGGTTTGATGACAAAATTTTGATGTTTTTTTTGTTAGGATATTTCCTATACCAAGTAGTCAAGCATTTACATGTTTTAAGTAATTTAAAAAAAAAGTACAAAATGTAGCTTTAAACCTTTCTGAGTTATTTATTTTACACAGCTTTACACAGGTTCTCTTCAAAATCTTCCCAACATTAATGATTTCATATGCAAAACATAAATTTTTGTGGGACATAATTTTCGTCAATTTCATGGTGGGTTTTATCCACAAATATTATTCCCAAGAAAACTTGTCTCTTACATAGACCCCACGTTTTCTAGAACATAGATCCATGAATAAATGTACCCATGAAATTCCCTTAGATACAAAATCAACAAAATTTAATGTCAACAAACAAAATTTATGATTTTACAGTATAAATAATCAAATCTTGAAAAAGAAAAAAAAGAAAAAAAAAAAAGTTATGTCATCATGATATCAAGAGAGATTTCTTGATTTTCTTTAAAAGATATCTTAGTCCCTGAGGTTCAATCAACCCCACTTATAAGCTCTTCAGTTTGTTTACTTGGGTTTAACATCTCATTGACAGAATTTCACTCATGGAACTTTGTCTTTATAATACCCAGATACAGGGCTGCCTCACTGTGAGATCATGTGAAAGACCAGGGGCATGATACCAAACCCTATTACATTATCCTGACACCAGGTCAACCAGTCCTGGAACTTAACCTTATAAGATGAACACAAATCTAGTACCATTTTAGTACCACTTTGATATAGTCCAGTTACTGGGTGGGCGGACTGCCCATTCAGCTATCAGGACCTATATACTGAAACCTGAGTAATAGTTAATATCTTTAACCCTTTCCCTCATATAGACTAATTTTGACGCACTCAGTAGGTACCACATAAAGCCTGATCTCCAGAAAACCACAGTTAAACTTTACCAAATTTAATAATAAAATCCTCATTTCCAGACCACTGAGGAGCAGCGAACAGCATAAAACCTGATCAGCCTGCGAGTTACTCGCAGGCTGATCTGGTTTTATGTTGTTCGCATAGGTCTTTTCATGGTTTCCTCTATGAGGGAAAGGGTTAAATAAGATAAAAACACAAAGCTGTTTCATGAAGCATTTTAGTACAAGATGAAGTTAACATAAACAGCTACCTTACTGGCTAATGTTAAATACCATAATACTGCAGTGTACAACAAATATATTGAGCAAATTAGATTCATTATTTAACTCTGTCCCTTCTCATCTTTTATACGCAAGTATAAATGACGCAAGTGCCTAAAAAGGGCACTGCCATCAATCTAGAAGGACTATTTTTATTTAACAATAATGTGGAGGAAACAATCTTCACCGATGTGTTCCAAGTGAAACCCTCCCTGATGGATGAGGGAGCAGGCACTTGGATAATTCATTGCCAGGACTTTAATGACTTTGTTAACTTCAGGTGACTGTGTTGGAAGACAATAAAAACACAAGATATCTTTTCTACATAATTATTATGTCACATCTATCATCCTGAAAATGTCTAGTTACAGAGTTACATGTTTGTAATGAGGTATGGATTACTTTGTTTTAGAAGTCAAGTATACAGCATTTATCAATCTTACTTTTTCCTTTTTTTTCTGCATTTACATAATAAGATGATCTTTGATAGTAGGCTTATAACATAGATATTCTTTTCCCTGTGGCTGGATTATTGAATTCTATTGCACTGGAGTGTTACAATAATTTTAGGCAAAGTGTAACGCAGCTTCACACTGCAGTATGACACAGATCTGTGGCATGATACCCCATCCAGTCACAATCTGAGTCAGTGTTAATCCTTTCCCTCATAGAGGACACCATAAAAAGACCTATGCGAACAGCATAAAACCAGATCAGCCTGCGAGTAACTCGCAGGCTGATCAGGTTTTATGCTGTTCGCTGCTCCTCAGTGGTCTGGAAATGAGGATTTTGTAATTAAATTTGGTAAGGTTTAACTGTGGTTTTCTGCAGATCAGGCTTTATGTGATACCTACTGAGTGCATCAAAATGAGTCTATATGAGGGAAAGGGTTAATCATTCATACAGATATGGCAGCAACAACACAATGTAGTAAGACACAGTGCAGTCCAATGGCATGATACCCAGTACAGCTACCACTCCCACAGCTGATCTGGTTATAAGCCAATACCACCTAAGAATTTCAAGATAAAAGCCTGCTAAGAAAATTCCTTTTAGACTGAACAGTTTTTCTATGGTCAAATATCAATGGATGGAATGAATTGGTCCAATCTAGTGATAAGGTTAAAACCCTGTATCAATTAAAATACCAAACAACTGTGATGAAAGAATGATGGAAAATGAGGCCACTCTCTTTAACTCCACTTGAAAGCCCTCTTACCAAAAAAGGCCTGACACTTGGTAAATACCCTATTTACCCTCAATTGTGACAGCAATAAACACGGCAATCTTGACCTTCAAATCCCTATCCTAGCCCTGACTTGAAGACCATATATCAGAATTAAGTCACTATGGTCCCCAGGGACAGCTAGATACCCTCTTTGTATGAAAAAACTTTGGGGGTAGTTAATAAACCCATTTCACAGGTAAGACTTATCTTCGACTGGCTTTAGTATTACCAGTTGATCTGTTTGTATATCCCTGCCTGGTGATCACAGACAGTTGGGACATGATCACCCACAGACACTGATCACCCAGGGAGTTAAAATGGTCATCTGTTAGGACATGCGGTAAACCACTAAGTAAACAACGAGACTCATCCTACCGGATGAAATAGCAAAAACAGGCGAAAAACTCCTTGAAGGTGAACAACAATAATATACAGAATAGACTATTACCGAACATGATTTTGCTCATGGCATCTATTTATGCTTATAATGAACTGAAGTGTGCCTGCAAAACTTATACTTGTTCATGACAAGAGATACATTGAATAACAATTAAGAAGCCTAAACAAACTGATATGTTCAACAGCATAGTAGATGCCCAACGAGACATTGAAGAGTACTGCACTGAAGTTGAAGACTTGTCAGCTGAATATTACCTTGAAAGTTGAATGTGCACATTATTCAACTTTCATAAACATGCTACTCAAAAAGCAACCTCACAAACTCAGCACAGAAGGCATAACCCCTGAAAAGATTGATATTACTCCCTTTCTACTCACCCGTTTAAATTTTTCCAGTTTCCCTGACGGACATTCCTTCTTGTAGAACTTCTTCAGCCGCCTCATCTCGGGTTTTGTCATTCCTATGTTCACCAGGTCCTCTTCAGTCACATATTTGATCTGCGGCACACTGGCCACCTTCAGCTCATTCCTGAACGCACTCAAATAGTGCTCCAACTCCGCCTCCAACAGAAACTCGCGCAAATCTCGCACCGTCCCCATTGTTTCAGCTTCCCCTGAAATTACAAAAACATCAAAGTTCATGGTGTGAACTTCACTGACATGGTCCTCTGATGATGCTTATCATTCTATTTCCTGGTTAATTACATACAATTACTGTGACTGTAATATGGGATACATGTAAGTTCACTCTATGGACTATATTGGACATTTATTTTCGTTGATATTAAATTTCGTTGATTATGTACCTAAGGGAATTTCGTGGTTACATTAATTTGTGGATCTATGTTCTAGACAATGTGAGGTCTATATAAGACACAGGTTTTCGTTGGGATTAATATTCGTGGATAAAACCCACCACAAAATCGTCGAAAATTAGTGTCCCATGAAAATTAATGATTTCACAGTATGTGGAAAAACTATATGGAAGATTCAAAAACATGCTAAGATTTTGAACTTTTTCTTAAACATGATGAAACTGGATGGGACAGTGCACATGGTTTTTTATAAAGCTCTCTCTTCACTTAATAAAGCAGGTGAATAAAAAAAATTGGCATGACGTGACCTAGCCCTCCCTCTTGATACCTTAACTACTAAGCAACTACATACTGAGGCAGCTTGATGCCAAAAGACCAATTCTCTCTTTTAATACTGTACAAGTTTTTGTTTTTGTAGGATTGTATATTAGCTTAACATTATGGGGAGAGACTATTAGCTTAACCCTTTCCCTCATAGAGGAAACCATGAAAAAACCTATGCGAACTGCATAAAACCAGATCAGCCTGCGAGTAACTCGCAGGCTGATCAGGTTTTATGCTGTTCGCTGCTCCTCAGTGGTCTGGAAATGAGGATTTTGTAATTAAATTTGGTAAGGTTTAACTGTGGTTTTCTGCAGATCAGGCTTTATGTGGTACCTATTGAGTGCGAAAAGGGAAAGGGAAAATGATTTATGGGAAAGGTGAATAAATGAGTCTATATGAGGGAAAGGGTTAAAATGAGTCTATATGAGGGAAAGGGTTAAAATGAGTCTATATGAGGGAAAGGGTCAAAATGAGTCTATATGAGGGAAAGGGTCAAAATGAGTCTATATGAGGGAAAGGGTCAAAATGAGTCTATATGAGGGAAAGGGTCAAAATGAGTCTATATGAGGGAAAGGGTTAAAATGAGTCTATATGAGGGAAAGGGTTAAAATGAGTCTATATGAGGGAAAGGGTTAAAACGAGTCTATATGAGGGAAAGGGTTAACAATGGGGAAAGTTATTAAAGACAAGTGTGGGTAGGTGTGAAATGTGATATACTGTTCTGCAATAATGACAACTTGATGACATTACCACAAGAGAGAATAGGACTGGAGACTGCAATATAGTATTCTTTTTTCAAATTTTATTTTCATTCTTTAGTATCAGAAGATTTATTATTTTACAGCTGTAAAATTTGCAACAGAGACTATTTTTGTACGGAGTTTTTTGAAACGGACCACTGAATTGCAGGTATGCGTTGGGGCTGTAAAACTTTTTTCTTGTATGTGCAGGTACATTTGAAATTAAACAAAATAATTTTAGACTTAACAAAATTCAATGTACCTGTATTACATAATGTATTATAAACAGAATAACTGAAAATATCTAAATCATCAGTTCTGTATGCTGCCAAGTTAAAGGCCATTTTTTTATTTTCTCTTTACACTGAGAAACTTAAAGTTTGCTTCTTGCATGTTTACTTTTTCATTTCTGTAACGGTTACACAGTTTTTCTGCATGACTTAAGCTAATTCCCTTGCCTTATCAATCTTGCTCAATTATACACTCCCTGACCTCAGTGTCAGGTGAGAAAGGTATGTACTTAGACAAGACATTAAATCCAATTATTTGCAACCCTATATGGCTGAAAATCTCCTCTGAAGATAAAAATCATCATTTATTAACAAAGTTATTGATACTGGTTTAGTTACACTCAAGGTTAAAGGTACAGCTGTGTATCCCACCTTAACAGTTCTGACTAAATTCAGGTATACAGTATATTATCAATTAAACTGTTAAATCCAATATTATACAGTCATACAATGTGAGCACTTGCAGTAGTTCAATTATCAGGGTATCAGAGAGAGAACCATGAAAACCGAGATCATATTTGAACCAGGTTTCATACCTAGCTACTGTGACATTATGATTCAACAGCTGCTATGAAGATCATGTTTTATATCCAACTATGAATCAATTGTCTAATGTTTGTTTTTTGGGTGTAACATCCCAGAAATGATATTTCTGTCATTTGGAGATGATGCCATACCATTAGACATTTTGTCCTGACACCAGGCCAACCAGTCCTGGAACTACCCTATATATATGCTAAGCACTAAGCAGGTAAAGCTACTGATACCATTTTTAATGACTTTATGTTATGTTATGGCCAAGGATCGAACCCACAACCTCCCAAGGTAGACACTCTAACTTCACAGGCAACGGATATGGTGGACAATGT
Organism: Solen grandis; assembly: GCA_021229015.1. Lineage (NCBI taxonomy): Eukaryota > Metazoa > Mollusca > Bivalvia > Adapedonta > Solenidae > Solen > Solen grandis. The sequence continues at coordinate 13,453,639 of CM037794.1, forward strand.
TTTTATATCAAGCTACTTTGACAATGAAAACTGTGAGCTCATGATATATGACAAAGAATAAAAAAACAAATCTTAAAATTAATACACAAAAAAAACCACAGCTAGGGTGACTTGACATTAGGCTAATAAAGATTTATGCAAATGAGATTCAAAATATAACACATTAGGTTTTCCTGTAGCCCAAAAACAAAACAAAGGTAAGCTGAGAACTCATTGTCAAGTTCTGCACTTTCAATTGAAATCCCACCACTACCCTGATGTTCACTATGCTGTGGGTATAAAAGGACGAGACATCACCGTCTACCCGACAGGGACAGACTAAGGTCATATGCACCCGTGCTAGAATACTGTAAATATCACACTTACACAGGGTATCTAGTACTCTGTACTATCGTTCAATTACAACATAGAAAAGAATAAATCAATATTGAACAATTTTCAAGCATCAATGATCAGGATATAATCATGTTTCATAAAAACAACTTCCAAGGCTTTAATGTAACCGGTAAATACTTGTTTAAAGGAGAGTGCACTTGGCTGTATTATTATCGTTTCCCAGACTTTATTAATGCAGAAATGCAAATGACGATTAACTGTTTCATTAAATATCACACAAATTATGTAATACAGGGGGAGGCAGGAGAGAAGCACAAAGAGAGAGGGAATCAGAGAGAGAGAAAAAGAGAGGGGGGAACCAATCAGAAGAAAAAGGACCATAGAAATAGAGAGCTCACAGAAAGAGAGAGAGAGAGATAATTCTAGAGAAAGAGAGATAAGAAAGAAAGAAAAAAAAAGAAAAGAAAGAAAGAAAGAACAAGACTTAGAAAGAAAGACAGGGCGAGGAAGTGAGAGCAATATGAGGATATTTAAATGATATACAGTTCTTGTTATACGAACATTTAATCTGCATACCATAATGTCAGTGAAGCTTGCGGCACATTGTTACAGATCATGGTCACACACACACTTGCTGAGTGATTGTAGTCAAAACACAATTCTCAGTTCAAATAGTCATTTTTATACTATAACATCTTACAAGACATGCCTTTATAATAATACAAATTGAACTAAATAACTAGATGTCATTCGTTTAAACGAATGATAGGACTTTCTGCAACATCTGCTTTATATAGTATATATAGAAGATGACATAATAGATAATCTGTCCAAATTGCAACTTTCTATCTCCTCTATTTCTATATAAAATAGCACAAATAGAACACATTCTGTGAATTTTAATAAAAGTCCGCCCATATCTTGCACATGTAGTTTACATACAACATTTATACTATGTCATATGACATAAAAGAAAAATGAAACAGTGTTCAAATGTAAGTTTCTAACTTTCATCACACATAGAATTTCATCACTCCAGCTCAGTTGTAACCTTGTTTAATTTTAGCCTCATTAGGAAGAAGTATTGAATATTTGTATAGTGCTATATCCTTTCGACACCTGTAACGTAGTTAATCGTATTTAGCGATTTTGGCGTGTTTGGGCTTCCGTAGTTTTGCCATAAATTCCTGGAATTTCGAACTATGGTGATATTTTGAAAGGTAACATCCCAGCCTACAAACTGATGCAATATAAATATCGTTAGCATAACAATGCAGTTTTTAGATGGTCTAAAATGTGGGGCTGCGTGTGAATTTTTCAAGGCTTGCAAACTGCTCGCTAGCTACATAGTGTTGCAAATACGGATTTTTGTCTTGTGCCGTTGTACATGTATTAACTTCAATGCTTATTTTGGAAACAGTCAACATTCGACAAAAAACAACAACAAAAAAAAAAAAAATCAAGATATAGCCCATCAATTGCAATTTGATTTTTTTTTTTTTTTTTTTTTTTTTTTTTTTTTAAGTCGTTGCGCAACTATTTTAGCTTGGTGACCCCTGCGCGTGACCTTTTCCATATTTTTATGATGCATGATTATGAAATATCTTATTCTCCATGTAACTTTCTTATATGAAGTCCAATTTCAATAAACTTGGTACCGTTAGAAAGCTCTTAAAACATGCTACATTTTACATGCATAATGTATAAACTTATCTTCAGTCGTTTCTGAGATATTGACTGTTAAACCTCAAGAAAACAGCATATTATCAGCAAAATTAGCTTCATTTCATTTAGTTTTTTTGCTTATAACTTTGTATTGCGTAAACCAATTTTAATAAACTAAATATCTTTGGAAACGTCAATTATTCAGCTATAATTCGTATTCATACATATATTTACAAAAATCGATATTTATTGAGATATGGCTACATATATGCAGTAGGGGTGAAATCAAAATTTCCTCACGTGCCTAATAACCCATAAACATTTCATCGTCCTAGGACTATTGCAACATATTAAAATAAGCGTTTAGTTAGGAAGAAGAAAAGAATAATAATAATAAACAAATGACGTCACGTGACGTCATATGACGTTTATTTTCACATAATTGTTAAGACACCCAGAGACCTACTAACTGACAAAATTTCAACTTTCTATCTCAAATAGGACAGTTTTTATAAGCATTTAAATATTGACGTCATTGGTTCGAATCTTGGATCCGCCATATATGCTTGGACTTTTCGAATTTTGAAAAACGGACACCGGTATACACAATAAGAACGTAATATACACATTCTGTGAAAATTTGATGAAAATCGGTTCATAAACAATGGCTCTGGACCGCGTACAAACTTGTGTTGCATATTTCAAGTGTGACGTCATATGACGTCATAGGCTTCTGAAAATCTTTGAAATCGAAATTACAGCATCTGAAGCATGCGGCATTAATTTTTCATTGCCCTTCATAAATTTCAAGATATAGAAATAATCTTGTTAGAATTAGAAATTCATTATCATATAATGACGTCACGTGACGTCATATGACATTTATTTTCACAAAATGTTTAAGACTCCCAGAGACCTATATACTGACCCAATATCATCTTTCTATCTCAAATAGGACCGATTTTATAAGAATTTGAAAATTTACGACCTTGGTTCGAATCTTGGAATCGCTATAGAACCTTGGACTTTTCGAATTTTGAAAAACGGACAACGGGATGCACAACTAGAACTTAATATACACATTCTGTGAAAATTTGATGAAAATCGGTTCATAAACAATGGCTGTAGACCGCGTACAAACTTTTGTTGCATATTTCCAGTGTGACGTCATATGACGTCATAGGCATATGAAAATCATAGAAATCAAAATTTCAGCGTTTGAAGCATGTGTCTTTAAATTTTCATTGCCTTTCGACAATTTCAACATATAGAAATATTCTTGTTAATGTTAGAAATACATTATCATATAATGACGTCACGTGACGTCATATGACAAATATTTTCACAAAATTTTTAAAACTTTAATACGTCTGACTAAATATCAACTTTCTTTCCTAAATAGGACAGATTTTATAAGCATTTAAAACTTTACGACCTTGGTTCGAATCTTGGATTCGCTATAGAACCATGGACTTTTCGAATTTTGAAAAACGGACACCGGGATGCACAACTAGAACTTAATATACACAATCTGTGAAAATTTGATGAAAATCGGTTCACAAACAATGGCTGTAGACCGCGTACAAACTTTTGTAGCATATTTCAAATGTGACGTCATATGACGTCATAGGCATATGAAAATCATAGAAATCAAAATTTCCTGACGTGGCTAATAAGTCATAAAAATTTCATCGTCCTAGGAGTATTGCAACATAGAAAAATAAGCGTTTAGTTAGGAAGAAAAAAAGAATAATAATAATAATAATAAGAAGAAGAAGAATAAACAGTACAAACCCAATAGGACTTTCTGCTTTAGGCAGAAAGTCCTAATAATAATAATAAACATAACAAACCCAATAGGACTTTCTGCTTTAGGCAGAAAGTCCTAATAAACATAACAAACCCAAAAGGTCTTTCTGCTTGAGGCAGAAAGCCCTAATAAAAGTTTGAAGAAAGCCGTTATAACAAAGGCAATATGCTTATCGGTCCTGGTGTACACCATTGCATTCTAAAATGCACCTCATTCTCTCAAATACGCATCGCAATTCACCTTTCAACACGGGCACTCTTTCCTGCGTAGGAACGTCCGGATAGAGGGTAACCAACCCAATAACCGCCTTCTTCTCTTCCTTCAAATTGCCAGATTTTCATATACAAGCCCTTTCCGAAAAACATGAATATCTGCCATGTTTGTTGACGGAATCACTTGAAATTTTCAGGACATTTTGCACATTGTAGGCTACGGCATTCGTGCAAATTTCAACTTCAAACATCAACTTGCCGATTTTATATGAATTTTTTAATAATTTCTGCTTAAATATGCATGACGTTATAATCACGTGACCAAACAAGTATTCCTTGCAGTATACATCACTTCACTTTTCAGTGTGTTAATCCTGAAGAAATCATGATTTTTGACTCAAAGTTCATGAAACTACAGCGTTTCAATTTCGTTAAAAGTACACTTTTCGCCTTTCTGTCATAAGTCAACCAATTCAACCCCGATCTTCAAAAACTAAATATCACCTGAAAGGTCTTTCAAATCACTACAGATTTTATCCACAGTGTCTAGGTAGAATCTTGTTCGTTTTTGAGATACACCTTGCCGAATAAAAACACCATCAGCTCTCTAATCCTAAAATGAAATTTTCGGTCCAATGTTCGAATCTTATTTCAGCCACACAACTTCGGTCTTTCGGAATTTCGGTTAGCTGACAGGATATGCACACTTAACTTTCAAGATGTACCATCTGTGAAAATTTGAAGAAAATCCGACCATAAATGGCGGCTGTAGAGCGTGAACACCATTTTTAACTATTTTTAGCTCTGACGTCACATGACGTCATAGTGTGCTAAAGATGCTTTTGTTCAAAAGGGCATACTTTACTGTCATAACTCTGAAATTTTCGTTATTCTGAACAACTGGCATCATGTCAAAATCATTGCCCTAAAATGAAAATTAAGAAGTATGCTTATGACGTCACAAGACGTCATATGACGTCAAAACTCGAGATATATGTAGAAATTCTGCAGAACTGCAAACTGTGTAAGTTTCAACCTTCTATCTCATCCTGAAGCTCTTTAATCCTAAAATGAAATTTTTGGTCCTATGTTCGAATCTTTTTTCAGCCACAGAACTTCAGTCTTTTGGAAGTTTGGTTAGCTGACAGGATATGCACATCTGAGTTTCAAAATGTACCATCTGTGAAAATTTGAAGAAAATCTGACAATAAATGACGGCTGTAGAGTGCGAACACCATTTTTCATTATTTTTTGCTGTGACGTCATGTGACGTCATAGGGTGCTGAAGATGCTTTTGTTCAAAAGCACATACCTTGCTTTCATAACTCTGAAATTTTCATTATTCTGAACAACTGGCATCATGTCGAAATCATTGCCCTAAAATGAATATTAAGAAGTATGCTTATGACGTCACATGACGTCATATGACGTCACGACTCAAAATATTTGTAGAAATTCTGCAGAACTGCAAACTGTGTAAGTTTCAACTTTCTATCTCATCCTGCAGCTCTTTAATTCTAAAATGAAATTTTCGGTCCTATGTTCGAATCTTATTTCAGCCACAGAACTTCGGTCTTTCGGAATTTCGGTTAGCTGACAGGATATGCACACCTTTTATTCAAGATGTACCATCTGTGAAAATTTGAAGAAAATCCGACCATAAATGACGGCTGTAGAGCGCGAACACCATTTTTCACTATTTTTAGCTGTGACGTCATGTGACGTCATAGGGTGCTGAAGATGCTTTTGTTCAAAAGCGCATACTTTGCTTTCATAACTCTGAAATTTTCATTATTCTGAACAACTGGCATCATGTTGAAATCATTGCCCTAAAATGAAAATTAAGAAGTATGCTTATGACGTCACATGACGTCATATGACGTCACGACTCAAAATATTTGTAGAAATTCTGCAGAACTGCAAACTGTGTAAGTTTCAACTTTCTATCTCATCCTGAAGCTCTTTTATCCTAAAATGAAATTTTCGGTCCTATGTTCGAATCTTATTTCAGCCACAGAACTTCGGTCTTTCGGAATTTCGGTTAGCTGACAGGATATGCACACCTTTGATTCAATATGTACCATCTGTGAAAATTTGAAGAAAATCCGACCATAAATGACGGCTGTAGAGCGCGAACACCATTTTTCACTATTTTTAGCTGTGACGTCATGTGACGTCATAGGGTGCTGAAAATCATTGAAATCAAAATTTCCTCACGTGACTAATAAGCCATAAAAATTTCATCGTCCTAGGACTATTGCAACATATAAAAATAAGCGTTTAGTTAGGAAGAAGAAAAGAATAATAATAATAATAATAAACATAACAAACCCAAAAGGTCTTTCTGCTTGAGGCAGAAAGCCCTAATAAAAGTTTGAAGAAAGCCGTTATAACAAAGGCAATATGCTTATCGGTCCTGGTGTACACCATTGCATTCTAAAATGCACCTCATTCTCTCAAATACGCATCGCAATTCACCTTTCAACACGGGCACTCTTTCCTGCGTAGGAACGTCCGGATAGAGGGTAACCAACCCAATAACCGCCTTCTTCTCTTCCTTCAAATTGCCAGATTTTCATATACAAGCCCTTTCCGAAAAACATGAATATCTGCCATGTTTGTTGACGGAATCACTTGAAATTTTCAGGACATTTTGCACATTGTAGGCTACGGCATTCGTGCAAATTTCAACTTCAAACATCAACTTGCCGATTTTATATGAATTTTTTAATAATTTCTGCTTAAATATGCATGACGTTATAATCACGTGACCAAACAAGTATTCCTTGCAGTATACATCACTTCACTTTTCAGTGTGTTAATCCTGAAGAAATCATGATTTTTGACTCAAAGTTCATGAAACTACAGCGTTTCAATTTCGTTAAAAGTACACTTTTCGCCTTTCTGTCATAAGTCAACCAATTCAACCCCGATCTTCAAAAACTAAATATCACCTGAAAGGTCTTTCAAATCACTACAGATTTTATCCACAGTGTCTAGGTAGAATCTTGTTCGTTTTTGAGATACACCTTGCCGAATAAAAACACCATCAGCTCTCTAATCCTAAAATGAAATTTTCGGTCCAATGTTCGAATCTTATTTCAGCCACACAACTTCGGTCTTTCGGAATTTCGGTTAGCTGACAGGATATGCACACTTAACTTTCAAGATGTACCATCTGTGAAAATTTGAAGAAAATCCGACCATAAATGGCGGCTGTAGAGCGTGAACACCATTTTTAACTATTTTTAGCTCTGACGTCACATGACGTCATAGTGTGCTAAAGATGCTTTTGTTCAAAAGGGCATACTTTACTGTCATAACTCTGAAATTTTCGTTATTCTGAACAACTGGCATCATGTCAAAATCATTGCCCTAAAATGAAAATTAAGAAGTATGCTTATGACGTCACAAGACGTCATATGACGTCAAAACTCAAGATATATGTAGAAATTCTGCAGAACTGCAAACTGTGTAAGTTTCAACCTTCTATCTCATCCTGAAGCTCTTTAATCCTAAAATGAAATTTTTGGTCCTATGTTCGAATCTTTTTTCAGCCACAGAACTTCAGTCTTTTGGAAGTTTGGTTAGCTGACAGGATATGCACATCTGAGTTTCAAAATGTACCATCTGTGAAAATTTGAAGAAAATCTGACAATAAATGACGGCTGTAGAGTGCGAACACCATTTTTCATTATTTTTTGCTGTGACGTCATGTGACGTCATAGGGTGCTGAAGATGCTTTTGTTCAAAAGCACATACCTTGCTTTCATAACTCTGAAATTTTCATTATTCTGAACAACTGGCATCATGTCGAAATCATTGCCCTAAAATGAATATTAAGAAGTATGCTTATGACGTCACATGACGTCATATGACGTCACGACTCAAAATATTTGTAGAAATTCTGCAGAACTGCAAACTGTGTAAGTTTCAACTTTCTATCTCATCCTGCAGCTCTTTAATTCTAAAATGAAATTTTCGGTCCTATGTTCGAATCTTATTTCAGCCACAGAACTTCGGTCTTTCGGAATTTCGGTTAGCTGACAGGATATGCACACCTTTTATTCAAGATGTACCATCTGTGAAAATTTGAAGAAAATCCGACCATAAATGACGGCTGTAGAGCGCGAACACCATTTTTCACTATTTTTAGCTGTGACGTCATGTGACGTCATAGGGTGCTGAAGATGCTTTTGTTCAAAAGCGCATACTTTGCTTTCATAACTCTGAAATTTTCATTATTCTGAACAACTGGCATCATGTTGAAATCATTGCCCTAAAATGAAAATTAAGAAGTATGCTTATGACGTCACATGACGTCATATGACGTCACGACTCAAAATATTTGTAGAAATTCTGCAGAACTGCAAACTGTGTAAGTTTCAACTTTCTATCTCATCCTGAAGCTCTTTTATCCTAAAATGAAATTTTCGGTCCTATGTTCGAATCTTATTTCAGCCACAGAACTTCGGTCTTTCGGAATTTCGGTTAGCTGACAGGATATGCACACCTTTGATTCAATATGTACCATCTGTGAAAATTTGAAGAAAATCCGACCATAAATGACGGCTGTAGAGCGCGAACACCATTTTTCACTATTTTTAGCTGTGACGTCATGTGACGTCATAGGGTGCTGAAAATCATTGAAATCAAAATTTCCTCACGTGACTAATAAGCCATAAAAATTTCATCGTCCTAGGACTATTGCAACATATAAAAATAAGCGTTTAGTTAGGAAGAAGAAAAGAATAATAATAATAATAATAAACATAACAAACCCAAAAGGTCTTTCTGCTTGAGGCAGAAAGCCCTAATTAAGTTATTTCATTCATATGAGTTCTCTTTAAAAACAAGTTGTCCTCCTAGTAAATTCAATCCCTGACTCCATACCGTTTATCTTGTTGTTAGAAATACATGTAGTACCATAATCTTTTTAGGGGGACTTAAAAGTAAATGCAAACTTTTCAATCCAGGTTTAAGAATTAATACATCAAAATAAATTTACTGCCTATAAGTTGTATTTAAGAGAGTCTAACATTCACTTCTCTTAAATCCAACGTCGAGGCAGAAGTGAATCATGATCAGTCAGTCGGGACCCAAGGTGCACCAACATCTCAGCTTTATGACTGACGATAGGAAATTCTCAATATTTTCTCCATCAGTATTCACCACCTACCATATTTGCTTGAAAATCTCCTGGGTGAATCCCTATACCCCTTGACACTTTGACTCCTTCGAATCATATTGAACACATATCCTTACACACTAAAAAATATCCAGCTGATGACAATGTTAACTCCCATATACTGTTTGTGGGACCTGCCAGAGAGGAAACTTCTCCTTGACAAGGGTTAAGAAGTCTATATCAGGTTCCTTCTGTTTCCCTTTCCATACACGACACTGAAACTCTACCACACTTTTACCGCAAGGACACGGCAGTGACGAAATGTGTTAGTACCAGTCTGATATCAAACCAGCTGCGTGTCTCCTATCAAAATTTGACCGCTATTAAGTCAAGCCTGAGAAGATACATGGTAAATAACAAATCTGAAAATATTGATCCTAGTTTGATCAAGTTACACACTGTTAGCAAATACTTGCAGAGAAATGGAAGAGATTTAAAGATTACAAAATCCAGAATTTGGAATGCCCAGGGTGTTATACCCGTTCACAGTAACATTACCAGGGATCTTGACAGTCGTATATCCACATTCATACTGATCTATGAACCAGAAAGTAAGTTTTCTCGTTTCTCATTTCAAACTCCTGTGGTTTAATGCAACAGTGAAGATTTGAATTATTCATGCATTCGAATAATAGTTATGTACACTAACACAGAAACATGTTAATATCAGTTTGTATTCCACTGTGTGTCTGGATATATTATCTAACAAATAAAAGTATATGAAGTTTTACACTTTTACATATGAATATAGCACATTAATAAACCACTGAAGAAATGAATTAATAAATTGTTATAATATAGTCATCTATCTACCGGCCCTTACATTTCAAGATGAATTATTTGCGGATATATTCATAATGCTTTCCTTGGTAACTGAGGATATCTGCTAACATTGAGAACTTTACTGTGTTCATGTTCATGAGTCTATTTACACACTGAGAATGAAAGATGAGATCATGTTATTGACAAAAAGAAAAGAAAAGACAGACTGAAAGACAGGTGAAACAAATAAAGGCAGAAAGAGGAGAATAAACAAGCTGTAATGATAGCTGAACCAGCTAGATCAATATAGAAAATTGCTTTCGTCTGCTTGTGCTTAAAGGTATTTCAATCACTTGGGGGCTGAAACTGTCTACATGAGGCAATGAGGCACGATCCCTGCAATATCATGCCATAGAAAAGGGGCATGATACCATACCCAGTCACGTAATCCTGACACCGGGCCAACCAGTTCTGGAATTACCCTTTTATACTGTGCACAAAGCACAAGAGAGATACACCAGTACCAATTTTAACAACTTTGGTGTGCCGTTTCCCAGGACTGAACCCACAAGTCCAGAAGCTCTATGTTCACTTAGCCACCAGGACTAATCAACATAGATTGACTAAACCCTCTATACACGTTATGTATTCCAGCATTCTGAGATGATGTCAGGCCTTCCCAGTGATTACAGTACAGATTAGATTCAATTTGACTTACAGAATACCAATCAGCTTTACTAGGATAATAGATAGTCAATGGTCAACCTGGTTTATAAAAAGAATAGAATCATGGTTTTGTTTGTAATACTGTTTGTGAACAGTTGATCTATAGCAATATATGAGAAAAAATTCCTTTTAAATGGGAGTTTGCCCAGTTTATTATAACTGGTCGTTGCTGAACCACCAGCTGTTTTTGTTCAAGTCTTGGCTCCAGTATGGTTACCAAGTACTGTCTAATGAACTTACCATAAAGTTTGAATACAGATTTCAAGAATTGTTGGCACATGCTTGCAAGTGTTGTTTAATACTGTGTGTATATATTAACAGATTGTAATCAGAAGTTTTATACATATTCTTTTTTTTTCAAAGAGTTATATGTTGATTGCAACATCTGCTAAATTACAAACCGAAATGTGAAGACCAATATAATAATTGGGCTAATAATAATAAATGGTTTCTGGGTATACATTTTATTATAAATCAAAGCAGAGTACCAGAACAAGCAGCTGATCACAGAGGCTCAAAGTTGCCTGGGGCAAATCATATCGAACTTCAAGCCCCTGTGTTTAACTGGTTGTTCCTTTCCTCAATTCATTAAAATTTAGAAACCCGCATATGAAATGAACACAAACAGATAATGTCGGCTATCTGCCAAATGCAACATGTTCAAATGCTAAGAGAACAATGATGAAGGAATCACAAATCTGAGTAATTAATAGGCTTGTGGCTATGGCCACAAGCCAAAAGAGGCACTTAAATCTTCACTGCTAAAAACTGGGGAGGTGCATGAAACCTCTGAGCTGTGGGGTGGATAGTAGGATATTCCAAGACATGGAACTGACCTTGTACATATAAGGTCATTCTGTGTCAGCTCATGTTGCAACATGTACATAATAATTACAGACATGTACATATGTAATATCATAACACAGACCTGAACAAATGTTTGTATTAATTAGACAGATGTTAATGTGTATATAATTACACAAGACATTTACACATGTATGTAATCATTACACAGACATTTACACATGTACATAATAATTACAGACATGTACATATGTAAGTTATCATAACACAGACCTGAACAAATGTATGTATTAATTAGACAGATGTTAATGTGTATATAATTACTCAAGACATTTACACATGCATGTAATCATAACAGAATTACACATGTACACATTCATGAATACACACACATGATGATGGCAGACATGAACAATGAATGTAACAATTGTGCAGACATTAATGTGTTGAAGTAATAGTTACACAGACATTTATATAAACTATTACAAAGATACATATCATATATGTACATTATAATTACACAGACATAATCATATACATGTACATAATAATTAAACAGGTAATAATTACACAATCATGTACACACTGCATAATACACTCGTGTAGTGCAGTCCTGCCACTGTGTACAGTGTGAATCATCTGCAGATCTTGTATTGGAAAATACAAAGATTGATTTAACCAGACACTTGTCTGTACTGGAGCCATACCTTGTCTGAAAGGAACACACCTACAAACACTCTCTCAGCAAATAATTCTCTATCAAATTTTGCAAGTTTAGCTCTAACTCAGAACATAGTAATCAGTCAACTGAAATAAATGCAATATTGCTAAAAATCTAGGTAACCCTAATACTGCACCTAATATATATCTAATTATTTATTCAATAGCACATCTCCTGGATTAAGCAAGATTAATGTTTGTGCATGGATGTTTCATGTTCATTACCATAAATTATTATCCTATGAACAGATATGTCATATCTATCTCCAAATGGCCTCAGCATGGGATAAAGAAATCATATTTATATAATATAAATTTAAATTATTTGCACCAATTCCACAACAACCTTACTAATATTGAATAAAAGGGGCCTTATTGTTATCATTCTTTTGACAATAACTAACTAGGCTGCTATCACAGAGGGTGATGCATACCCCTGCTACACTTCCATACATCTAGGTAACTTAACTCTCTGACAGTGCATGAAATGACTCAATATGAAAAGATAGGTTTTGATAAATGGGACGAAACGCACAGTATTTTTTGAAATAGGGGGTATTATACCTAATTGTTTCATTCTTAACAAAATTAATATTGAACGTTCATAAGGTTACAAAACTAAATTATGTAAACTAAATAGTATAACAGAGTGGTAGAGTGGACTATCAAAGACTAAGTATTTAAGTTAGCACAAAGTATTGTTGGCGGATATAGTTATATGACCAAGATTCAAACTAAGAACCTGCCACCCTGACACCAACACAAGACTGACAATAAGACCATCAATGCCAGGTTAGATACCCACCTTCCTCTTCGTCCAACTCCAACTCGTCCTTCCTGCGGGAGCCGCACAGCATCCTGGATACGTATGACAGTCACATGCGATATATCCCTCACACTGCACAACACTGTGTCATCACTGTCACACAGTGGTCAAAATTTTATTACTCCTGTCTTTATTTTCTGTGTTATTGACACGAAGTCTATTTAATACTGGCGAATGTTTTGCATCCTATTAATTAATTTCGCAATTACTGACACGTTACCTTATATAATCCACACCTGAATGCCAGTCTTTACTCAATCAACAGTGTCACATAATTCTCTTCAAAATGATTAAAACCTGTATAGGATCACACTGATAAAACCATTCAAAGTTTCTTCGTAATCATGAAATGATCACTTTAATTACTCCAGAAAGCAATCCAATATGCAACTTGTCTATCCAAACAATATCTATCTCAATTACATGGGTCCACATGCAAAATGATCTGCAAAGAGACATTTTCTCTGCCACTGTAATACAGACATCTTGCTCCAACACTCGCGAGTCACAAGCACATCAACCTATGACATAATGATTCATTCAGCATCCCAAGTCTAACATTGATCTGCTTCGTTATATTCCAGCAATAATTTACCATCAATTCCACAAAATACACAGTCTAAACAGTCCAAACTTAAAACTCACCCATCAAAGGCTATTAACAAATTCCTCTTTAAAACCACGTGATAGAAGAATCAATAATCTGGATGCAACAAATGTTGTTGTAACGACGTCTTCCTGATAAAATCATCCAAAGCATCCACCATCTGTTGATAGACTGTTATTGTAATCACCTGATTGGATTATAATATTCATTCATAGAATCATGCATGAATCATTTCCAGAAATAGGCACCAAGCTGAAGACCAAGTGAGGCGGATTGACTGTGTAACAGACACTGTGAATCATGGGGTTTCTTTGTCTCTAAATATTTTATTGATAATACTCCATGCAAGAGTCAACAGACAAATGGCAGAAGATCCCTATATAAGCTGCAGATAAAAAAATATAGATACAATTCTAGTAATTAGCGAATCCCAGAGGCAGTTCTGGCGGAACACCTTGAATAGTTTGTCTTGACCTCTCAGAAACATACTCCAAGTCAATTACCGGAACATTCCAAACAACTGCAAAACAGAACAAGATAAATCAACGAAAATAACAACAATCTTTAAGAGTTACATAAAAATATCACAAACACCATGTACAAATCCCAGAATGCAGTCTACAAAAAGAATACTGCTTACTGACAATTGCTTGCCCGCTGGTACCCAGCCCTGCTACAGATGGGACAATACATATGGGCCAACGTGACCCCGCCCCACCACCACCTGCATTGAAAGACTGATCCCCTGGCAGACACTGTCACACTGCTAGACCCCTCACACACAGCACCTTAACAATACCTGCAACCTGATCCCTATACTCAGTCTCCCATGAGTCCTTTAATCCATTTCCCAGGTCTAAATATAAAATCAATAATCCATTCAAACCCGCATTTGAAAAGTTGGCACTTCTTTACAATACAAAAAAACGCTGATGAGGATCATAATTGACAGATTTTGAAAGTGACTGGCTAAGAGAGCACAATTTACAGCAATTTCTTCTCTTCAGACATAGATCTATAAAAGTTTGATAAATTTGAAAAGAATATCAGAGTCATCATTTCTTCAGCTAGTTATATAATGTATTATGTAGGAAAATTCTTACTTGCAAGCTCCAATTCAGCTAATAAACCTAAAACTATAAAAAAAAACACTCATGCTTCCAATACCTAATGCCAAGCTTAAATATGACAAAATTTATATTACCCAGCAATTTTAGTTAAACTTACAACTACTGTAATAAAAAAGAGCTCATTTGGGCTTCAAGAACATATTGTAAGTTTGCTTAATATCTTTCGACCAACACAAGGTAATCCATTGTCTGCCAATAATCCATCAAAACAACCCCTCTTACAGTCCCACTTGTATTAAACATTTAAGTAAACACAGACAATGCACATTGTCCATTCTTTTCATTTCTGTACATTTGCAACATTTGCAAGTTTTTTTTTGTCTCTCTGCTCAGCAGTGCTCTAATACAGTTACAATTCTTTCCAAAGACTTGCAAAAGAACTATCAAATATTAGACCTGAACACATTCATCCCACCTGAAAAGCATTCAAACAGTCTGATGCACTAAAAATGAATGAAGACATTTGAATACAGTTGCCACATTGTACAGCTATTGTCCGTAAGAATGGGAAAGGAATTTTTAAATCATTTTAATTACACCTGGTATCCTATTTATTATACTTCAACACAAGCAAAAATTCTTTTCAAGACAAGGACGTGGTTCCCTATACAATTATACTAGCTCTCATGGAAAATCACTTCAGATGAAAGCAGTAATCATAGTAACAATTCAAATGAGAAGGTTCACTGATAATATTTCAACTGTCCTACATGTATCTAGGTGTTTGTACTTTACTTAATTAAAGTGAGGTGGTACATGTCTATAAACAAACGGATGTCACTATATCAGGAACTGAAGTCCTACATATTGTAACAGTTTCAGTGATTGCCCCTGGTGGCTTAGTGGTTAGAGTGTCTGCCTCGGGAGCAGGAAGTATCATGGGTTTGATGGTAGCTCCCTGACACTCGCAAAATTATATACAGGGCAGTTCCTGAGGACTGGTTTTTGTGGCATGACAGGGTGTGACACCATGCCATATGTCTACAGCATGATACTGCAGTATGGCAGCACTATCTAAATTAGGGAAAAAAATCTCCAAAAGACTGATATACGGTCCATGGGATGCTAAATCTGAAGACATATTCATCTTAGGCTGATCAATCTGAGACTTTTTAACTAATTTATAATCTTGTAATTTTATCCGACTGTTCTTCAACAAAGCTGGCAGTTTGCCTTGGAGGGTATGTATGAGGACAAGGGAACCTGGAGGTAGCAGGTTGGAAATGGTCATAACATCATATATTATGGGCATGTGACAGTTTGCTAAATTTTCTATGTAGACAGAGAAGGAAAATTTAAACTGTTCAATAGAATCTTTTAAACTTTGCATGATTAGGAAAAATCATAAAAGAAACATATGTATAAAAAAAAAATGGGGGTCAACCTTATGAGGTGTTGTTTGCCATTATTTGGGTTATCTGCCCTTGAATATGGCCTAAAAGTGCTAAAATATCACATTCAGGAGCATAATTCAGAAAGTAGGATGGTAACCCCCAATTTTTTTCCATAAAAATGTTTCTTTTATGATTCTCTATAATCATGCAAAGTTTTAAAAAATTCTATTGAACAGTTTAAAATTTCCTTCTTTGTCTGTATAGCAAATGTAGCAAACTGTCTCATAAATCATCATTCTCTGACACCCTGAGTTCATACCAAACTCCAGCGCTTTGGATTGGCTTTACATCATTGAGTTACCACCTGACCATGGCGAGTACCTCTTGGATATTGTTTACTTGCAATATAGCTGAAATTTAGCTATTTTCAACTCAATGTGGCAGAGACATCTGTGCGAGTTCTCCTGAGTGGAGACAGTTCATACCAGAAAAGTTTCTGTAATAAAGCTTATGACTGAAATTAATATTTTGGTTGAAGATTAGCTCCAATCCTTTTAATTTCTCTACTGTTGAATAAACTCTGAAGGACACCAGACTACATCAACCTAAAGTCTTGGGCTGGACTGATCTTAACTGTTAGTTTCAACCCTAATGTAATATTTTCAGAAACCATCAATTTCCAGTGCATACACTTGATTCATAAAAGACAACCAGGCAGTAAACAAGAGGGCCATGATGGCCCTGAATCGCTCACCTGAGTACCATTGCTTCAACTGATGTCAAGGTTTTTAAACAGACAAGGATTCTGATATAACTTAATCTAAAACATTTTACCCCTGACAATACTACACACCAAATATCTAAGCAATGGGCCATATGGTTTCAGAGAAGACTTGGGCGCAGGGTCATTTATCACCGTAGGGCCAAGACTTTGAAAATCTTTGTAATGAACCATTAGATGCTACTACATACCAAAAATCTTAGCTCTAGGCCTTATTGATTCATAGAAGAAGATTTTTTAAGATTTTCCTATTTAACTCTATGTAAAACAAGTGACCCCTGGTGTGGGGTCATTTATCACCATAGGGCTATGATTTGTACAATCTTGGTAGTGGCCCATAAGCTGATGCTATATAACATACCAAATATCTAAGCTCTAGGCCTTATGGATTCATAGAAGAAGATTTTTTAAGATTTTCCTATATAACTCTGTGTAAAACAAGTGACCCCTGGTGGGGGGTCATTTATCACCATAGGGCTATGATTTGTACAATCTTGGTAGTGGCCCATAAGATGATGCTTCATACCAAATATCTAAGCTCTAGGCCTTATGCATTCATGGAAGAAGATTTTTTAAGATTTTCCTATATAACTCTATGTAAAACAAGTGACCCCTGGTGCGGGGTCATTTATCACCATAGGGCTATGATTTGTACAATCTTGGTAGTGGCCCATAAGATGATGCTTCATACCAAATATCTAAGCTCTAGGCCTTATGCATTCATGGAAGAAGATTTTTAAGATTTTCCTATATAACTCTATGTAAAACAAGTGACCCCTGGTGCGGGGTCATTTATCACCATAGGGCTATGATTTGTACAATCTTAGTAGTGGCCCATAAGATGATGCTACATACCAAATATCTAAGCTCTAGGCCTTGTGGTTTCAGAGAAGAAGATTTTTTAAATTTTCATTTTTAAAATCTATTTTTAGCTCCTGTGACCTAATTATGCGATTGACCAGAACCATTTAAACAACTTTAGTAGAGCTTCATCCAAGGAACATTCCTGCAAAATATTTTTCAAATTGGCCAAGCCGTTTAGGAGGAGATGTTGTTTGAAGCAATTGTTGACGCCGGACGCACGCACGCACGCACGGAAGACGGACGACGGACAAAAGGCGATCAGAAAAGCTCACCTTGAGCAGGTTGTGCTCATGTGAGCTAAAAACTTATTGATGTCAATGCTAAAATAGAACTGAAAATGAGTCAATCTTGCCATCACAATGAAAACCACTGGGCTGCTGACCTCACGGTGTAGCCAGGAAATATGTTACCTGTAAATTAACAGCAACATGATACAGTTCAGAATCATCTTTACATCAAATCTGCAGTGCAAACTATCTTTTTTTTATCTAAGCTTTACATACTATAGCATTCCCTATTGTCTGCATGAATTATTTGATGCCATATTGTATTATTAACTGGGATATTGACAGAGTTACAACTGCCTGCCTGCAGACACTCCTCAGGTGCAGCAATCTGACACAGGTGTTAAACTGTCTTCTAACATGAGCCTGTCAGATACATAAATCTTGCATACATACAAAACACTAACCATGACAGTATCAATAGTTTAAAGCAAAACATGCAAATGTACAAACACTCACTGATATCAAAAATATAAATACTTTACAAAAGCAATCTAAGGAGACGAACACTCGGAATATATTAAGGTATCACAACCCATCTGTGCACCTTCCCTTGCAATGAGTTAATTGCTTCAAACCAGCACTGAGCAAGTTTTTTTCATGACAAAATATCCCTACCATTACAGGCCTCCATTTCAAAACTTCCAACTTTGAGGAGTTACACTTTACAGCATTACTAAGTATCACATTATCTCAAAACACATTACAGCATCACATTATCTCCATACAATTAAATAAATCACTAAACAGCATCAACAAGAAACATCATATTATCACAATTGTCTTATCTTGTAGCCTCACTAAAAATTATCACATTATGTCAATGAAATTGACAGAATCACTACAAAACATCATATTATAATTATACTATCTCAATAAACATTACAAAATCACAAAAACAGCTACTTAATAGTAACCCCTTGTTCAATTTAGGATTGTAATCAAAACTCAAAACCATCTCAATCCTTCATCACCTACATTTTCAGTATGTATGCAATAAAAAAACAGGCCAAATTCAAATGTATCTTGCTTGTGAGCCTCATTATTCTCCAGGACTAGACAACAATATAATCAACAAAACCAGGATTAGATTCAATTAAACTACTTTATATGCTAATATATATAGAGGCCTCTAACAATAAACATTCAGCATACAATTTCAGACGTGAATCTCAAATGAAGTGCATTTCAATGCTGCACATAATTAGAATCTTCTAAACAGCAATATCACTGCTCAGACTGTCTACAGATGGATATTAAGTCACAAACTTAAATGTAACATTTCTCCAGGTGACAAAATACTCAGACCTTCAAGTCACCTAGTTTTGTTGATGGTAGCTGCCATAAATCAAGTAACAATGTTTATGACATAAAACTATTGTGATTTTATTCTGATTAGTACCCCTTTAAGGCAATAAAAGTTAATATTCTCATTTTCAAGTCTGTGAGAGCAAATGAGGAATTTTTATACAATATATCAAATCTATGTACATTGTAAGGGGTATCATCATTTCAACACCATCGTAAATAACACCACACTAGTATTTTACAATACACTGTATACTTTCTGTCAATGACAGTAGACATTCTGTAAATTCAATGTAAACACAATGATAAGATGGTCATAAAACACTGTCCTATACTTTCTTAAGAAGAAAATTGATATAACCGAACCACAAAGGGGTATTGTTATCTAAAACCAGTGAAGCAGAAATGCTTGTAAAGGATGGTATCAGAGGAATCCAAATGAACTTTATTGACCAACTGAGTATTGCCCTTTTAATTGAGTGACCATGAAATTAATTGAGTACTTTAGTAAATGCTGCACGGTCATTTGAATTTTTAATTAATTTTTACTAAGTTAAACCAACAAGTTATGAGTTCTAACAAGGGAAGTAACTTGCATTGAATAAATTCAGAGTTATCTAACTTGACTGTCAGATGCCCAAGAGTCTTCAGACAAGTAGAGAGGATACTGATATGCAGCCTAAGTAGATCACTAATAGTGACCTTGACCTTCTGGATGCTAGGTTTTGTTATTTATGTATTATAATTTCCCTTTATGGTGACTACTATACCAGTGCAAGTTCTAGTAAGTTGCAGAGACAAGAAAATTCAATTATTTTGTCAATGTAAGTGGGAGTAGAATACATATGTCCTTAAGTCTTTGTAAAGCTGAGATAGGTGCAAATGTACTTGTATCATTCATTTACAAATTATCAGTGTATTGTGTTTTATTAACTTCGGTGTATGAACAATCAGTATACCAACTCTTCAGGAAATTCTATTAAAAAAGAAAAAAAAACACACAAATAGTAACACACACAAAATCAGCAGCGAGTTAACGAAAACTCAGTAAGTTGTCAAATGAAGTCAGCTTTACAGTTAACTGATGCAGTCAGGCAGTCACTGGTTAATTAACTACATGTATGTTACACTCTCTGAACCCCTTGACTGATCTCTCACAGTTTTCCACTGACATAATCAAGCAGGACCATCAACTCTGCTTTATATCTTGTGATCAGTCTTCAACCCTTTACTTTATATATATGTATTGTAACGCTTTGGTAAACAGAGCATATCCAGATCAGACATCTCCTGTGAAGCACTGACTGATCAGGCTCTATTATTGCTAATGAAATTGTGTGCTCAGATTCTACAGTCTGCACAGCCAAGAAAATCCGCTTTTTCACATACCATTTGAAAGTTTTGTTAATTAAAATTCATCAGGTCATAAATTTGTGCCATGTAAGGGTTACTGTAGGCAGGAAACAAGAAAACCTGAGGTGAGTTTGAAACTTGCATTATTTTGACCAATCAATCATTACTTGAAACAAATAGTGCTGCCACACTGTGATATCATGCCATAGCAAAGTAAAGTGAAGTCTTGCACAATAACATCATTTATAGGATTCTTTGATACAGACCAATGACTGTTAGAATTTTAGTGATTCACAGCTATCCCACCATTAAGTTCAAAAAACAAGCTATGCGTATATCTGCAAACTTAAAGGTTGTCATAAAAATCACTGGATGACAAAAATATTCTGAAGTGATATTTTATAGGAGAGTGAAAACTGATTTATGTTAACTACATTCAGTACATAAACAAAGCAAAGGCTATAAATCAACATCTGTGATGATAAGAAATCTAAAGATATTAAAAAATCAAAATTAATCACATGAGGGGACATTGAAATGCCATTGTTCAACACTTCTTCCCAGTCTCGAATGTCCACCTGAGACAGTTGACACGCCACACCACTGGCCATTCAAGCATCCATGTCATGTATACAAAGTCCCCACTCTCCCTCAATACCTCCCCTGACACCCAACCACAAAACATGCTGACCCTACACCCTGACCCCATCAATAATCCTTGACTGACCCCTCTCACTCCCTAATTGACCCCTCTCACTGTCATCCCCATCTTGCTTGATTGTCTCCATACAAGCCCTGCCTAACTGATATGACAAAGTCATTAGCCCATGCCATATCACTATGGCTGTCCCTGAAACTAACTTACAAGGATTATGTAGCAAATATATCATACCACAGACAAATGGCATGGTAACACACAGTCATGTTTTCCTGATACCACCTCTGCCTTAAATAACTGTGTAACATGTAAAATACCCTAATGTTAGCATTTTCATACCTGTTGTGCCGTACCATATAAAATGTAAGCAGAAACCAAACTCCTTAAGAGTTGCAAGCATTACAGTTAAATGAACGTAGCCCTTTGGTAAACCAGTCACAGGAGGAATATACTCTGCACAAGTCATTTTATAACAATATCAAAATAAAATGTAATGATGAAATTGAAGCATTACACTGATGTTTTTTTCACATGATGACCATATGATCCAATATTTCTTTTTTTGTAAACTTCTGATTTACCTTTCAAGGGGCATAACTTCATATCAAATTATCCTATACTGTCCAAAATTAAATTGCAAAGATTTTATTTATTCAGTGTATAAACAGATTATTCAAGAATAAGAATGAAGGAATTAGCTGGGTATAAAAAAAAACCTTAGCATTTGATAGGTTCATTATACAAGGGCCATAACTCCTGACATACTGGCCTGGTGTGCATTAGTTTGATAAATTCAAATTAGCTCAGTGTAGCTTACGGATGACCAGAGAGTACTGGTATTTAACGGTTTACCAGACAAATTTAAATTTATGTAGAAATCATGTAAAGCTTGATATATGTTATTAATAAACTCTAGAAGGAAATCTGTCATCAAAAATCACTTCAATTATGTCCAGCAAAAATATAAAATGCTCCACATGCAGGTCTCATTTTTTTCCAAACTATGTGAGTTAACTACCATACAAACTTTTCCAATCAAGCCATTTCAATATCATCATAATAAGGGGACAAGGCCTTACAACTTTAACTAATCCTCACAACGGTCCCTGGATTGGACAGTACTTTGTGTATGGGAAGGCCATGAAAAATCCTTGGCCCCAAGTGATGTCGAACCCACAAATGTTAGAGACAACAGTAATTTATTTACTTTACTAATGGCCAGTGGCACCCAGAACTCATAGATCCAATGCAGTCTAAACTAATGCATTATGTACTTCCAAATCTCACTAAATTTTCTCCAAACATTCCAAACCCAATCATCTACACCTCCAAGCGACTGAAATCTTCAAGTCTGTCAAATTAATAAATCACTCCCACCACAGCTTGCAAATCTCTGCACTCCCATCTGTTATGATCCTAATTACATCACCAACCCACATCACATAGGCAACACTTCTGAACAGCAATTTAACATATTTGTAAAACTTAAATGAAATAATTCAAAATCTCTCATCCATAGAAAGTTTGTGAAGAAATTTAGCTGCTGTTGGATTCACATTAAGCACCCAAGCAGGCTGATGGTAACCTGTGGCTTGTTGGATACTGTGAGATATTTAAAGACTTCCTACACTGCCACCCGGTACATGTTTATCTTCCCCTTAAATACTACCCATAATTACAAGACAAACACAATAAAACACTACAAAGGCTACAGAAAGGATTATGATCATACTTTTATAGTAAAGGTGAATGACAAGCAGTAATCATTACCACCTGCACATCACAAAAACTGAGTTCATGTGACCGACATTACTTGGCCTAGTGGCCAAAAAGTTTGTTGTCTTGGAAAGGTATAACCCTTTCCCTCATAGAGGAAACCATGAAAAGACCTATGCGAACAGCATAAAACCAGATCAGCCTGCAAGTAACTCGCAGGCTGATCAGGTTTTATGCTGTTCGCTGCTCCTCAGTGGTCTGGAAATGAGGACTTTATAATTAAATTTGGTAAGGTCTAACTGTGGTTTTCTGCAGATCAGGCTTTATGTGGTACCTATTGAGTGCGTCAAAATGAGTCTATATGAGGGAAAGGGTTAATTTGGATTTAAAATCAGGTCATGACATACCAAAGTCGCCTAAAATGAAACTGGTATAAATAATTATCTCCCTTGCTTGCAGCTCAACATGGGAATATTTTGCCCTGGACATTTTGGATTAAGCTTTGACCTCTTTGTACCAAATCCAGAAAAGTCCTGAGGAAATACGAGAGTCCAATGGCCTAAGATTCCAACTGAAAAAAAAAAACCAGTGTAACATTACATATCCCTAATCATCAGTGTTACAAAACTGATTTTGTAGGCTATAAATCATCAGAGAAGAGAGAGCAAACAGTCTCCTTGATAAGCGAGTGTTCAAAACCTCTCCTGCAATCATTAACCTCTGTCGACACATCCGTATCCTGCTCTAGATAATAACCCTCATCACCTTCCATAAATCATTCCACAATCCTGAGTCAAATTTCATAACCATGTGGCCATAAAAAAAAAAAACCTTATAAAACTCAGGTGATGATTTTGATAAATGAATAATTTCATAACCATGGCAACAAAAAATGGAACACTTTCTTAAACATGCTGTATTATAATTAAGATGTAGGAAATTAGAATCATGATCATCAAAGAATGTTTAATTTCAAAAATTAATTAACTGTGTAGTCATGAGTTTTTGTATTAAGGCCTATTACTGTGGGAGCCCTGTCCCTCATCACCAGGATGTTGCAATCATTTTCCCTAACCCTGCAGCAGCACAACAAATTATACACAAAAACTAAACTAAGCCCACAGAGAATTTAAAATTCCTAGTCACGAAAATTCTGATTTTTGATGAAATACACATTTAGCTTCATTATAAAGCTATCGTCCATTGAAAGCTAGAAGGATTTTCAGTATATATAGCCCTTCTGACTTTCAATGGATGCTGCATGTAATTGGGGTCCTAAGTCTAGATACCACTTAAACTGGTCCACATTACATTATGGTTTATGAATATACAACCTATGTTTAATAAATCACATCATGAAGATTTGGGATCCAATGTTGGATTTTATACTTGTTTCCGCATTCTAATGGAGGGCATTTAAAAAGGACCTACACTGTATCATGTAATTATATTTCAAACAGCTGGTCAATCTATACAAACTTTGTTAAAGCCCATAGAGGAATTTACTTAGCTTTTGATCACTGTTTTCCACCACAGCTGCATTTGCATGGGTGAAGAAGCTGTGATTTTCTGTTACATAAAATATGTATATGCTTGCAAAAGGTGCGAAGTATTTAAAGATACTATCATGAATGACTGAGGAAGATATCAATACAGGTCAATCTGGAGTAATATCCCTTGTATATCATACAATGATTCATGTCACCCCAACCCCTTTGTGACAAACCCCTTTGAAGTTAAACTGCATGTAATAGTAATTTACTACTAAAAGACTGACATATCAGAATGCAATTTATTACCATCAATGTCACCCTGGCATGCTGTCCAATGACAGGTCACGTATGGTGTTGAATGAGGAAATAACCACACCACACAATGACATACTATCGTATCAACATAACACAACAAAATATTCATATACCAACTTGGGTCAGTCATGACTTGCTGTTAGAGCTTGCCTGACACATATCATCACAGGCCAAGTCAGCAGGTTTTTCGAAGGAGTCAAGTAACAAAGTATGATACAGTGGTCATGCGATTCCTCAATGTGGCGATTCATTGAATACTGGCGATGGCTCGAGCTACAAGCCCGGTCCCTTGACTTATTCCTTCTTATTCTATATAAATTTATGGGCAATTATTCTAACATGCGATTTTGGATTCCTCGAGCTCCGTCCTTGGTCCCTAGATAGTATATCCTATATTATTTCTATGCGATTCCTCAAAGTCGATATTAAACCTACCTATATCTCCCTGACAACCATACTCCGGCCCTATGACCACCTGTAATTAACACCTTGGTCGAGATGGTTTTCTTTTCGTTTTCACACATTGTCAAACCTCTTAGAGTACATTGGTGAATCGTTATATCAACACTGCCATGTAGAAATAATTTTCACACCTACTGATCATGTAATAAACTGTGATGGGTCTGCATGATTATTTATTTGTCGAGCCATTTTTGATTGTTTGAGTGTTGTTCTTTTTCTCTGTTATCATTAATTTGAAGAACCACGGTATGAGTGTTTATTACAAGAATGTAACAAGAGTGCCAGTGATGCCACAATATACGCAGCCACAAAATATAAAGACCAAGAGGGGTCTTTTAATTATTGCTTTTAACATTTCTGTAAGCATAACCTCATAATGAAGTCTGTAAGACCAATTAATTTAGCTGAACAGAGATAGAACCCTAAAAATGCTTCCAATATGAAAGTAGGTCAAATACCAGTATCAATTTGAATCCTTTTTTCTTTCTCCCCATAACTCTTGCAAAAATCACTGTACCAGAAAATCCTTGCCTTATGCACTTTTACCTGTTTAGAAACTTGAGTTGTGTTTTAAAGAGACCATGTTTAGAAAGGCATAACTATTGCAAATATTGATGAACATCAAAGCCCCTGCTTTGTGCATATCTACCCAGTATAGTAATGACATTGCCCAAGTTTTGAAAAGATTAGGTCAGAAACATACAAGAAATTGCATTCCCAAAGCTGAAATATCAATCAGCTAAAAAGACTAAGTTTCAGGGGACACAAATCTTGCAAAAATTAATGTACCGGAAAATCACCACTTCATGCACATCTACCCATTATAGTAATGATATTGACCAAGTTTTGAAAAGATTCATTCAGAAATGTAGGAGGAGTTGCGTTCACAAGGCTGCAATATCAATCAGCTACAGAGACTAAGTTTCAAGGTACACAAATCTTGTAAAAATCAATGAACCATAAAATCGCCACTTCATGCACATCTACCCATTATAGTAATGATATTGACCAAGTTTTGAAAAGATTCATTCAGAAATGTAGGAGGAGTTACGTTCACAAGGCTGCAATATCAAACAGCTACAGAGACTAAGTTTCAAGGGACACAAATCATGTAAAAATCAATGAACCATAAAATCACCACTTCATGCACATCTACCCATTATAGTAATGATATTGACCAAGTTTTGAAAAGATTCATTCAGAAATGTAGGAGGAGTTACGTTCACAAGGCTGCAATATCAAACAGCTACAGAGACTAAGTTTCAAGGGACACAAATCATGTAAAAATCAATGAACCATAAAATCACCACTTCATGCACATCTACCCATTATAGTAATGACACTGACCAAGTTTTGAAAAGATTCATTCAGAAATGTAGGAGGAGTTGCGTTCACAAGGCTGCAATATCATTCAACTACAGAGACTAAGTTTCAAAGGGACACAAATCATGTAAAAATCAATGAACCGGAAAATCGCCACTTCATGCACATCTACCCATTATAGTAATGACACTGACCAAGTTTTGAAAAGATTTATTCA
This sequence comes from Solen grandis, assembly GCA_021229015.1. Taxonomy (NCBI): domain Eukaryota; kingdom Metazoa; phylum Mollusca; class Bivalvia; order Adapedonta; family Solenidae; genus Solen; species Solen grandis. The sequence continues at coordinate 13,480,533 of CM037794.1, forward strand.
GAAATGTAGGAGGAGTTGCGTTCACAAGGCTGCAATATCATTCAGCTACAGAGACTAAGTTTCAAAGGGACACAAATCTTGTAAAAATCAATTAACCGGAAAATCGCCACTTCATGCACATCTACCCATTATAGTAATGACATTGACCAAGTTTTGAAAAGATTCATTCAGAAACGTAGGAGGAGTTGCGTTCACAAGATATGGACGTACGGACGGACAGACGGAGAAGATGACGCCAATATACGACCGCCTCCGGCGGCGTATAAAAAATGCGCAACACCGCCATATACACAAACTAAAACAAAGGGTTTCAATCATGTTATCGGTAAAAAAAGAACTTATTTCTGACTTAATTCTCACAATGAAAGCTATGATCGTGTTACTTTTTGTATTTTTAGACATATATTATGTTTATAAAGTATTATTAAAGGCTAAACGTAACAAAACGATTAATGAAAAGACGATGTTAAGGTATCAACACATGTAAATGTATTGAATTTTGACACATAAATGATTCCTCGAATACGGCGATTCTTCGAGTTTTTTTGCAGATCCCGTCCAACCTCAAGGAATCGCATGATCACTGTATTTCATTTCCTCCCTATTTTTCCCCCCTCTGTATTAGAAATGTAAGTATCATTAAATTTCCCTGGTACTTTAGAATGCATAGATACTTTCATCCAAAGTTCTGAATGAAAATGATAACAGGATGTACCTAGCCATCACATGATGGAAAAATGGCAAAAATTCACACTGTGGATCACTGTCGACCATGACAGGTACCAACATTAGGACTACTATCATACCTCAGGAATTGTTCCCATATGCCGTGTGAACCAGCCAATACAGACAGCTACTCCTCCACATTCCAGACTTGAGGAATGAGTATGAAGCCCTGTCATGAACGGTAGGCGGTGATCAAGGTAACATGCACGCAAACATGCAGGTAAACATCATGACAACAGCTGTATATGCAAGGAATGTCAATATGCCTGCAGTACCATCAATAAACAGTCTTCACCCTGTAATACACTACTGCCATAAAATCACATATCTTCTAGAATGTTTGTCAGTCTGGCTGGCCAAGCTGATGAAGTCACTAAATTATCAACCGGGAGGTCTCAAGTTTGAGACAATTCATGTACAGTTTTCAAAACTGTGATGTAATCTAATTCCAATCCGAGGATTCATTAGGTAACTTGAAGATTCATTTCTATAAGGTCTAGGCTACTAGATCTAGGTGACTAGGATTTAATGTTCAATGACAAACGTGGCAGCCTTTCATGTGACACTTGTACAGTGATACAATGGGAAGCTGTGACTGTCACATCAGATTCTGAACAACTGTCTGGCCCTTTTTTCGGTGCCACTTACTAGCTACAGTAGCTAACACCAGTATTTCAAAGTTAATTCTGCCATGGAATTAAAACTGTGACATATATCAATAACAAAGCCACAGGTATTTTAAATATATATATATATCAGGAGCAATATAAGTCACTGGACTAAATGTATCACGCCCATATCAAGACACTAACATTATCACAGCTCTACAAAATTCTACTCTAATGGTCTGATAGCCATAACATATCCCTAAGCTGGTGTACATTCCAAGCCATTAAATACAGAATGTGATGATCAAGGTATCTGATGACCAAATTTTCTCGACAACCTTGTAAGGAATACCTTCCATGACTTACACCTGTCATCCCCTGGTATCATCATACAACTCAGCCCCAGTCATGCTATCTCCCTACCCTAACAATGATGTGACAAAACGCCATAAAAACATGGGTACACCCCAAAACCTAGAGCCCCTTACAGTCATAAAGTACCTGCCACCTGAATTCAGTTACATCCAATCTGCCCTGGCTGTGAACCAGTTTCTATCAGGTTACCTAATGAGGATGTTTCCCCCTAAGCCTATCTCCCTGATGTATTACAAGTTCCGCTACATTAAGATAATGACAGCACAAAACATCTCAATGACATCAAATATATTTCTTTTTCGCAATTTTGAACACACAATCTGTGTGCTTTCATTGGTTTCACAATTGCACAAATGAAGCAACTTTGACCAGACTTATCATGGAATTTAGAAACTCATAAGCAACAGTTTTATATCTTATACCAAAGTTGCCAACACTTTCAAATTTTGTACTAACACAGAAAGATATGTACATAAAACTGTTTGTCCATCAGCATAGATGATGCAAACTGTTGACCCGGTTCTGTAAGTCCGGAAATGGCTGATGAGTCCAGTACCGGCAAGGAAGTATCGACAACACATGGAACACATGAAGTAGGTTGGGGATTTTGTAGCGCTGGCTAAGAGAGCTTTACATCGTTGTCACTTCTATTTCATTGCCCCAATACGCTTGCTTGCGAATATCTTAAGACTCCAGAAATGACAAAGCTATGTCATTTTGATCGGTTTGGACTATTTCCTCCAAATTCTCAGGGTCAATGATTAAGTTCTTAACCCTTTCCCTCATAGAGGACACCATGAAAAGACCTATGCGAACAGCATAAAAACCAGGTCTTATGCTGTTCGCTGCTCCTCTGTGGTCTGGAAATGAGGATTTTGTAAATAAATTTGATAAGGTTTAACTGCGGTTTTCTGCAGATCAGGCTTTATGTGATACCTATTGAGGGCGTCAAAATGAGTATTATATGAGGGAAAGGGTTAAGGGACACTTTCAGGCTTTCTTCGCAACTCTACTTATGGCCCACCAACTACATTGTGACAAACTTCACACGTATCTACCTAAAGCTGCTTCTGATAATGATACAAATAATAAACAAGAGGACTGTGGGATCAATATGTTCTCCTGAACACTTACCTATACTCCAGGTTTCATCTTTACAAAAAATGATCTAATAAACCATGAACAATTATCCATGCTCAGCAGATCCATGAAACTCTCTATTTAAAAGACCTCACTTTTTCTAAAAAACAAGGCAATTAATTTGATTGTATGCCACAAAAACCTTATATACAAATTCCAGCAATTTAAATACAGTCGAACCCCGGCTATTCAAAATCCCGGGGATCAGCGTTTTATTTCGAGTAAGGCATGAATTCGATTAACCCAAATCACGTCGATCGTTGAGACAAAAGCTCATCCCACCCACCTTTTTCAGTGGTCAAGAAATGTCAGTTTTGTAAATATTAATTGATTAAGGTATTAAGGGTTATCTGAACTATCATGTAATGTGATAATACGAATGCTAAAAATGAAGTATATAGAAGGAAAGGGTAAGACATTTTACAGCTTTTTTTGCCAACTTTGCGTTATGTGCCACCAATAAATTGTGAAATTCAACCATATTTAAACTTAAGCTCCTGACAATGAAGTACAAAATAATTAAACAATAGATGGGTATATGTTCTCATGCACTGACTTACTCCTTTATTTTGACAATTAAAATTTTTTAATCAACCACTGATCAATTATCATGCACAAGAAAAGTCAAAGGAAACTGAATCTCTAATTTATAGAAGACCTCATGTTTTTCTCATCCACAACATGGCTAATTATATGAATTGTTATGAATGCAAAATTACTTTCAATTATACAAAAGTACAAAGCAATTTAAATACAGTCGAGACGGAGTTATGGTTCTTGTGCACTGCACTTCCTCTCCATGTTCTTGATCATTGCATGAAGTTGTATTGAATTCCAATAATGCAACGGACCGCTGGACCGACCGACCGACCGACCAACCGACTGATCGACCACCGGGTGACTCCTATATACCCCCCAAACTTGGTTTCGGGGGTATAATGACTATAGATAATCAATTTTTATTTCACAACTTTCTTCTTCTTTTGTATAAATGATTTCGATACATAGATAATCAATACATACGTCAATAATAAAGATACATACGTGTACATTTATCAGGTCTGACTAAATCACAAGTGACTACATATGCCCAATATAAATGCCGTCTTGAAAACAGGAATGGATAATTAATATTTAATTTACCAACATTCATTTTTTCTGCATATATACATACTTCAATACATACATGAACATTCATCATATCTGACTTAACCACAAGAAACTACATGTATCAACGTTACATCAACGTCGTCTAGAAAAATGATTTAATCCTGGTCTGCTTGTTACACTTCCTTTAACAGCATATCCGAAATACCACAATCATCACCTTTATGATTGAACTGCACAAACACTCAATCAATTAACAATTTATGTAAACTGTAAGCAGCTGTCTCCACCCATTTCAGTAACTAATTGACTTTCGCACATTTCCATTGTTTGATTTCAAAATTGTTGCCGGTAATTAATGCTCGTCAGTGACTTCGGATGAGGAGGTGCGAAAATCATACGAATTGATTGGCACGGACCAAAAAATCTTTTCGGATGAGGCCAGGTATTCAAATGGCAGAAATTTGAATAACCCAGATATTTTTATATAGAAATTAAGAAAGAGAGTGATCGGGACCAACAAAGTATTTCGAATGATGCCGGGTATTTGGATGAGAGGTGGTGGAGTAACCGAGGTTCGACTGTATTAAATCTAGATGTCATTTTACAGTATTGGAGATATTAATGCCTACCTCAAGATCAGCTACCTCTGTCAGAGTATGGTTGGTGTCACGATGTTGAAATTCCCTTCATCTGTGTACATCCACTGAAACAGAAAATACATTTAAAGTCAATGAAACCCTGAGAGAACAAGCACAATGTCTGAATAAATGCCATGCCCTTGGGGGGGGGGGGGGGGGGGCAAAGACCTTGGAGGTCAAGGTCATTTTGAAGTTCAGGAGGCTGTTAGGTGGAAGATCTACCGATCCGTGTTATGGTCAAGGTTAAAAGTTTTGTGACAAATGGACCTGTAGGGAAACCAAAATTTGATAGGGGTGGGGGGCATAAAAAGACGACTCATTTGTCACAGAGAGAACCACTAGATGATTCAATATCAGGGCTGCAGATAAGGTTTGAGGTCAATTGGGTATTTACTCATCAATTTTTCAAAGAATTGGGTTTTCACAATTTTAATTGAGTAATGAAAATATGGTTACTCCATCAAAATTAAGTCAATTGCTTTTTTTTCATCAACTTAATTTTGAAATTGAAATAACAGTACATGTTCTTACTGGTATATATGCGCCTGCTGTTCTTGTATGCAACAATGTCAATTTAACAATTATCATATGCAGGATTTATCATTAGCTCAACAATTAAATAAAACAAAACATTCAATCATATTTGATCTTCCTGATCCAAAGATTTAGCACTTTTAACTATTGAATTAAAACAAATTATTTACTGGTTAACATGGAATTGGATGCTATCGACTCTATCTCAACTTCCAGATCGTCAATTATTGCGAGACAAATGCGTGACGTTTGGTTTGCAGTGCAAGGTATCTACTCAGTGTTTTTTTTTTAAACGTTTACCCGTTCCTTTCTGCCTTGTGTAACCATATTTGAAGCAAACGAATAGAAAAGCGTCAGATGAACAAATAAGACAGACTGGATTTATGTCTTACTTGAATGGAACCCAAAGTAGGAAATTACCGGAAATCGTTTGAAGTCTATTTTGCGGATTCTCAAGTAACTAGTCAAACATATACGAGTATTTGTAAACATCACTCTGTACCAGTACGCTTTAATATTTTGGATATTTGAGTAATCTAATTTTTAATTGTTTCTTGATACGCTAGAATTTGAAAAGAATTGGGTTTTTATCTATTTTATTTGCGTAATTACGCAAATACGCACCTTATCTGTACCCCTGCAATATGATGCAAGTGCTCCAGTCTGCCCAGCTTGGTGCAAAATTTTGTAGTTGTGACCAGTGTTCTGCATTAAGTTCTCAAAATGTCCCTAATTCTGACAAACAGATGTATGGGGCATGGAACTGACAACCTGACCTTCAACTCCACATGGTACTTTAAAATATCCTTTTCTTCAAGTAGACTCATTATGATGCACTTGGAAAACAGGGCAGTCCTAGAACAGATAGCTCCTATAGGAGATGTCTGATCACGGTCTCCTCTGTTTGCTCTTACAAAACTGAAGCTTAGATTTTACAGTCTGCGTGGCAAAGAAAAACCCATAATTTCATATGCCATTTAAAGCTCAGTCAAATAATATTCATCAAGTCATAAATTTGAACATGAATATTCATGAGGTAAAGGGTTAAATCCACATACCAAATATCAGCTTATTCAAAACATGAAGCAAGGAAACCAAGTGGGCCATGATGGTCCTGAATTGCTCACCTGAGGACCCTGGCCTTCAGTAAGCTATGAAAGATAGAATGCATATCATCATTAAGCCTCATCTTTGGCATTAAAGGATTGGTTTATTGTATCCAGATTTTATGCATAAGATCATTCTGACTAAGTTCTGTGACGATTAGGCCGAAAGTGGCCTCTAGTGTGTTCAAAAGGTTTTTCAAGGATTTGACCCAGTGACCTTCTTTTTGACCTCACATGACCAAGTTTCAATCTCATCCAAGATTTTATGCAGACAAATATTTTGACGAAGTTTTGTAAAAATTAGGCTAAAAATGTAGCCTCTAGATTTTCTGACCTAATGACCTAGTTTTTGACCCCCAAGTGACCTAGTTTTGAACTCATCCAATTTTACCAGTTCAAAGATCACAAACAACACAGTTTACACAGGCTACTATAACTGATGTGTTTGACATGTGTTTGACTACCAACTACAAAGACCAACACATTTAGCCCCAATAAAAGGTGAAATACCTGTACTATTTTTCGTAACTAAATGTCATTGCCTGGGATCAAACCCACTACTTTCAGTCGTCATGCAGGTGTGCTAACAACTCAGCCATGGAGACCTGAGTCTGTTGAAAATGACTGCAGTGTAATTCAAGATGATGACATGAAACAAAACAGGTCCATATTCCAACATGTACATCAGTTTAGGTCACACTGTGCATGACCCTGGAGTGTGCCGTCCCTAAGTAGATGCTGCTTCTTATTCCCGTCACACACTGACATTGGCTGTAACCCAGTCAAGCATTATTAACAGTCAAATGTCTTTCTGTCTGACACCTTGCTAAAAATCAACCTCGACCCTCGTCCTTATGTAACTAAGTTTCTCCTATTTAATAATGACCTAAAGGCAGGCATTCTACTCACATAATTTAGACCAAGTAAAGAAAGTAATGTGTACCTAATATTCTTATTTTGATGATTGTGAAGATACACCAATAAATCTCTAAAAAATCTCTGTTAAATAAAGTACAGAAAGATATGACTCTAGTACATATTTTAGTACCGCCAAATTGTAACCAGATTGCAAGCTTCGAATGGACCACATGTGCATATTTCCAGTTTTTCTGCCATGTTGGCAAAAGCATGATTCTTTGCAAAATGCCTTGATAGTCTAATAGTGACATTATCTAGTATGGATGGAAGCTGTTTTGAAAGACAAATCAATGATAATAAAATTTGTAATTTCATGATAGAATGGTTCCATGAAGGCAGGATAGTCTGGTGTTAGACTGGATGGTGTCCTGGCAAATGTCAACAGCATTATATTGCTGCGTGGAACCAGCCACATTTGTCTGAATAATCTTAATATGGTAGACTTGTCCAAAAATAACTGCAGACTGTTTATGATTGACCATGCTCACAATATTTTAACACTGATGACCTTGAATAATATCTGGATCTGAAAAATGGCATCTATAATATTCATACACATAATATAAAAGTCTGAGTGACAATGATGATGATGATGATGATGAGTAGGAGAAGGAGGATTTAATCATGATATTTAAGAGGAGAATAAGATGATGATGATGATGAGGAGGAGGAGGAGGAAGTTGGAGGAGGAGGAGGAGGAGGAGAAGGGGGGTGCTCTGATAATGACAACACTAATAGCGGCGCCTGATGACCTTTACTGTCATGGTCATGGTGGCTGTGACTCTGTTACTAATGATAATACCAACATAATAATACATAACATTGATGATACTCCTGATATGCGGTATAATACATGCTTGACATTTTTAAGCCTACTTCATGATTCAAATCCTTAATAAAACTGTCATAAACAATCTGATGTCTGAGTCCATAGCAGTTTATATCAGATCCAACATATAAACTAAATCTGACACTAAATATAACTAAAACAGGTTTCTGCCACAGCTAGGTATAATAGTTTCCAAAAAGATATAAGTCATGAAGAGAGGACAAAATGACAAACAGGTGGATAAATAAACAGGCCAACACCTGCAAGCATATCTACACATAATTTTCACTTAATATACAAATATAGAAACAAATCCAAGGAATAAAAAATGACAAATTACAAGACCGACAGACAGATGGACAGACAGATGAATATGAAGACAGAGAGTCAGATGGACAAGCCAGATACCCATAACTAGCAACGAGGATAAGGTAGAAAATCAATAAATGCCCACCAAAAAAAAAAAAAAATAATAATAACAATAAACAACTGTCAATGTTGCTCAATATCAATTTCAAATTTTTACAAATGATTATTATAACAGCAAGTCAGTAATTACCTATAACCTCATGAATAACCAAAGTGAATATCTCTGACACAACAAACATACATGTATGTCAAAACTATACATACTCCAGGTGATTTTCAATGTGAATGTTTCACCACACAATCATCCTCACACTAATAATATCCAGTCTTTAAAACACCAGCAGCTAACTCAAGCACATTAAATTTTCAACTTAACATTATTTTCCAGAAACATAGCCATTAAAAACCACAGGGTTACGTTCAGAATTCAGATAGGGGGGAATCCTCACAGTGGTATGTTATCTATGCCATCTAGAAGTTCTGAATCTATACCTTATACACTGTACATGTCCTGGACAGATTTATCTATGTCTCCTACCACTCAGGTGTATACGTCTATCATCTATTATACTATATATATTTAGCTAGACAAAATATTTCTCTGCCACGCTCTGTTGACAGAAGATAATAACATCACATAGTAACATCACGGTAGATAAGGAATGCAGTTATGCTGAAAATTGTACATGAACTTTTGCATGCGTGGAATACTTCTAGATCATTAATACCAGCAAGATACGAGTGTAACTTTACTTCAGTAGCAATATCTTAAACAACTTGTGTTTTAAAAAGAGCTAAGAAAAATAATCAGTCTTAAGTATGTCAAGTACAATACATGCTAGAAATACCACAGCTAAATGAAGTGTGAGATACAAAATATCTGATCATATTGTTATTTTTAACACAAATAAAACCAATCAAGCAGATGCATACCTTTATCAGAAATGCTATAGCGGAAGAACGCCCCCCCATATCTTATCCAAGGAAAATAAGCAATGGTTTGGTACGCCACAGGAGTCTCTGCCCTTGGGTATGAAGAGGAAGGAATCTTCTTGACTGTATGCTTGTTCCCCAGGTAGGAAACCCTAAGTTTTATGAGAACTCCTAGAAACTGATTTGAATCTAAGATCAGATGTGAGGGCTGCATGGTGCATTTAACACAAACATACTACAACAAGAGAAGGTGCTCTATTTGGTAAGACATGCTACCTGCATGTAGGAAGAAAGTGTAAAAAGAATGTTATGGTTGCGTTAGCTTTTTTTCATTTTTCATTTTTTTAAGACAGATATATATATATAAATATATATTGCAGCCCCATTATAATGTACTATATAAAGATATATTTGACTGCATTCTATAATATCTGTGTGAAAGTACAAGACCCACACTTTATGGTACAGTATCAGTACTAGTACTTGGGAGTGAGAGGTAAACTCCGCCGCAGTAGTTGCCTCCCCTTACAGCTGTCGATAACCACTGCCACCAGAAATAGATTTCGGCTGATATAGGCCGGATTTACTTTTATCACTGATGACTAGTTTTGAGTATATCATATCAGTTTCGTTATTTTTCACGAAAATAACATTCATGATTTCGAGAAAAGTAAGAAATCAAATCATATAACATTAATTTATAAAACTATAAATGTTGGTCAAATGGTTTCAACTATCATCACGTGACTTGTGTGATGGCAGTGCTTAAAGTAGCATAGCGTGACGTAACCGGTGCACAGAGTTTGAGTGTGCATACCGCACAACCTCTCACTCCCAAGGCAGAATGATTCTCTAATCATTTAGACTAAGCAATTCTTTGTCCAAATCAAACTGGTATATCAACATACCAACATCCGATGGTCTGTCAAAGCTTCACAAAATATGCTGTGGTTGTTTTCTGTATACCAGTATATTTTGACATGAACAATCTGCAGGATATACCTGATGCATGCCACATTCATGAGAACATGACATCATTCTTCTGGCTACTGATAATGATTGCAACGATCCAATCAGATACCTTTACTCAGCAATCCTCTACATTATCAGGTGGTTCCTCAACAAAGTATTACATTCCTCTCCCTAGACCTCCTCAATATGTGACGACACTTTACATGAAATTAATTATCACATACTGTGACTGA
>CM037794.1:13493720-13522356 GCA_021229015.1 Solen grandis
GCCAGGCTGATCGGTTTTATGCTGTTGGCTGCTCCTCAGTGGGGGGGTCTGGAAATGAGGATTTGTTAATAAAATTGGGTAAGGTTTTAACTTGTTTTCTGGCAGATCAGCTTTAAGTGGTACCTATTGAGGGCATCAAAATGAGTCTATAGAGGGAAAGGTTACATGATAATCACAATAAGTCTGTGTAGGAGTATAAGTACAAATTTTTCTAAATAGTTTTGAGAATTTGGGGCCTGTTACTTGGAGATAATTGCTCTATCAAGGCCATAAAAAAAATTCTATGTTGCGGGCCATCGTCCTCAAAAAATTAAGTTTGGTTGGGGTTGATTTTTTTTTTAGTTTTTTAGCTTCACCTGAGCACAGTTGTCCTCAAGTGGCTATTGCGTTACCGATGAATGTCGCGTCCGTTGGCCAACATTTAACTTAAAAACAACATCTCCTCCAAATCACTGGGGCCAATTTTAGAAGATACTTTCTAGGAATGCTTTCTTGGTGAAGCCTTGATTCCATTTTTCACAAACTGAGCCCAAACCATTTTTACCCAGTTTCTGTACACCAAACCCATTGCTTTATTCAGTGTCTTCAGTCATAGCCAATTACATCTCAAAATAGCAGTATACGATAAGGGCTATATAGACTTCTTTTTATGCCCCCCGAAAGGATTTTGGGAGGCATATAGTAATCGCACTGTCTTCATCTGTCCCATTTAGTGATAACTCTGTTAATTAACTGACCTACATGCATGGATAACCTTAGAAAATGTTTGCCAAAATGAGATGATTCAGTCGAGATTAAGACAGGGTTTCATATATCAAAGTTCAAGGTCACAATCTTGGGACAAGGGTAAAAAGGGGAACATTTTTAATTCAAGCATGCATGGATGAATTTTGAAATAACTTGGCACAAATGTTTTTCTAGAGAAAACAATGTGTCATGTGCAAGACCAAGGTCTGCAACTCAAAGGTCAAGGTCACAGTCTGGTGTCAGAGATAAAAAAATGGGAATATTTTGTTGTGTCCAAACTCTTAACTCCATTTTGCATGGATGGATTTTGAAATAACTTGGCAGGAATGTTCTTCCAGAGAAAATAATGTGTCATGTGCAAGATGCAGGTTTGAAGTTCAAAGGTCAAGGTCACAATGATAGGTAAAAGGTTAGAAAGTGGCAGTTTTTTCTGTGCCTTGTTTTACATATTATGATTTTGAAATAATTTGGCACAAATGTGGCACGTGGAAGATCCACGTTTATAGACTTAAAAAGTCAAGGCCACAATTAGTCAAAAGGAAATGATGGTCTTGTCGTTCACATTTCACAGGATTTACCTTGAGGGCAGTTGTCATGGTGACTGTGAAAGCTGTAGTTGTCTAACCTCACTTTTGTACTATTTACGGATGATCATGCAGATAAGACCATATAGATATTTGAACAATTTCAGGTTTTAACATTAGCAGATGTCTGATTGCCCGGGGCAACCAAAAACTGGGTCTGTTAAATCTGTTTTTCGGGTAACTAAACAATGCATCCATTCTGACATGATCAGAAAAAAAAATTAGAATTCATCCCATAACTTAAGCAAACTGTATTCAATAGAACAATATTGAACAGAATAGAACAATTCCGTGTTAGTAATACTAGGTGAGCACTATTGGAAAACCCCCCTGCTGGTTCCCTTAATCTAAGATGATGTGTGCCCAAAGTGTTGGTTGAACAGAAACCAATACTCCATGCATTATTTTTGGAAAAGGTTATCATATTCATATACTGCCTATCGGAATCATAACTTGGTTGATTAATTAATATCTACATACAAATGTTTTGTATCACAAAGTATGTATGTACATTGTTTACATTCGTTACACACTAGTCTCAGATAAGCGGGTGGTGAAAATGTCAATTTTTAAGTTTTATTTCACATTAACGTGGGCCAAAACTACAACAAGTGAATCTATTCATTTTGAAATGGGGCCAAAGTCAACCAAAGATGAATAGAAATGAGCTTAAAGAAAGCGTAGTTTTCTGTCAAAACAAATTTTTGGAAAAAATGTTACTCACAATTGTATGTTGAGGTGACAACTAGCTGAAATATAAGCTTCACATTAATAAAATTTTCATAAGATTTTCTGACTGAATTACTATTTTTCTGATAAAAATGATTAGTTGTTTTTTTAAAGCACTTGTCTTTAATGCATGATGGGACCTATTTCAGGTTGAAGGTTATGAATATCTGCAGTATATTATAGTCTGCTGCAATGTTTCGTAAGGTCCACTTCACTACAACAATGTTTACTCAGCTAATTCTGGTACATGTAGCCATGGATCCACAACGCTTTCCGATTTGATTTTTTGTGTATGCTTATTTTGACTACAGAATGAAATGATTCACAGATAATGATTCGAATGTCTTATTACCAATCATTCTGCAATTTCCATAATTTTTTTATAGATTTGCCTTTGTCCAGCCGTACATCAAACCCGAAACTTTGTGACATGCCTAGATATGAAAGTATTGGTACTACAGACTTGAAAATTCATTTATATATTATTCTTGACATGAACTTGTGCACCTGGGTATTTTCATCAAATCACCATTTCCGTTGACAGAGTTACGGGCTTTGAATTTGAAAATGGAATTTTATGTTCGTGACACAAATAACTCTAATTGTATTTATACTACAGACTTGAAACTTCATTGATATATTATCCAGGACATGAACTCATGCACCTTGGAATTTTCATTGAATTACCATTGCTGTTGACAGAGGTACGGGCCTTGAATTTGTGAAAATATAGAATTTTATGTTTATAATGCATGTTACTTCGAGGTATTTGCACTACAAACTTGACACTTCATGGATATATTATTCAGGATCATGATCTTATGCACCTGGGTATTTTCATTGCATCACCATTACCGTTGACAGAGTTATGGGATTTGAATTTGTGAAAATATGGAATTTTTATGTTTGTGACATACATAACTCTAATTGTACTACAGACTTGAAACTTCATTGATATATTATTCAGGGTATGAAAACCTGTGAACTTGGGTATTTTCAACCTTTACTAACAAGGTGAAAGTGGGGGGCATCTGTGTCCTCTGGACACATTGCTTTATTTTGTAACTTAACCCTTATATTTTCCCTCTTTTTACTGTTTCATTCTCTCATTCTCTTCTTTTTTCTCCTATTTATATTACACAATACAATTAACTGGTACTCATAATTTTATGGTTGTATTTACCTTGGCGGTGGGGGTAAGTGGGTAGAAAGTGATGGGTTGATTTTCAGGTGGAACATATCAAAGTTGTAAAAATGATACTTTTTGGCTCCCTTGCTTGGTGCTCAGCTAAAGTGTAGTTTCCAAGACTGGTTTGGCCTGGTGTTAGGAAAATTACTGGGTGTGGTATCATCCAAATTGTTTTGGGGTATAAAAATGCATTGGGGAAAAGCACTAATCCTGTCTAAAGGGAAATTTTATTTTCAAAAGCCCGGGTTTAAACGCTAGGGGGTTTTTAAAACCAAACATAAAAAATTTTAAATTTAAAAAGGGAATAGTTTTAGATAAAAAATGTATTTTGGGACACCTCTACTATATAATAAACTATATCCCAAAAAAAAATTTTAACAAAATATAAATGTTTTGAAAAAGGGTTTGAGGGTATAAACTGAATATTTAAAAAAATGGAGAAAAAAAAAAAACTTTTTTTTTACTTTTTCACGAGACGCAACCCCTCATTTAAAATAAGGCCCCTTTGTTTTCCCCGATATGAAGTTTAAGACAACAACCCATGAAGGTTTTCTTAATTCCCCCAAAAAAGTCATAAATATTAAAAAAAGAAAAAATAAATATAAAAAATTGGGTTCCCAATCGAATAAGCATTTCAAAACATTTAAATTTGAAATCAAAATACCTTGTGGTATTTGCAAAATAAAAATTTTTGTTTGATCCGTTAATTTGCAAATTTTCACGTTTTTATACCCAAAAATTTTAAAACGGGAAAAATTTGTTTGGGCTAATAAAATTTCCAATTTGATTTGAATTTTAAATTGCAATGTCAACAATTCAAACCTACGAATGTCGGGATTGAAAAGACCTTTTTCCACAAAGTTTGAAAACTAGTCTAAATCTCACAAAAGCATGTAAAGTCCAATTCCGAAAAGGGACAACTTTTTTTTAGATTTATCCTTTTTTCTCTTGAAGATAGGGTAAAGAAAAATTGTATTTTAAACAATAGCTTACCATCAAATGTTTCCCTTTTATGAATTAAAATAAGTTAAAAAATTTTTTTTTTTTTATTTAACTTTGGAAAGAAACCCTGCATGATGATAACAATGCAAAATTGTTGTTTTTTCTGCTACACTGTTGAAAATTTAAATTTTTTTAATTTTAAAAAACAATCTTTAAAAAAAAATAAAACCCCTTAAAAAAATTTCCCCCTTGCAGTAGAAAAAATGATTCTTTTATAATAGGGTTACTTTTTCCTCTGGGGATCTTTCCATACTTATTTGAAATACTTTTTTGTGTGCTAAACTATTTCCATGGGCCTTTTACAGGAAAATATATTTTATGGGATTTTTTTTTTATTATGTTTTGACAAGACTCTGGGTCTGCCAATCAAACCCAAAAAAACTGTTGAAACTAAAAAAATTTCCTTTCTTTCACTTCAATGCCAAGTCTTTCCCCAAATAAAAGAATGAAACATCAATACCTAAAAACTTTTCAAGTTCAATCCATTAAAAAATGAAAAAGCAATCATAGAACAGCAAAAATTTAGAGCCCCAAACATTTGAATTTAAATGCTAAAATGAAAGCCTTTTTTAAAGTAAATTTTTGGGGTAATAAAATTTTTGAAATAAAACAGTTTGTTACGTAACAAAAAAGGGTATTCTTTTTTTTTTTCTAAAAAAATTTAAAAATGTCAGCCCGCTATCTCAAAGTTTTCTATTTATGGAAAAAACTTGTGTAGGAATACAAGGAGTGATAAATGAAAAATTCTAGTCTTTTTTATGATGGCTTTTAAAAGGGAGCTAAAAGTCATTTTAGCTGGGGTTAACAAACTTTTAATTGATTTTTTTAAATACAGTTTTTTCTCAATAAAATTTTGACCCCCCCCCCTCCCACCCCCCCCCAATTATCTTTGAAATTGATGAAGAAAAAACAAAAGTTAAAAATTGGTGGTGTTGCATAGACATAACGATTATAATGCTTTTTTAGGTGACCCTATACCCCCATGGGGGGGGAAATAAACGTTTTGTTTTTTAACATATATTGTTAAATTGTGTTTGTTTTTAACAGGGTTCTTTTTAATAAACAAAAAATTTATTTAAACTTCCCGACTTAGGGGAAAAATGAAATTCACAGTATAAATTTTTTCTTGTTTTTGGACTAAAAAAGATAATAGTAAAAAAGGGGCCCCAATATGAACAGATCTAAAAAAATTAAAATTTCCCAGATTGATCAATGTTTCCAAATTGGAAAACATGTTTTAAAAACAATCATAAGTCCAACGGGAAATTTGAAAACAAAAATCGTTTTTTTTTGTTTTTTTTTCTTCCTGTTTTAAGTAGCCCCACCCCTTTTTTAAAATTTGTGATAAAGGGCCCCCCTAAAGTTGTGAAATTTTTTAATTTTGAAAAAAGCCTTATGGACTTAGAGCAAAAAGCAAATATCTCCCAGGTCAAGGGAGCTTGCATAGTTTTTTTTTAAAGCTTTAAAGGGAAATTTTTATAACATAAGGGTTTTTTGGTTTACCTAAAAAAAATTTTTAATTATATTCATTTCACATTGGAAAACCAGGCACCAAGTTGACCAATTTGTTTACCAGGTGTTACTTTTTAAGTGAGGCAGCTTTGAAAGAAACTCTTAAAAACCTTTTAAAAAAACCTTTTGGCAACACACTATTTCATAAAATAAACCCAAACTATTTTGCAACTCTTTTGAACCCTTTCCCTTTAAACGAAAACCTATTTTAATTCATAACATGACCCAATGCTTCATAATTGGAAAAGAACAGGGGTAAACCAAATTTTTGGGGATCTTTTGAAAAAGCTTTTATCTAAAAAAAAAAAATCCCCCCCAGGGGTTTTAGGGCCATTATTTGTCGCTTGAAAAAAAATAGAGAAAAAATTTGGAACCATTACCTTTTAAGTAAAGGTAAAAAAAGGGCACAACTTTTGAAATTGATCCTTGTCAAAAGGGGTTTTTGCTTTTGTGACATTGGTAAAGTGTCGATTTGTATACTAAAGGCCCGGGTTTTTGATTCCACTTGGGCTTTAGGTTTCATTTTAAAAAAAAAAGTCCAATTTAAACATTTGGCAAAATCATAAAATTTGGAGAAAAAACCCAATTTTAACAAAAATTTAAACAAAAAACCCTAATAAATAACAAGAAACTTCCTAAAACACCTAACCCAACCTCGGGTGAAAGGGATTCTAAAACATTGTTCAATGGGAAATTAACATCCTTAAGATATTCCCCAGTAAATTTAACTCATTTTTTAAAGATCTGTAGTTTAAAAACCAAATTATCGCCAACCCCCAAAAGAAATGGTCCAAAAAAAAAGTTTTTTTTTTCTTTTTCCTTGTAAAGTAAAGTAGGAAAACACTCTTTTCATAACACCTACTTCGGGAAAAAACCCGGTTAAATAAGAAACAGAAACCCCAAGCAGGTGTTTCTACTAAGGACACATTCCAAAACCCAAGCGTTTTAAACAGTTCTAGGCAGGAATTAGTTCACCCTATAAAAAAAAGGGTTTCCAAAAAGAGGGAACACGAAAATGGGTTTCAAATTTATTAAAGGTTTTATGATTCTAAATAGGGTTTATTACCGTTTTTAATACTTTAGGAAACCACCCATTTTTTTTAACACCCACAGAAATTTGCTCCCAATAGGTAAACCAAAGCCTTTTAAAGATATTTTATTAATAAAATATTTAAAATGTGACACACACAGATAGAAAAGAAAAAAAATTTCTTGGTCTAAATGCCCAAACTATGAATAAACCCGTTTTAAAGCTTTCTGAAAAAAGGGAAGATGAATTACCTGCCCCTAAAGACTTTTTGGATTATTCATGATATCATTCTAAAAGGGGGGCCTCCGTGGGGGAGAGGGAAACGCCCTTTAATTAAAACCCCCTCACCCCCTCACCGAAGGGTTCAAATCCCGGCAGGGTCATTTTTTTTCATGTGGGGAAAGGGCCTTCCAGCTGGTTTTGCAGTGGGGAGGGGGTTCCCAACCCAATCCTTTCCGGCATTCGGGTTTTCCCCCCACCTTTTTTTTAAGCTGGACATGGCAATTGGGCTGAAATAAGTCGAAGCAGGGTAAACCAAAAGTAAAATCAAGTCTTCTATCAAACAAAAAATTTTATTTTCTTTACAGAAAAAAAATGTTTTATCAAAGGGCATTATGTTTAAGCCCGCTTTTTCCCGGGTTTTTCCCGTAAAACCCACCCATATTTTTTCTTATATTTAACACATACAAAAAAATTTAACAGCCGAATTACCCCCTCTCCGGACCCTTTTCCCTGAAAAATATATATAGTTTATTGTTTTGGGAACTCAAACACCTGGTTTAAAATTTTTTAAAAGAAAACAAAATTTTGATTGAAAAGTTTCCTATTCATATGATGTTGAAAAATGTTTTGAGAAAAATGTTAAAAAAAGTTGAGCCAAATTTGAGAATAAGTCTACATTGATAAATGGGGTTTTTTTTTTTTTTTTTTCAAAAAAAGGGCCCAGAGATACAAAATAACCTTTTTCCTTGCTCTAAAACCAGGGGGCTGACTTAAAACCCAAAAATTTTAAGCCTTTTAAAAAATGGAAAAATAAAAAAAAAAATTTTTGGTCACCCCCCGATTTTTAGAAAAGTTATAATTTTATAGTAACATATTTAAAAATTTTTGGGGCATTGCGGATGGCGAAACCCGGGCGCGTGGAAAACGCCCCCATGGTAAGAACCCCACTGTGTTTGCCCCCCCCCTGAGGCGGAAGGTAAGTCTGACTCCCCCCCCTGAGCTCCGGGATAGAAAATTGACGGGCCCCATTTGCCAAAATTAAGTTTTTAAAACCCTTTTAAACCCTTTTTCTAAATTTTTTAAATTTCTTTTATTTGGGTTTTTTTTGGGAATTTTTTGTACCCTTTCCCTTATAATTTCATGTTCAATTTATGACAAAAATTTTTTAATTTTAAAAATGAAATAAAAAAAATTTTTTTCATAACTGTCAAATTTAGAAAATATGATTAGATTTTTTTATGATAAAACAGGGGGGCCCCAAAATAAAAGGGGCCCGGGAAAAGACTTTCGATCGGGTTTTCCCCTTTTAAAATGCATCAAAAAAATTCCCATATGGGGGAAAAGGGGTCAAAAATGGTTACCTTGATCAGAATCAAAATTTTTCCATGATGGATTTTCTGTCCCCCTCAAAATTTCTTTTTAAATCATATCTTGTGTCATTTTTTTGTGGGGAAAAACCTAATTTTTGGTGATTTTGGGGGATGCCCTTTACCCAAATGAATACAATCCCCTTGAAAAATGTTCATTCAAAAGGCCCTTTATCAGGGTTAAAAAAGGGTTCCCTAAAAAATCACATTTGCCTTAAAAAAACCCTTTAAAAAACCCCTTTTTTAATTGAAAGGCTTGAAAAACCCTTGAATTTAAAATTTTTCAAAAATGACAAAAAAAAAAAGTGTTATAAATTTTGTTAAAAAAAATATGTTCACCCCTTTTTCATGCCTTCGATTTAAAGCAAAAGGGTTCATTTTTAATTTAAGCCCCTTTAAATTTTAATTTTCCAAAGGTTTTAAAAAAAAACCCTTTAAAAACCCCCTTTCAATTTTTTTCCGGGAAAATTTGAAAGAACCAGGGTCATTTTTTCAAAGCACGAACCCCATAAATATAATATTATATCCCAAAGGTTTTTCCCCCTTTTCCCCAGATTCCACAAAAATTTAAAATTTCCAAAAAAAATTTTTTTTTTTTAAATTTTAATTATTTTATTTATGGATTTTAAATTTTTCCTTGGCAGTTTTAAAGAAATATCTTTTTTTTTTTTCTTTTTTTGTTAATGTTGTATGTCAATAATTTTTTCATGTTTTTTGGATCAAATTGAAACTATCATGTAAATTTTTCTTTTTAGTTTTTAAATATGCATGTTACAAAGCAGTTGGGAAATTTTATATCTTTCAAAAAAAAAAAATTTTTTTTAAGGGGGAAATCCATAATCTTTAAGTTTATAATAAAATACCCTTAAAAATCCCACGGCAATGCAAGCATGCTTTGGCTTGGGGAATGGGCCTGTTTTTTCCTAAAAGGGTCCCTGAAGGGTTTGAAACCAAATCACTTTGTTTAAACCATGATCATTTTTTTAATGATGGATGGTTTCCCTTTAAATTTTGGTGTAGATCAATGTGATACGGACTTTGTTTTTTTTTTAAAAATTGCATCTTTCCCATATTTATGATGCAAATGTAAAACTAGTGATACGGAAAAGCACATAAAATCATCACCCGTCAAAAACATCCATCATCAACATCATAATCATCACCCAATAATAAAAAAATCATTGTAGTTACTTCATCACATAAATCATCAAAAAAATCATAAAATCATCACATCATCATCAACCATCGCTGTCCCAAACAATTCCAAATTATAAATTACAAAGTGGAAAATCATCCTTCTCATCATCAACAATGCTACAAATGTAAAATAATATTACAATAAAACATCTCCCAACGGGAAAGGGGGTCTAAAACAAAAAAATGACAGTTGTTTTTGGTCGATCACAAACATACAGAGAGGGGAAAGTTTTCCCAAAAATTCAGCATTAGTTGTTACTGAAGGGAAACGAAAACATGAAAAAAACCCTAAATTTTCCCTAAGAGTAACGTAAAAAGGGAAAATTTAAAAAAATTCCAACGCATGGGAAAATTACGATTTGATGAGCCATAAAAAAACTCCCCATTTTTTCCCGGGTGCAGAAAAGACGGTTTTTTTAAAAAATTTAGGAAGCTTTCATTTATATCAATTTTTGACATGTTTTGAGAAAATTTTCCCTCACAAAGGGGCTGTTCACAAAAAGCTGTAATGAAATCAACACAACCATATTAGCTAAAAGGCCCCGGGGGCCCGGGTTTCCCCAAAACATTGTATGAAAATTTTTAGTTCTCAAAGTTTTCCTGATGCCCTTTTTTGCACAAGAAAACATAAAAGAAACGTGATCCTTTTTTCACTGCATTATACAAACTCATTTTCTTTTTTTTTTAAAAAAAGGGGGGGGGAAGAAAAAAACCCATAAAAAATTAACCCCTTATTTTAAAATTTTATTTCCCCCCAAAAAACTTATTTTTTTTTTTTTTTTAAAAACAAACAAAAAATTTTAAATGAAATGACCCCTGGAACACTTTGGTTTTAAGGTAATAAAAATTTGGACTGTTTTCCTTTTTAACAATTTTGGTGGTTTAAATTCTTTCAAAAATTTAATGTATTTTACGTTGCTACGACATAGTGGTGGAGCTTTACTTAAGAGAAAATTGGTGCATTTTTTGCAATACCCCTTTGAAAAAAAAAAAAAAAGATTTGTGAGATAAATTGCATTTTATAAACATTAATCGTAAAAATTTTTCCAATTGATACCTAAAAATTTCTTTTTCACAATTTTTATACTGTGAGGTTCAAAATAGTTTTTTTTAAATTTATGTCAAAGAAAACTTTTTTTTTAATTTTTTTATGTTTATGCGGGTTTTTTTGATTGGACCCCCCCCAATCAACACAGCATTCCCAAATTACAAAATTTTTCGTATCCCGAAAAAATACAGGGGAATATCAAATTATCATTCAAACCATTTTTTAAATTAATTTTTTTATTTTGTATATCTTTATGTAAGATAACGTTATTTTTAATCAATACCCTTTTTTTTTCACGCAAAATGAAAAAAAAATTCACAAATAGTATAAAAAGGGGACCCCCTCCCCGAAAAACGGTGGTAACTAATAAAAAATAAGGAGAAAAGTTACCCCTATTTTTGCACCAGGTTTTTTAAATTTGCTGTTAATTTGGGTCCCCCCTTCATGGCAACTGCGACCACCCTGAAGCCATTATTTCGACGACCCCATAATTTATTGCTACCTTTTCCC
Source organism: Solen grandis (assembly GCA_021229015.1). NCBI lineage: Eukaryota > Metazoa > Mollusca > Bivalvia > Adapedonta > Solenidae > Solen > Solen grandis. Next base: position 13,504,858 of record CM037794.1, read on the forward strand.
CGTTTCCCTTACACACACTCCCCTTTATTGACCCAGGCGGGATTTAATTGTTTTCACACATCTGCGGGAAGCAATGCCCTTTGCAGGGGCTATAAATATTCTAATTTTCCCCTGCTGATTTACTTTGTGCGCGTCCTAAACATTCTTCCGGGGGCGGTGTTCAATAAACATTGAAGTTTTAACTCAGAAATTTTCTCATCCATAAAAATTTTCCTTAAAATTTCTCCCTTCCCCTTTTTTTTTAAAATTTTAGTCCGAGTTAAATCCCAAAATTAAAAAAAAAAAAAAACAAAAACCCTTTTATAAAAGATTTGGCAAATTGAAATCTTCGTGAAGAGAGGGGGAAAAAAAGGGGGGGAAAAAAAAAAAAACCACACAATTTTTACACAAAAATTTATTTTAAGGAAATTTTTAAAAAAAAAAAAATTTTAAAAAGTTTGAGAAAAATCGAAGATTTAAACTTTAAAAATTTTCTAAAAAATTTTTCAACTTTGGGTTTATGTTTTTTTGAACTTTTTGTGAGGACCAAAAAAAGGGAAATTTAAGTTCTAATTTTAAACAAGATTTTCTCGGGGAATAGGTTTATCACCTGCGGGAAGGGGGGACAGTAAAAGTGTAAAGGCCAAAGGAGAATTTGATCCCTATGTTTCACCCTGCTTACAGCATTTTAACAACAAGGGGGGAAACCTTGTCCTTGTCCAAAAAGATATTTTCAAAGATTTTTTCAACATACGAAAGCAGAACAGAATCATGGCGAAAGCTACTATAAGGCCCTGTAGGCCGGGCCTACAAGGGGAAAAAAAAAAAAGACATTTTCAGAATTTCCCAAAAAAGATGTTAAAAAGAGACAGGGGGGGGGTTCAAGCCAAAATGCAGTTGTAATTTTTTGCATCAAATAAAATTTATATTTGAAATAGTTCTATTAACAAGGGGTTTTAATTTTTTAAAAATTTCCCTGAAAATACTTGGGAAAAGCACAATTTAGCCCCCAATCAAAAATTTGCTTTTGGCCCAAATCAGCCTTTTTGTCTGTCTGCTGTTTGCACAAAACTTTAACCTTTGCCTTTAACCCCAGAATTTCTTCCCCCCCTACAGCCCTAAACTTCACAGTACATTCACCTTAATGACTCTACCTAAAAAAAGCCCTTTGACCTTCAATAAATTTGGCCCCCCAAGGGGCTAAGGGCCCCCCCCCCCCTGTGCTTGTTCTCCTTTTAATATCAATTTTGGTTTTCTGGCGGGGGGGCCTACACCCTAAAACCCCTCTTATCAAAGGAAACCCCTTCCCCTGGGATCCCCTTCTATGGGCCTACACATTGAAAAAGGCGGCTGGACCCGAAACTTAAAAATTTAAAAACATATCTTTTTTTTGGCTTTTTTTGGGAAAACAAGTTCTAATTTCCTCATGATTTTTCTGGATAAGCCCCGTACTTTGCACATGAGTATCCCATAAAAAACCCCTTCCCCCCAAATGGGGTTTTAGCCCACAACTTTCAGTTTTGCTGTCATGTAAAATTAACCAGTTAACCACACTAAAAAATTTTTCAATTACATTTCCTTTAAATTAGGGGGAACTTTTTTTTTTTTTTTTTTTAAAATTTTGATATTTTTCTGTATAGGTCTTCTGATATGAATTTTGAAAATCATATATGATTTTTAACCCTTTGCTTCAATAGCCAAATTTTGACAAAAAAAACAAACAGAGCAAACCCAAAACAACCCCTTTGTTATTTGGCTTGTTCGGGGTTTTTATCTTTTTGCTCCTACGAAAAGAAGCCCTTTTTTTTAAAACAGTCAGTGGGGGAATAAAAAAATTCATGTTTTCCCAAAAACCCAAATTTAAAGTTTAGTCAATCAATATTCTTTCGGGTTTCCCCAATTTTTAATACAAATATTCATGGGGTGAAGGGATAAATTACGGGAACCCCCAATTCCTTCTTTTTAAATTTTTTGTACTAAGGGCCACCTCATTTTCTGTACTTTCCGTTTTACCTTGACCTTAATACCTAATACCATTTTCCCTTTTGGGGGTTTCCCATAAACGTTTAATTTTTTTTTTTAATTCCAAAACCCTCCAAATTTTAAAAAATTAACCCAAAAGGGGGGGTTTGCTTGATGCTTTTGAGTTCCTGGTTTTTTTGGGCCTCTGGGGTTAAATATTTTTAATTTTGTCCAATTTTTTTTAAATTTAAAACAAAAAAACAGACCCTTTTTTGCCAAAAACAATATTTATTATCTTTCCCTTTTTTATCTGGGCCACTTTGCGTTTTTTCCAAAAAGTCGATTCACCCTTTAAAAATTTGAGTCAAAAATTTCAGGGAAAGGGCCCCTTTGCCCAAAAATATTTTTGGTTTTGTTTTTGCCTGTCAAAAATTTTTCTTTATTTTTTAGTTTAATTTATTTTATAATAGGAAAACAAAATTCCCCCTTGACATTTTCCGGGGTTTGGACCAGTACTTTGTCCCCGGGTAATTCATGAAAAATTCTGGTGCCCAAACAGGGTTCAAAGTTTCACCCTTCAGAACCGCAGTCGGCCCATTTAAAACTGGAACATAGCACCCCTTTTTTATCGGTAAAAGAAGTATTGAAAATTTGGGGAAAAAAAAAAAAAAAATCAATTAATCCGCCCATCTGTCCTGAGGGTTTAAAATGTTTTAATCTGTGATTTAAAATATTAATACTTGCAAATTTTTTAAATATACAGAACGGTATTCCCCCTTTTCCTTTCATATAGACTCTTTTTGGGGACGCCCCTCAATTTTTTCCTAAAAGCCTAAATCTCAGAAAACCACATTTAAAACCTTTAACCATTTAATTAAAAAATCCTCTTTTCCAGACCACTGAGGGGGCAAAAACAGCAAAAAAACCTAAACCCGCCTGCGATTTTAACTCGCGGCAAATCGGGTTTTATGTTTTTCGCATAGGTTTTTTTCATGGTTTCCCCCCTTAGGGGGGGAAAAGGTTAAAATTATATTTTAAATTACTTGCCATTTAGTCAAAAGAAACTTTTGGCAAGTATTGCAACTGAAAGGTGACAGCCCGGCACGAAATAAACTTACAATTTTTAAGCAACGGGGAAACGGTTTCTTCTGTTTTAAAACCCTAAATTGCCTTTTTGTTAACAAATAAAAACCACCAATTTCATGGGAAAGGCCCTTCCCTTCAAAAAAACATAGACAGACTTTTTAACCCGGCCCAAAACCCTAGGGGGGTTAAAAAAGATCAGTTTTGTTGTTGTTTTTTTAATTTTCCACAAAAAAAAAGGGCCGGGCCTCAAGGAAAACCCAAAAATTAAAGTGGGAAACCTTTTTTGGTAAGTCTTTTGCTCGGGTTTCATAAACCACAATTTTTTTTAATGAGGGCCCTAAGCCAATTTTGGTTTTGTTTGATTTAACAACAAACTGTAGGGTAATCAAAAATATACAGCTATCCCTCATTTTTTGCTTAAATTTTGGCAAAATTTGAAACAAAAAAAAAAAAAAAAAAAGTTAAATTATTTTTAAATGTTGTTAGAAACATTTAAAAATTTTTTAAAAAAAAATGAGTCACCCTGAGGGTTGCACATTTTGATTAAGAAAAACAGAAGTTTTTAAAATTGATGTAAAAAAACAACAGAGTTTATTTTAAAGGGTTTTTAAACACTCGACATTTTTTTTTTTTTTCGGGAAAATAAAACCCCCAATTTTTCCGGTAAAAGGCCCCCCTTTTTAAAATATCGAAAATGAAATTTTTTATTTCACGTATAAGACGAGATTTTATCATGTTCATAGTGATTTTTCCTGCTGTCTAATAAAATTACGTTGCTTGCCTGAGATGAGTTAGGAAAAAACCAAAGGGGATGTAAAAACAAAAAAAAAGATGTCCAACTGTTTTCCCCTGGGGCTCGCTTTGGGGGGAATTTCAAAGACATAAGCTTTTAAAAAAAAGAAATATCTTTTATAAAAAAGGGCATGCACATCAGCTTTGATTGGTTTTAAAGTTAATTTGGGAACATAAAACCCATTAAAAATATGATGTGAGAATTTTTAAATTTTTGGTAAAAATTTTCATTTTTTGAACTCCAAGACAACACATTTAACGAAACTGTTCAGTCCCCTTTTAAACCCCTTTTTTCCCCAAAATTTTACCTTTTTTGACCCCCTAAATAGATATCACATAAAGAGCCATCTGCAGAAAACCCCCAATTTTAAAACCCTTTCCCAAAAATTTAATTAAAAAAACCCTCTTTTCCAACCACTGGGGAGCAGCGAAAAAGAAATATAAACCTGATAAACTGGCAGGCAAATCGGGTTTTTTATGCTGTTCGCAAAAGGTTTTTTCAGGGTTTTCCCCCTCTATGGGGGAAAAGGGGTTAACAAAAACTGTTTCATTCACCTTTAAAATCCCCCCCACAGAAACAACCATAGTTTTAAACAGTAATTGTTCAAACAAGACATCTAAATAGTTACAAAAAAAATGCCAAATTTTTGTTTGGAGCTTTTTCCCCAAAAAATGATCCCCAAATTTTTAAACTCATTTTTTAAAGCATTTCAACGTGAATAGGTTTTTGGGGGGTTATTCTGTCTTCATTAAAGACAATGTAAACCAAGTTTTTTTTGCAAGATTTCCCGAAAGTTACTTAAATACTCAATTTTTTTGATTGTTTTTTCAATGTGGTTTACAGTCAACAACAATTTTGCTGGGTTTTTCAATTTTTGTTAAAAAGAAGAAGGAGGCGTATTTAAAAAGAAATCCCCACTTGAGTAATCAAAAGCCTGATTTGGGATTGATTTTTAGAGCAGAGGTAAAAAAAAATTGGGAAATGGAAAAAAAACAGACCAAAATTATCAGGGTTTCTTTATATGGGGTTTGGGTTTTTAAACTGGGCAAACTTTAAGATCAAAAAATTTTTAACAAAAAATGGCCTTGTTTTTTGGGGTTGGGTTTAATGGTTTTTATATGGTAATAAAATACTTTATTTATGTGATGGTGAAAGAAAAAGCCCGATTTCCCTATATACCATTTTTTTTTATTAAATTTTTTTTAGAGGAACCTTGGGAAACCCTTTACTTCATAAGACTATTTTACGCATTGGCAAACAGAGCAAAAACCCAGATCAAAAACAGCTCCCTTTAAAAAGTCCCTCTTTAAGGACTGTCCCGATCAAGGCTCCTCTGTTTGCCCATACAATATTGTATCTCAATTTCTAAAACAGTCCCCGGGGGGGCAAAAAAGAATTTTAATGCCATACACCATTTTTTAAATTCAGTTGATTTAAAAATTCACAAGTCAAAAATTTTTTTCAGAATATTTCATGAGGGAAAGGTGAACATTTTGGTTGAAACCTTACCCATCATCATATAAACCCTTTTTTTAATCTTTGCAAACAGAAAGACCCAGATCAGGGTAGTTCCTTACCTGGGTTTCTCACAAAGATGTCCTTTTCAGTAATACCCAAACCCGTGGGTTTGATCCAAGTTTTTGTTGGGCCCATTCTGATTATGGGGTTTTTTAAAGGGTTTTTTCAGTTTTCTCCCAACATCAAAATTTAAAAACCCTTTTAATTCCCAAAAAAATTCCCCCCAGAATTTTTTATAAGTGAGAATCCCCCCCCACTTTGGGAAAATAAAATCAACAAATTTTTTTTTATTGTTTTTTTTTTTATTAACCTGAGAAGACCGATGTCATTTAACTTTTTGATTAATAAAATTTGTCTTTTTTTTTTTTTTTTGAAAAAAAATATGTTTGGGATTGTTCAACTTGACCCCCGTTCTCTCTAAAATTGATAATTTTAAAAATTTTTTTAAAAAAAAAAATCCAATTGGGGGGGAATATATCTTATTTTTCAATATTTCTACATAATTTTTTGTTGAACAAATGGGGTTTTATTCACCACCCCTTTTCAGGGTTTTCCTCAAGAGAGGGGGTGGCGGAGGTTTGGGGGCTGGGCCTCCAAACCTTTAGGAACCGGGTCAAAATTGGGGAAATTTTTAAAAAAAAAAAAAAAAAAAATTTTAAAAAAATTAAAAAAAAAAAACCCCAAACACTCTGCCTCATACAATTTAAATCGCCTTCTAACCCATTTTGGGAAAGGGAAAAACCCTTAAAATATGTTTAAGCTATTTCTTTAAAAAGGGAGTATTCTTTTTGAAAATTTTAGGGGCGCCCCTTGTTTCCTTGCGTATATTGGGTTTTTTATTCCCGGGCCTGGCCCCGGACAGGGGAAAAAGGCCTTTTTCCTGGTCATGAAATGACCAAAGAAAACTTTGACACGTTTTAAAACCCTAATGACCTAATTATGATTTTGTCACCTGCAACATGTCTCCCAAAACGCAATGCAAGCAAATATATTTGGGTTGGGTCATTATATGAAGGTAAAAAAGCGGCTGTGGATTTGGGGGAAATAAAATGGGAAAGTAACAATGGGAAAAGTAATAAAAATAGATTAATTGACAGATGGTCCTTTTTTAACTCATAAAATGCCTTAAATACAGAAAAAAAATATTTTTATTAAGTAGTAGAGTTTTAAAAAATGCCTTGTATTTTTTTGCTTTTTTTTGGCAAAAAGGTATAGTGTCGACTTTCACATTTGGGGGGCCTGAATTTGAAACTAGCTCAGGGGAGTAGGGAAAATACTTAAATTTCATATGTGGGCAATTTAAAAAGTTTAGTCTGGAGCAATTTGGAGTAAGATCAGTATTAACTGTATACTTACTCACAGTAAAATTTTTCTTTTTTTTTCCTTTCCCCAAAACAGAGGGATTTTTACACCCTTTGGGAAACAGAGTAAAACCCCGATCAAAAAAGCTTATCTTGGGCTGTCAAATCAGGGTCTCCCCCGTTTGCTCATACAACATTTTTGCTCAGATTTTTACAGTCTAAAAAAGGGAAAGAAAAAATCAGTGTTTCATTTACCATAAAGTTTCCCGTAAATTTTTATTCAAAAAAGTTTGTAATTATTTTTTCAAGAATATTATTTAGGAAAAGGGTAAAAAAAGCTATTAGGGGACTTTCCTTTTTTTAAAAGGGCCAAATGGCTTTTTAGGGTCAAAATTTTTTTTTTTTTTTTTTTAAAAATTAAAACTTTAAAAAACATTTTTTTTTTTATCAAAATAATAGAAACCAAAAAAAGTAACATAAAACATCGGGAAACATTCCCTCTTTGATTTTATTTAAAATCAAAAAAAAGGTTTTAAAAACTGGAATTCTGCATGGTTGGCCCTTTTGAAAAAATTTTTGGGGAGGGGGGGGGCAAAAATTATTAACTGCCATTTTCTTTAAATTAAAAAAGAATGATAAATGTGAAATTTTTTTTATAATGCATTGAAAGAAAAGAGAAGAATTAAAACCCCAAAAAATTTTTCAAATGAAAGAACAAGGGGGCAAGGTTTAAAAAATCTTTTTTTAAATGGGTTTGACAAAATTTTACAGGGCAAGGGAATGAGGGCCCTCTCTAGTTAGACAAATTCACTTGGACTTGTTTTTATTCAGGGGTTTACATTATGGGGATGATTTTTACCAGAGATTGATAAATTATGAAGCAGTTTTTAAGGGGAATCATATATATAAAATGAATTTTTGGGCCCAATTTTTTTTTATTTTGGAAAATTTGGTTCCCAAAAAATTTTTTTTCCCCAAATTTTGGTTCCCTTTGATTGGTTAAAAAAATTTTTTGGTTCTCCCCCTCCAACAAAAAATTGGCTAATAGGTAAAATTTTAAACCCCCTTTTTATGGGAAAATGAAAAGAAAAAGAAAGGAATAAGGGTCAAAACCTTTTAAAATAAGATACCTGTAAGAAATTTGGGTACATTTTTGGGGCCCCTTTTAAACCCCAAACCCAAAATATTTAAGGTAACCTTAAAATATATTAGGGAAACCTTGGGTTATTTCCATTTAAAAACCCTGAGGTCCGAAATGTAAAGGAAACCTTAAAAGGTTTTTTACCTGAAACCTCTTTGTCTTTCTTTAACTTTTAAAGAAAATTCCCTTTTTTGGGTGTTTTATGAGTTTACTGCTACATATTTTATTATGGGAAAATCAAAAGGGAATAAGCACTCTCTTACACATCTGCTTACATTACATTCACCTCTGTTTGGGTTTAGAAGAAGTTCGAAAAAATTTTTTAATTTTAAAAGGGCGACCAATAGGGTCCAAAAATGTGAAATATATATAAACCCCCACTGGGGAACCCCTTTTCCAAAGTATTTTAAAAATTAAAAAAATTAAAGAAAAAAAAAGCTGTCTTTAAATTCGATATCCGGGAATCTGTAAATAATTTTTCATTTTTCAGACACGTTTCACGAGATAAGGGTTTAAATATTTCCCCCAAAAAACAATCAAAATTGAAAATTTTAAAAACTTTTTTGGGGATCAAAAAGTAATTTTTTCAAGTCCCCTGTAATTTTTTTTCCCCTTTTAAAAAAACCCTTAAAACCACATTTTTAAAAAGGGTTTTTTGTTTTTACAAGATTCTTGTCATTGACCCATTGCAGAGACATTAAAATTTAAAACAAAAGACAACTCTGCTTGGAATTTGGGTAATAACATGTGAATGGAGATCGGGGTGTATAGGGGGAAAAAACCCCCTACATAACGCAAACCCAATGGAAAGGGTTCCCCCCACATGAAAAATCTGGTGACCTTTCTTGGGAAACATGTGCTTTTGGTCAATTTAAAATTTCACCAACTTTTCCCCTTTTCAGAAAACGGGAAACCCCCAATGTTTTCTCTATGTTTTTTTTTTCCCAAAAAAACTGCCAAAAACGGGGAAACATTAATAATTTAAATAAAACATCTAATTTTCATTTGTCAGGTTTTTTCCCCCTTTCATTTTTTGATAGAACTTGGGATTTGTCAGGTTTTTTTTAAAAAACCCCCACATTTTTTTTAAATCAATTTATGCCACTTACAACCTGCATTTCCCCGTAGATGTGGGGTGGGTGGGAATTTGGAAAAAAAGGGGAAAAAAAAAATTTTTAAACAGAGCGTATAAAGTTAAGTTTAAAAAAGATGATTAGCTTGCGGAAAAGGGGGGATTGAGGGAACCCTGCAATGAATAAATATGAAGTAAATTTCCGCGGGGGTTTTTGCCTTTGATTATAACCCTGGTTTTTTTCCATTGGCAGCCCTTTTAAAACTGAAGGACTGTCACCGTATTTAATCTAATAGTTTTCCAGGGGGAAAGTTAATTTTTTTTTTTTTTTTTTTTAAACTTTTTTTTTTTAATCTGTAGAGGGAGGGGAGTGGTTTTTTGGGATTTGGGTTTCTTTTGGGGACCCTTTTTTTTTTTATTGGGAAAAACCCTTTTTTTTTTTGCACAGATGACTGAGTAAAAACCTGAAACTTCATATTGTTGAGAAATTTGAGGGAGCCTTCTCTGTTTGCCTATGCTCAAATGAGTGGATAAGGGAAAGCACCCCAAAAACCAAGGGACTTAGATTTCATAAAGACCAAAAAAGGCTCCTTTTTTTTTTGTAGAGCCATTATAGACAAGGATAAACTTTTGAGTTTTTTTAAGGGGGGGGCATTAATCGGAAAATTTTTAAAATGAAAAAGAGTTTTAAAAAAGGGGTAATTGGCCGGGGGCGTTAAAAAAAGGGTTTTACGGACTGAACCAGATAGTTTAAAAAATCCCGGGAGAGTTTTTGTTGTTGGGTTTATTCTTTTAAAGAAGAAAAGAAAAACAACCTCTTGACCTGAACAGGGTTTTTGTATAGAATAACAAAAAGTAGATATACCCCCTTTGGGTTTTTAGGTATTCACGGGTTTTTTTGAAACCTCGACGATGAAAGACGGCTTGAAACCATTCCTGGGAAATTAAATGTGACCCGTGTCATGTGAAATTTTACCCCCAGATGTTTTTCTTGCTTACAACTCTATAACTCAAGAGCCCTTAATAAGTGGTTTCAGTCGATTGATAGGGAAAAACTTAAGTGCTGGGGAGAGGGGGGGCTGGGGGGGGCAAATTCAAGTGAAGATGCGGGGGTATTATGGGGGTTTTAATTAATTTAACCCCGATATTGGAAAAATGCAAGGGAGATAAACCCGGGACCCTGCCCAAAGGCCCCCAGGTGTCGTTTCCCCGGGAATAAGAAGAATGGGGCAGAACTATACTCTCCCTTTCAAAAAAATTCCCCTTAAAAAAGAAAAAGATATTTTTTTTTTTTTTGAAAGTATGGCCAAAAATCTAAAATAAAGTTTTTTATTTCCCCATAATTAAACATTAAAATTTCTGTAAACTGTGTGAATTAACAATTTAAATTTCTGTAGCTGTTGAATGAGTCCGACTTTTTATTAAAAAACCGACACAAAACCACAAAAAATTTTAGGATTGCCAAGCCTCATTAAATGGGTTTTCCCTTTAGGCATTTTAAAAAAATTTCATTAGACCTTTTTTAAAAAGAGCTTTAAAGGGATCGTTTGTTTCGTATAGAAAGTTTTAATTGCATCTTTAAGTTTTTAAAATAAAATATAGTTTATGAACCAAAACCAAAATTTACATTTTCCTGTTAAATGGGCCAAACCAAACCTTGATTTTATCCCTTTTATGCTGAGGCCAAGCAAGGGGGGGAATTCCCTTCCACAAATTTTTTACCTGGGTGGAATCTTTTGGCCTCCGATTTTTCCCTTTTTAGGGGTTTTTTTTAAATTTCCCCCCCTTGGTATCGCTCAGAAATTTTTCGTAGGTAGTTCCTGGGAAAAATTTTTGGGTACTGGCGTGGGATCACCAAAACTTTTTTGGGATCATAACCCCTTGTTGTGGTATCACACCTCTTTCTGTGGGCATGTTATCACAGGGGAAAAAAACTGAAAATCAGAAAACATTATTACAAAAAACTTGAATGTATGCAGTTCTCAAATTTCATATAACCCAAAAATAATACATTTCACCTTCAAAAAAGAGTGTACCAAAATTTTTTACTATCTTAAAAAATTAAATAATTTTAACTAAAATTTTTAAAAAGAAACTGTATCTTTCCTTGTTTGCCATAGGAAACCCGAGAGACTGAAATTTTGTTATGGGTTCACCCCGGCATGTTTGATAACTGTGATCGAAAAAACCTTTTTCAAAAAAAATAAAAACCCCGAATGTCCCCTAAGACAAATTTGAGGGTTTATACAAAGGCCCCGGATATACGGTTCCCCGATCCCCAAATGTTTTTGTCATACCCGGGTTTCCCAGCCCTTTTAAATTTAATTTGAAACTATCCATTGATTTTAAAGCTGCTAAGAACTTGATATTGTTTATCGAGCATTGGGGGGTGCGCATTGGGAAAAGGTATATTCGCCCGAAAATTTTTTTTTTAGGAACGGGGATTTAAGTAACCCCGGGTTTGACAAAAATGGGGGATTTGGGTATTTAGAACCAAAACCTTCTGATCGCTGGGGGTTTTTTTTTTTTCCTAATTTTGATTTCTTTCGACAAAAACTTCTCCAAATGGGCTTCAGGTTTTTCTAAACGCTCTCTCAGATGGGAGGTTTCAAATGCTTGTCTGAAAGCAGACAGGGGTTTTTGCATTTTTTAACTAAAGGATAATGCAAAAACAAATCTAGCCCCCTGTTTTCGCATAAAACCCTCATCAAAAAGGGCAAGCTAAACCTTTCCTTTTTTTTTTAATTTTTTTTTTTTTTAAAATGTTTCCCCTTTGAAGGTTGCATGTTTTTATACACAAAAGCCCAAAATTGGGTTTAAATTTTGAAAGGGACGGGGGGAAAAAAATCGGGAAATTGCAAATTTTAAAACCTTTTTCCGCTTGAATAAGGGTCCCCGAACAACATGCACTCGGTATTTATTCTATAGTTCTGAAGATGATTAGAACCATGGCAGGCAAAAAGGATTATTTTGAGGGCTACGAAAAAAGTATAAATTAAATTTTAAATGGGAAAAAAAAATAGAAAAATTGGGGTTTTTTGGGGCGTGGAACTTAGATTTTTTTTAAAAAGGGGTTTCCTTTTTAAGGGAAAAGGGTTTTTTAGTAAATTAAAAGGAGTTTTTTTGGTTATCCCTAGAGATACATTTAAACTGGAAAAAGAAACAAAAAAAATTTTTTGGGCGTAAAATAATTGGGGGAAATTTAAAAAAATGAAAATTGTGAATTTGGGATTTATTTTCTATTTAAAAGGTAAATTGATTTAAAGTTTTTAGATTTAAAATTGGCAGATTTTTTTTTAGCACATTTAAAAAAATCTGACCCTTTTATTATTTTTAAAATTTAAAAAGGGGCCCAAAGAAAATTTTGTATAATGTTTAAACTACTGTGGGCTAAAAAATTTTAAAAAGGAAATATGCTTTTAAATAATTTTTTTATATCATATGATTCCCTTTTAAATAAAAGATTTTAAAAAATTTTTTTTATAGATAATTTGATTTCAACAATTTTTTTTTTAAAATCTTTAACCCCAAAAAAAAAAAACTTTTTTAAAAATTTTTGGTAAACAAATGACCCTGTTCCCGACAGTTCCTGAAAAAACCAAAATACAATTTATTCACCATTTAAAATTTAGTAAATTTAAAATTTTTTCATCAGGCATAAATAAAATCCAAAGAATATTCATGAGGGTTTTTAAGGGCCCTCCCCGACCCGTTTTTAAAACCCTTTGAAATGGGGGGCCAGTTGGGGGAAATTTGTTTTTTTATTTTAAAAATTTTTTAAAAAAAACATTAAAATTTTTCTTGATTTTAAAAAAATTTTTTTGAGGAAAAAATTTCCCCTTTTTGATGGGGACTTTTAAGGGGTAACCTACATTATGTGAAAAATCTGTTTTTTACAAACCTGGCTCCAATTTTCCCCCCAATACTTAACCTTAATTTAAACTTAAATTCCCAAAATAGGAAACACACATTCCCACCTTTTAACCAAAAATTTAATTTTTAAAATTAAAATTTAAAAACAAAAAAAAGGGAAAAGAAATTTAAAATTTTTTAAAAAAAATTTAAACCCCCATAATTTGAATAAGAAATGGAAAATTTTGGGAATTTAATTTTTTAAAAACAAAAAAAAGGAAAATGAAGAGTTGATGAAATTTTTTGTCCCCTTTTAAAAATTTTTTAAAGGGGGTTTTAAATTGGCGCAAAAAGTTTCCCGTGGAAATTTTACCCAAAAAAGGGCTTTTTAAAAACCCAAACTAAATACACTGGAAGATCCCTTACCCCAACTCAAATCTCTGTTTATATCTTAAACTTTTTAGTCATATTTTTTTAAAAATAAAAAATTTTCTTAAAAATATTTTTAAAATTTTTAAAATTGGGGCTAGGGAAACTTTCTAAATAGGCATTTTTTGGGTACGGGTTTTAGGGCCAAACCCGACTGGTTATAAAAAAAAGAAAAATTTTTTAAAAAACTGATCAAGTTTTGAATTTAACCTTTTTTGAAAAAAATTATGTTTTTTGATAGGTTTTTTGTAAAAGCATGGAGTCAAAGCAACTTGTGTGATAACTTCCTCTTCCAAGCAACAGTGAAAATGTTAGCAAAAAATTTTAAAAAAACACTTGAGATAAACTAGGCCTCAAAAACCATTTATATTAAAGAAAACATAATCTTTCATTGGGGAAAAACCAAATCGGAGGGGTTTTTTAAATATTGTATACAATGGGTTTGATTTCATTTTTCTTTTTATACTTTGGCTGCCCCCATTTATTTTTTCAACCCCCCTTAAAAAAGGTTTTTTTCCCAAATTTTTAAAAGTATTAAAACTCCTTTTCCAAACCAAAAGGGAAACCCCAATGAAAAGGGTTTTTTTTTAAAATTATTTTAAAAAATTAAAAAAAAAGGGAAAAAATTAAACCCCAAGTTCCAAAACCATTTTTACTTTTCCCAAAACATTTTGGGATTTAAAAAAAATCCCCACAAAAATTTTTTTCCCATTTTTTCAATTTCCCCATTTTTTTTAAAACTTTTTGGGTTAGGGCCCCAACTTCTTTTCCCTTTTTAAAAATATTCCCCAAAAAAATTTAAAAAACCAAATTTTTTTTGAAAAATTTCGGCTAAAAAACAAAAAAAATTAAAAGAAAAATTAAGCCAAAAAAAAAATGGGGGCAACCTGCCCTTAAATTGGGGGCCAATTAAAACAAATAAAATTTAGGGAAAAACCTTTTAAACCAAATCCTAAAGGGTGAATAAAAAGGGGAAACAAACCAAAAAAAAAGTGAAAATTTTGGGGGTTTTTTTGGAGCCCGGGGGTTTCAATTTAAAAAAAATTTTGTTCCCCCCAAAAAAATTCCTTCGTTTTAAAAGGCAAATATTCCCCCAAAACCCCGGGAAAAAAAGGGGTTAAAAAATAAAGGGGATTCCCTTTTCCTTTTTTAAAAAAATTTTTCCTTTACCAAAAAATTTTTTTTTTTTGAAAAGGTTTTTATAATGCAATAAATTGGGGCATCTTTCTTCATCTTTTTAAAATGAAAATGAACATATTCCCTTTCCCCCATAATACCCCCTTTTGACCGCCCCCCCAAAAGGGATCACATAAAACCGATCTGCAGAAAACCACAGTTTAAACCTTCCAAAATTTTAAATTTCAAAATCCCCATTTTCCCCCCCACTAAAAGGGGCAGCGAACAGCAAAAACCGGAACACCCGCGAGTTTTCCGCAGGCTGATCTGGTTTTATTTCTGTTCGCATAGGTCTTTTTTTGGTGTCCTCTATAAGGAAAGGGGTTTAAGAGACACAATGTCCAAAACAGACTTTAAAAGCTAAGACAAATTTGTTTTTAAAGAAGCTTAAAAGGGAAAAGTGGCCCCCCCTTATTAATGACTTAAAAATCACTTCCCTCTAAATTCAAATATTTTGAATCCTTTTGGGAAAAAACGTGAGTAATTAGACTCAATTTCCCTTTTAAAAATCATGTCTTGAGGTAAACAAGAATTTATCATCTTCAATATTAATATTTGAGGTTCCCAGATGTAAAATTTAATTTAATGGGGTTGGAAAAATTTTGGGTTTTTCCCAAATCATGAAAAAATTCACGAACCCTGTGACTTTTGAGAATTTTTAATGGGAAAAAAATGGTGAAAATCAAAGACTAGGGAAATGAATCTTATGGGCAGTTTTCCATTTTTTCTGAACTCTTTATTTCAAATTTTAAAAAGGGGTTTTTAGGGCCCTTGGGAAAAAGACCAGATCCACCCCCCTCTTTCATAAAATTTCCAGTGCAAAGTACTGGGCCCAACCCAGGAAATGTTTTTAAAAAATTAAACTTAAAATTGTAAAAAAATTTTAAAGGGGTTTTAAAAGAAAAGTTTTTAATTTTAAATTTATTAGGGCACTAATAAAATTTTTGAAGGCAACAATAAGTCCAATTTTTTTACATACATAATTGCAGTCCTAAAGGTTGGAAGCTTGAATTTCCCCTTTAGAGGCAAAAATTTTTTCCCTGACCCTTTTTCCCGTCCAAATAAATGTCCAACCCAGGAAACTCCAAAGGGTTTGTATTGGGTTGGGAACCTTTTCTTCCTAATTGATGTAAAAAGAAAACCCAGAACAAAAAAAACTTGATCAAATGCACTTGGGTTGGGGTTTTATATCTTTCAAAATTGGTTACCATAAAATTTTTCTTTTGAATTTTTCAATTGTACGATTTCAATTATGAAAAAAGGTTTCTCCTCACTATAAAATAAAAAAATGCATCGATCACACAAATAATTTTGTTCCATCCATCTTAATGGCAGGACCGCAGCCCTCATTTTCTTTGTATACACATGAAGTAAATGCCCCCTTTTATATCAAAAAAATGCCGTTAATCATAATGTTGTAATAATGGGAAATTTGTGTAAATCGCTCTGAAATTGGGTTTTCCCTATATAAAATTTTACTTTCATGGATACCAAATTTTAAATTTCGTTAATTTTATTGGTTTTTTGTCAATGTAATTTTTTGGGCCCATATGTATATGTTTTTCTCCCAAATTTTCTGGGTCTTTATAAAACGCTATGCTGGGAAAAAAAAGGGTTTGTTTTCTTTAATATAAATTTTATTTTAATTTCAACAGTTATTCATAAGGCAACAAACATAAGAAAAAGATTAACTTGACTGAATGCCCTTAAACCTTTTGGGTTAGCAATCTTTTCCTTGACTACAAGGCAAAAAAAATGTAAAACAGATGAAAAAAATTCCTTGGGCTGTTTTTCCCCCCCCAATACAATTTAAACTTCTTTAACTCAAACTTTTAACAGGCAAAAATTTTAAAATGCCTTTTTCATCTGCATTGGAGATACAAACGGTTTTCGGGTTTTCCCCCAGATAACCGGGGCATTCACTGAATTACTCAAAGCTGATATCAGATTACAAAAATTTGTTGGTTTCTTCGTTCCCTTTCAAAGTTCTATTTTCGTGTTTCTTTTTTATAGAACAAAACAGACTGGAAAAAAATACTTTAAAAGTTGTTTAAATTTTTACATTTTAAACACTCAAAAAACCCCTGCTGCAAAAAAACTTGCGACATGCGCAAGCGAAAGGATTTCACCCGAGTAGGTGTGAAAACTGAACAACACTTTTTTTGAGCGGGGCCCTTAATTTAGCTGTTAAATGGCAATTTGAACCTTTTAGTTGTTCAATTTCCCGGGCCAAAAATTTCCCTTCCATCTGTTCTTTGTTCCATCGTAACTTTTTAAAATTGAATTAAAAGAACAAATTTAACTGGACCCCGAATTACTTTGCATTTACACCATCATTTCCCTTCCAAAAACATTTCAATTTAAAAGTTCTGGGCTATGTTTTAAAAATTTTGAATTGAAGGGAAAAAAAAACCCTTCCAGATAAAATTTTTAAAGGGTCGAAAAAAAAAAAACAAAAACCTTTTTTATCTTAAACATTTCCCCCCGCTAAGCAAATGGAAACATATCCAAATTATGCATGAAGCCCCAAAAATATTTTCAAGACTGGGACACCTTTTTAAATTATCATTTGATCACATTTCTTAAAAAAACTAATAAAACCGGGTCAAAATTTTGTAACATACTTAAAACCCTATTAAAACTAAAAAGGCCCTGGTTTAAAAACTGAGTAAAAAATTTTTAAATTAATTTTCAAAAACACAAACCCAAACCGTACCAACAGTCTCCTCTAAATAAAAAACTAACCCGAAACAAAAACCCCGGGGCTGGGTTTCCCAGCCTAAGTTAGAAAAAATTTAAAAACCCCTAAAAGCAGTGGGCCTGTAAACAAAGCCCTATTGGGTTTCCCCGCTTGAATGTTAAAAAAATTTAAACCCCTAAATTGCAGGGACCGTAAAAAAACCATGATTGGATTTTCCCGCTGTGTGTAAAAAATTTTTAAACCCCTAAAAAACGTTTGGGCCTGTAAACAAAGCCCTGATTGGAAATTTTTTCCCTTTTAAATGTGTAGAAAATTTTAAACCCCCAAAGCGTGGGCCTGTAAACAAAGCCCCGTGAATTGGGGTTTTTCCCCCCTTTGAAAAAAGGAAAATTTAAAACCCTCAATAGCGTGGACCTTTAAACATAAGCCAGTTAATTTGGAAATTTTCCCCGCCTGAATGTTAGAAAATTTTAAACCCCTCAAAAAGCT
>CM037794.1:13522456-13552053 GCA_021229015.1 Solen grandis
CAGTATGACACTTGTTTCAAGATGTACCATCTGTGAAAATTTAGAGTAAATCCGACCATAAATGAGGGCTGTAAGCGCGGACACAATTTTCACTATTTTTAAAGCTATGACGTCATGTGACTCATAGGCTGCTGATAATCATGAAATCAAAATTTCCTCACGTGACTAATTACTAGTAAAAATTCATCGTCCCAGGACTATGCAACATGTAAACTAAGCATTTAGTTAGGAAGAAGAAAAGAATTATAAAAATAAAAAAATGACGTCACGTGACGTCATATGACGTTTATTTTCACATAATTTTTTAGACACAAAGAAAACCTACTAACTGACAAAATTTCAACTTTCTTCTCAAATAGGACAGTTTTTATAAGCATTAAAAATTGACGTCTTTGGTTCGAATCTTGGATCCGCCATAGATGCTTGGACTTTTCAAATTTTGAAAACGGACACCGGTATACACAATAAAGAACGTAATATACACATTCTGTGAAAATTTGATGAAAATCGGCCCATTAATAATGGCTCTGGACCGTGTACAAACTTACGTATCAATTTCAAATGTGACGTCATATGACGTCATAGGCTTCTGAAAATCATTGAAATCGAAATTTCAGCGTCCTGAATCATTTGTCATTGAATTTTCATTGCCCTTTGACAATTTCAACATATAGAAATACTCTAATTAATATTAGAAATACATTATCATATAATGACGTCACGTGACGTCATATGACGTTTATTTTCACAAAATGTTTAAAACTTCTAGAGACCTATATACTGACTAAATATCAATCTTCTATCTCAAATAGGACTGATTTATAAGCATTTAAAAATTTACGACCTTGGTTCGAATCTTGGATTCGCTATAGAACCTT
Source organism: Solen grandis (assembly GCA_021229015.1). Taxonomy (NCBI): domain Eukaryota; kingdom Metazoa; phylum Mollusca; class Bivalvia; order Adapedonta; family Solenidae; genus Solen; species Solen grandis. Next base: position 13,523,335 of record CM037794.1, read on the forward strand.
GGCAATTTCGAATTTTGAAAAACGGACACAGGGATACACAACTAGAGCCTAACATACACATTCTGTGAAATTTTGATGAAAATCGTCCAGAAATAATGGCTGTAGACCGTGTACAAACTTTTTCACGTGACGTCAAATCTGACGTTATATGACGTCATATGAATATATAATTCATTGCATCCGAAAGCTCATGGTTTGAAATATATGCCATAAAATTTTCATTGTTCTGAGTCAATGGCAACACCTCGAAATTAACACAAATATAAGAGGAAGAAAAAAAAATAAGAAGAAGAAGAATAATAAAAAAACATACAAACCCAATATGACTCTCTGCCTGTAGCAGAAAGTCCTAACTAGATTTCATTCGTTAATACGAATGATAGGACTTTCTGCTACATTTGTCAAATACTAAAAGCAAAAAAAGTAAGAGGATATGAAATTGCAGCCTTTAACTTGCTTTTGTATGCCAATAACTTAAATGAACTTTGAAAAATAAACCGTTTAACTTGGAGGAAATGGCAAAAGTAACTGAAAATCATTTTTTTTATAATGATTTATTTAACTTGGACTATTTTTATAATCTATGTTACAAATCAAATTTATTTAAAATGCTTACAATTCGAATTCCATCCTGTAATAATGACTGTAGACCGCGTACAAGAGTGTGTAGACAACGTCAAGTTTGATGTCACATGACATCATAGCATAAGAAAATCAATGAAAGGAAATATTAAGTATCTTAAATATATCAAGTAATTTTTCATGCTCCTTGCAACTTTGCAACATATAGAAATTAACGTGTAGATATATTAACATTCTTTTTGACCTTATGACGTCAAATAACGTTAATCCTCACAGAATATAAATAAGTCTTAAAGACTAATATTCAGTCCAAATATCAACTTTCTAAATCATCTCGAAGCGATTTATATGTTTTTGAATTTGACGTCAATGTTTCGAACTTGGATTCGCCATAGAACCATTGCCTTTTCGCCTTTTCGAATATGTAAAACAGGACCCGGGATACACAACTAGAGCGTTACATATACATTCTTTGAAATTTGCTGAAAATTGGTCCAAATTAATGGCTGTACACCGCGTAAAACCTTTTTGTCCTGACGTCAAATCTGATGTGATATAACGTCAAATTAATATGAATTACATTGCATTCTAAAGCATTTCTAAAGTATATACCATAAGATTTCATGGTCCTGGGAAGTTAACAACATATTAAATTTACGCGTATATATCAGAAATAATTTTTGACCTTATGACGTCATATGACGTCAAATGACGTTCATCTTCATAGAATGTAAAGCACTCTTGGAGACTTATTTACTTTCCAAATATTAGATTTCTAACTCATCTGGAAACGATTTTATACGTATTTGACGTCAATGGTTCGAATAATTGGATCCGCCATAAAACCTTTGCATTTTGAATTTGGAAGAACGGACACCGGATGCTCAACTATAACCTAATATACACTTTCTGTGAAATTTTTATGAAAATCGTTCATAAACAATGGCTGTAGACCGCGTACAAACTTTTGTAGCATATGCATGTGTACGTCATATGACGTCATAGGCATATGAAAATTGTAGAATTCAAAATAACAGTGTTTGAAGCATAAGTCATACAATTTTCATTTCAATGGACCATTTGAACATATAGCAATTTTCTTGTAAATATTAAAATATATTTTCATGTAATGACGTCATGTGACGGCATATGACGTTCATTTTCACAAAATCTTTCAGTCACCCGAAGACCTACATAATGACAAAAAATCAACTTTCTATCTTATATAGGACCGATTTTATAAGCTTTTAGAATTTGACGTCCTTGGTTTGAATCTTGGATTCGCCATAGAAACTTGGTCTTTTCGAATTTTGAAAAACGGAAACCAGCACGTACAACCAAAACTTAATATACACCATATGTGAAATTTTGATTAAAATCGGTTCATAAACAATGGCTGTAGTCCGCGTACAAACTTTTGTAGTATATGTCAAGTGTGACGTCATATGACGTCATAGGCATTTGAGTTCCATAGAAATGAAAATTTCAGCATCTGAAATATACGCCGTCAAAATTTCATCGTCCGAAGACCACAGCAACATACAGCGATTGACTTGTACATATTATAATACATTTTAGTCTGATGACGTCATGTGACGTCCATATTCATAACATATAAAAAAAGTTATGGAGACTTTCTATCTTATATAGGACAGATTTTATAAGAATTTGAAATTTGACGTCCTTGGTTCGAATCCTGGATGGCCATTTAACCCTGGTCTTTTCGAATTTTGAAAAACGGACACCGGGATGCACAACTAGAACTTAATATACATATTTTGTGAAAATTTGATGAAAATCGGTTCATAAACAATGGCTGTAACCGCGTACACACTTTTGTTGCATATTTCAAATGTGACGTCATATGACGTCATAGCTATAATATATCATAGAAATCAAAATTTCAGCGTTTGAAGCATTATGTCATTAAATTTTCATTGCCCTTAGACAATTTCAACATATAGAAATATTCTTGTAAATATTAGAAATACATATCATATAATGACGTCACGGACGTCATATACATTTAAATTTTCACAAAATGTTTAAAACTTCTAGAGACCTATATACTGACCAAATATCAACTTTCTATCTTAAATAGGACAGATTTTATAAGCATTTAAAAATTTACGACCTTGGTTCGAGTTCACTATTTTAGCTGTGACGTCATGTGACGTCATAGGCTGCTGACAATCATTGAAATCAAAATTTCCCTCACGTGCCTAATAACCCATAAAAATTTCATCGTCCTAGGACTATTGCAACATATTAAAATAAGCGTTTAGTTAAGAAGAAGAAAATAATAATAATAATAAAAAATGACGTCACGTGACGTCATATGACGTTTATTTCACATAAAGTTAAGACACCCAGAGACTACTAACTGACAAAATTTCAACTTTCTATCTCAAATAGGACAGTTTTTATAAGCATTTAAAAATTTACGTCCTTGGTTCGAATCTTGGATCCGCCATAGATGCTTGGACTTTTCGAATTTTGAAAAACGGACACCGGTATACACAATAAGAACGTAATATACACATTCTGTGAAAATTTAGTGAAAATCGGCCCATTAATAATGGCTCTGGTCCGTGTACAAACTTTCGTAGTCAATTTCAAATGTGACGTCAAATGACGTCATAGGCTTCTGATAATCATTGAAATCGAAATATCTGCGTCTGGATCATTTGTCATTAAATTTTCATTTCCCTTCGACAATTTCAACATATAGAAATACCCTTGTTAATATTAGAAATACATTATCATATAATGACATCACGTGACGTCATTTGACGTTTATTTTCACAAAATATTTAAGACTCCCAGAGACCTATATACTGACCGAATATCATCTTTCTATCTCAAATAGGACCGATTTTATAAGAATTTGAAAATTTACGACCTTGGTTCGAATCTTGAATCGCTATAGAACCTTGGACTTTTCGAATTTTGAAAAACGACACCGAGATGCACAACTAGAACTTAATATACACAATCTGTGAAAATTTGATGAAAATCGGTTCTAAACAATGGCTGTAGACCGCGTACAAACTTTTGTTGCATATTTCAAGTGTGACGTCATATGACGTCATAGGCATATGAAAATCATAGAAATCAAAATTTCAGCGTTTGAAGCATGTATCCTTAAATTTTCATTGCCCTTAGACAATTTCAACATATAGAAATATTCTTGATAATATTAGAAATACATTATCATATAATGACGTCACGTGACGTCATCTGACATTTATTTTCACAAAATGTTTAAAACTTCTAGAGAACCTATATACTGACTAATATCATCTTTCTATCTTAAATAGGACAGATTTTTATAAGCATTTAAAAAATTTACGACCTTGGTTCGAATCTTGGATTCGGTTAAAACCATGGACTTTTCGAATTTTGAAAAACGGACACCGGGATGCACAACAGAACTTAATATACACAATCTGTGAAAATTTGATGAAAAACGGTTCACAAACAATGGCTGTAGACCGCGTACAAACTTTTGTAGCATATTTCAACTGTGACGTCATATGACGTCATAGCTATATGAAAATCATAGAAATCAAAATTTCCTCACGTGACTAATAAGTCATAAAAAATTCATCGTCCTAGGAGTATTGCAACATAGAAAAATAAGCGTTTAGTTAGAAGAAAAAAAGAATATAAGAAGAAGAAGAATAAACATAACAAACCCAATAGGACTTTCTGCCGAAAGGGCAGAAAGTCCTAATAAACATAACAAACCCAATAGACTTTCTGCTTTAGGCAAAAGCCTAACTAAGATTCGGAAAACGAATGATAGACTTTTTTAAAGAGGGTTTTAAGCAAAAAGCGGGAGATAGAAATTTCAGTATTGATCACCTCGGGTTTTTTCATGTTCGGAACAATTGACATTATATTCCGAAATAAGTGCAAATGAAAAACAAAATATAGTCTGTAGTAACATGATGTCAAGACGTCGGACTGACTGCAAAACTTGATTCATTTAAAGGTCCTAAGTTCGAATCTTACTTTCCACAATCTTGGTTTTTTCGGAATTAAGGTTTAGCTGTAAAATATTCACCCTTATTTCAAGTTCCCATCTGTAAAAATTTGAAGAAAACTGTTTAAATGGCGGTGTAGAGCGTAAAAAACCATTTTCCACTATTTTTAGCTCGACGTAGGTGACGTCATAGGGTGCTGAAATGCTGTTGCAAAAAAAGCCATCTTTCCTGCAAAAACCTAATTTTTTCTTATTGAACAACTGGCATCTTTTCGAAGTATTGCCCAAATTAAAAATAAGTGGTATGCAAAGACGTCCTAGACGTCACAATTCAAAATATTTGTTAAATGCTCAAAACTGCAAACTTGTAAGTTTCAACTTTTCTATTCCCTGACTTTCAATCCTAAAATGAAATATGTGGTCCATTTTCGAATTTATTTCAGCCACAAACTTCGGTTCTGTCTTTATTTGAAACTGGCATCTTCGAAATCATCCCCAAATATAAAAAATTAAAAGATTTTTTAGACGACTGACGACTTTTACGTCAGACCAAAACATTTAAGAAATTATGCAAAACGCAAACTGTGTAAGTTTTCAACTTTCTATTTATCCTGAAGCCTTTAATCCTAAAATAAAAATTTTGGGTCCTATGTTTCAATTTTTTTCACCCGCGAACTTGGGTTTCTTTGGGAATTTTTGGGTTAGCTACAGGATATCACACCTTAGTTTCAAATGTACATCTTTGAAAATTTGAAGAACATCCGCCATAAAGGCGGCGTAAGCGTGAACACCATTGTTCACTATTTTGCTCTGACGTCACATACGTCATAGGGGGTGAAAATTTTTTTTTTTTTAAAAAGCGCAACTTTACTGTCAAAACCTGAAATTTTCATTATTTTGAACAACTGGCATCTGTCGAAAAAATTTTCCCTAAAATGAAAATTAAGAATTGCTTATGACGCACATGACGTATATGACGTCCACCAAAAATTTTGAGAAAATTAAGCGGCTGCAAACGTGAAGTTTCAACTTTTTATCTCATCCGAGCCCTTTTTCCTAAAAAGAAATTTTCGGTCCTATGTTCGAATTTTATTTAATCCACGAAATTCGGTCTTCGGAATTTCGGGTTCTGAAGGGAAAGCACACCTTTCTTTTAAGATGTACCATCGTGAAAAAATTTAAAAAAAAATCCGACTTTAAAAAACGGCTGAGAGCGCGATCAACATTTTTTCACTATTTTAGCTGTGACGTCATAACGTCATAGGGTCTGACAATCATTGAAATCAAAAAATTTCTCAAAGTGACTAATAACCCTTAAAAATTTCATCGCCTGGACATTGAACATATTAAAATAACTTTTTTAGTTGGGAAGAAGAAAAAATAATAAAAATTTAAAAAATGACGTCACGTGACGTCAATGACGTTTATTTTAATAATTTTTTAAGACACCCAAACCTACTAATGAAAAAATTTAACTTTCTTTCTCAAATAGGACATTTTTTTATAAGCATTTAAAAATTGACGTCCTTTGGTTCGAATTTTGGGACCCGCCATATATGCTTGGATTTTCGAATTTTAAAAAACGGATAACGCTATCCCCAAATAAGAACTAAAAAAAATTCTGTGAAAATTTAATGAAACGGCCCTTAATAATGGCTCGGACCGTGTAAAACTTTCGTAGTCAATTTAAAATTGTGCGTCATTGCGCATGGGTTTCTGAAAATCATAAAATGAAATTTCGCATCTGAACATTTGTATTAAATTTTCATTGCCCTTCGACTTTTCACATAAGAAATACCCTTTTTAATATTAGAAATCTTTAAAATAAAAATGCGTCACGTACCCCATATACTTTATTTTCACAAAAAATTTTAAGACTCTTAGAGTCCTTATACTGGCCAAATATCATTTTTCTATTCAAAAGGCCCGGGTTTTTTAAAGCATTTAAAAAAATTTTACGCCCTTGGTTCGAATCTTGGAAATCGCTATAGAACCTTGGACTTTCGGTTTTGAAAAAACGGACACGGGTTGCACAACTAAACTAAAAATACAATTCTGTGAAAATTTGATAAAAATGGGTTTTCATAAACAATGGCTGCAGACCGCGTAAAAACTTTTGTAGTTTTTCAAGTGTAGTCAATGACATATAGAGATATGAAAATCATAGAAAAAAAATTTTTCACTTTTTAAAAACCATTTGTCTTTAAATTTCTTTGCCCTTTCCCAATTTCAACTTTAAAAAATATCTTGTTAATTTTTGAAAACATTATCATTAATGACTCACTGACGTATATGAAAATTTTTTTTTCACAAAAGTTTAAAACTTTAAAACCCTATATACACTAAATATCAATTTTTAAACTTAAATGGGACGATTTATAACATTTAAATATTACGCCCTTGGTTCGAATCTTGGATTTGCTATAGAACCAGGGGACTTTTCGAATTTTAAAAAAAACGGAACCGGGGATGCACAACGACCCAACATAACATTCTGTGAAATTTTTGATGAAAATCGTCCATAATAAGGGCTGGACCGCAAAACAAATTTTTCACCTGACGTCAAATCTGACGTTAGTGAGCCATATAATATGAAATTCATTGCATTCGAAAGCTCAGGGTTTGAAAATACCATAAAATTTTCATTGTTCTGGGCCATTGGCAACATACCGAAATAAACAAAATACAAGAGGAAAAAAAAAAAAGAAAAAATAAAATAATAAAAAAAAACTAAAAAACCCAATATGACTTCTGCCAAAAGGGGGCAGAAAGCCCAAATAAACGTAAAAACCCAATAGGATTTCTGCCGAAAGGGCAGAAATCTAAAAAAAGAAAAGAAAATAAACAGTACAAACCCTAGATTTCTGCTTTAGGAAAAAAGTCCAATAAAAAAATAACAAACCCAATATGACTTTTTTTGCCAAAAGGGCAGAAAGCCCTAATAAAAGAAGAAGAAGAAGAAGAAGAAGAAACAGTAAAAACCCATAGGACTTTCTCCCAAAAGGGGGCAAAAAGTCCAAATAATAAGAAAGAAGAAGAAGAATAAACAGTAAAAACCCCAATGGACTTTCTGCTTTAGGCAAAAGTTTAAAAAAAAAACATAAAAAACCCCAAATAGATTTTCTGCCAGTAGGCAAAAGCCCCTAATAACTAACTTCTTTTTTCTGGACAAAGAAAGGTTTTCTGCACTGAAAAACAATGCAAACCTGATCAAACTTATTTTTTTTTTAAAATACACCATTTCAAAAATGAAGAAAAACCGCCCCCGAATTTACAGCTGAAGTGCAAACATAAAAAAATGCAAGGAAATCTGTATGTCATATAACAAAATTTAAATTTTAAAGTCTTGCATTAAAAAGGGGAATGTGACTTGTTTTCTTTAAAAATTTCATAATGTAATTATTCCAAAACCCATCTTTAAGGTAATACAATAATACCAATCTTGGTTCTGAAAGGGGAATCAAGACACTATCCTTTAAACATCAAAAAGGGATAAAATTTCCCTTTTCTACGAAAAAATTTTTTCTATATTTTCATGAAGTTCTTGTTCAATTGAAGGGGGCCAGGCTTTAAAAATAATTTACTGTTTCACATTTTATTTTTAAATGTAACAAAATAAAAAAATTTTTTCAGAAATTTTTACTTTCACAACTTCCCTTATATGATGCCCGATTAAAAAAACCGGGGTACCTTTAAGAAATCTTTGAATTTCAAAATTACTACGTAGTTTAAACCTATCTGTTTTTGCGATAATAAAGTTATCCCCCCCCCAAAAAACAAAAATCGGCAAAAGATATTCATTCAACAAAACCCATTCGAAAAATAACTTAATAATTAATAACTTCATTAAGATCTGATAAAAATTAAAACCGCTTTGATCAGAAAAAAAAATTTGTTCTTTATGATTTTTTCAAAAAAGGGGGCCCAAGGTGGCCCCTAAAGCCCTTCACCTTAAAAAAAACTCTTTCATTGCAGTACAAGCGAAAAAAATACATAGTTGTACTGAAAAATAACCATCAGATTTTTATAATTCCACAACAAAAAAGAGCCGTTATCGAATTTTTGAAGTCAAACTTAAATAAAAATTATGCCTTAAAAACAAAAATTTTAAAACCCAAAAAAGGGGGCGTAACTCCTGACCTAATTGGGCCGATGTCAGCATATTATCGAACTTGGCAGAAAATAGGCTAAAACATTGTTCTAAAGATTGAAGATGATTCTTCAAAAAGAAGATGCTAGAGTGAAATAAAGTGAAAAACATTTCCTAATCAAAAGGGGGCATAACCCTGCCCTAATTGACAGTTCACCAAATCGAATTATCCAAAAGAATAGGCAAAAAAAATTGTCATAGAGTTTAAAGATGATTCTTAAAATGAAATGCAAGGGTGAAAAAAAACTAAAAATTGGCATTTTAATATTTAAAGGGCAAAACTCATGACTTATAAACCGAAATCAGCCATAATAAAATTTTTTTCCGAGTTTTTTAGGGTAATAAACATTGTAAAAGTTTAAATATTGTTTAAGAAATAAAGATGCTAGAGTGCAAAAAAAGGGGGAAAATTTTGGCATTTTTTTAAAATTAAAAGGGGCAAATCCTGACCTAAGAATTAATGTCACCCAAAAACAAATTGGCCGTGAGGGGATTAATAAACTTTGTCATAAATTTTTAAGATATTGCTTAAAAAATAAGATTTTAAGTGAAAATGAAAATGACAATGTGAAATCTAGCTTTTTAAATTTTTAAAAAGGGGCTAACTCCTTCCCTAATAGGGGGATTCACCCCATAATGGGCCTTGCCAAATTTTAGGGAAAAAAAAACATTTTTATAAATTTTAAGTTGATTATTTTAAGAAATAAAATTGCAAGTGCAAAAAAAACTAATTGGGGACAAAGGGGGAAAGGGGCGGATTGACGGCAGACGGAGGGACAGGGAATTCATCGATTTTTATTTTCACTTACACATGGCTCAGTGAGCTTAGAATTAATTGTTTCTTAAAAAAAAGCAATAAAGTGATTAGGACTTTTGCAGAAGTGCATGAAAAAGGGTAAAAGAAATTTTTTAATTCTCATCTAACTTCCTTATATGATGCCCCAATTTTTAAAAAAAGAAAGGCTTTTATTTCCAAAAATTCATTTGTTTCATTTTTCAATTTTCTGTTAGTTCTGAGATATAAAAATTTTTTTTTTTTCAAAGAAAGCAAAAAATCGGCAAAGCGATGTCATGTTATTATTGCCCTTCGAAAAATAACTTTAAAATTAAGGCCCGACATTAAAATCTGCATACCATTGGAACCAATTTGCACACGCAAAATACTTTCTTTTTTTATTTTCAAAAGAAAAATAGTTTTTAGAAAAAAACAATAAAAATAATAGGGAAAACTGCAGAAATGCATGAAAAAAGGGTTTAAATGATTTTATTTTTTATCTAACTTCCTTATGGGATTCCGAGTCCAATTTAAAACGCTAGGTACCATTAGAAAGCCTTTAATTTTTCCAACATTTCACGTGTTTAAAGTTCAACTTTTCTATTAGGGGTTTTGAGATAAAGAAATTTTTTTTTCAAGAAAAGGGGAAAAAATGGGAAAAAGTTTTCTGTCATTATTGCCTTTTGACAAATACCTTTAAAATTTTATGGTCCGATCATTAAAATCTGCATATCATTAGAACCGCTTTAAACACATTGAAAAAAAAAATTTTCATATTATTTTAAAAAAAAATAATAGTTTTTTCGAAAAAAGGAATCAATATGGGGACTTATGGGAGTGCATGAAAAAAGGGTTTTTTACTGAATTCTTATTTTCATTAACTTCCTAATTTTGCCCCAATTTTAAAAGCGGGTACCTTTTAGAAAGGTCTTTTGTTTTTCCCACAATTCACTCGCTCAAAATTTTATGTATCTTTAAACACTTTGTAGATACGGGGGGGTTAAACCCTTTGACACAGGCACAAAGGGGGTAAATATGTCATACGTTTTGTTTTTCTTTATAACTTAAGAATATTGGGTCAATTTTTAAAAATTTAAACCCCAAAAAAAGGGCCCCGGGGCTTTACAAAAAAATTTATATTCATACCTTATTAAAAAAAAATCAAAAATGATCGGATAAAGTAGTTTAAGTGCGCTTGGGGTTGCAGCTTTTTTTGTTTTTCGCAATAACTTAGCTTTTAAACCCCCGACTTCAAAACTTATATCGTCTGAAAGAATTTCAAAGCACTAAAAATTATATGCAAGGTCTCGATAAAAATTTTCGTTTTTGAATTTTAAGGCCGAAAAAAAAACCAAAATTGACATGTCCCTTGCCCTTAGCTTTTTTCCCGGAAGGGGAAGTGATGTGACAAAAAAGGGGCTATGTTGCACCTTCCGTAAAAAAATTTTATCAAATCGGTAAAAAACTTTTGTCTTCCAGTGCTAAAAAAAACCGAATTTTTTTGGATAAAAAATTTGATAACGCGTCATGACGTCTTTTTACGTCATACGCCCAAATCTTCTCAAACCAAAGAAATCAAATAGGACACATATTCTGCCAAATTTCATGTTTTTTAGCTTTCTAAAAGCTTCGAATACTTCAATCATTTTCTGGGCCCCAAATTCAAAATTGGTTCACCATAGATCCTTACTTTTCAAAAAATTGCAAAACGTATTAAAACCTGCACAACAAGAACAAATATATAATTCTGTGAAAAAAAACAAGTAAATCGGTCCAACTACGGGTGTAACTCAACAACTTTTGTAGCTTTTTTTAGCCCTGACGTCATGTGACTCACATAAGAAAAAATTAACGATCAAAAACGCCAAAGTCACGTCAACTATTAAAATTTCCAGCTGCTACTCATCGCAAATGTTTTTTAAATTTTAACCTCAAAAAAGAAAAAAATAGAATAAAAATAAAACCCAACTTTTTTGTTTTAACAAAAGATAGGCTTTTGCACTGCAAACCATGAAAAACCGGTGTTTTTTTTGAAATTTTTGGGAAAACCCAAAATCCGCACAATGAAGTCGTAATATTAAATTCTTGAAAATTCCATGCCAATCCTTCTAATGACGGCGTGCAGCCGGATGAACTTTGTAGTTATTTATTTTCTGACGTCATGTGACTATATGAAAATTTTTAAAAATTTAATCTAAATGTTTGATTATTTCACAGGGCATTTAATTTGCATTTTTATGAAGCTTTGCACTGAGTAAATTGCATCAAAATCGGAAATTCTTAAACTTGATGACTCATAAGACGTCATATCGTTCTCTTACAAAACAAAAGGAAACACAGAGTTAAATCTCGCCAAATATCAACTTTCTATCTCATCGAAATGATTTTTACGTATTTAAATTTTTATCCTTGTTTCGAATCTTGGATCCCATAAAACCTTTCTTTTTCGAAACTTGGCAAACCCAAAATCCTCACAATGAGGCGTAATAAAACTTTTGTGAAATTCCATGCCAAACAACAAAAATGATGGTGTCAGAGCGACAACTTTTTTAGTTATTTTAGTTCGACGTCATTGAAATTATATGAAATGTTAAAAATTAACTAAAGTTCCTGATTTTCTACCAGGGCATTTAATTTCATGGGCTATGAGCTTTGCAACAGATAAATTGACATCAAGAATCGGAAAAACTAACAACGATGACGTCATATGACGTCATATGACGTTTCTTTACAAAATGCAAAGGGAAAAACAGAGATAATAAATTTGCCAAAAATTTAACTTTCATCTCCCTCTAGAAACGTTTTTTTTTCGTATTTTTAAATTGACGTCCTTGTTTTTGAATCTTGGTTCGCCATAGAAAAAAATTTTTTTTTTTTGAATTTGGCAAACTTATATAATCCTGCACAATGAATCGAATATATAACTTCTGTGAAAATTCCATGAAACCGTCCATAAATGACGGGTTAAAAGCGCGTCAAACTTTGGTACTATTTTTTGGTTTTTACGTCAGGACCATAGAAAATTTTCAACATTGACAAAATGAACATGATTCCCCAAAGGATTTTTTAAAATTTTCCCTTGTTTATGAACCCCCTTGCAACATGAATAAATTTTACATCAAAAATCGGAAATTCTATACAACATGAACGTCAAATGACGCTATGACGTTTTTTCTTTAATAAGCAAAGGGAAAAACAGAGAGATAATCTCGCCAAATATCAACTTTCTATCCTCTTAAAAAACGTTTTTTTTTATGGATTTGAAAAATTGACGTCCCTTTTTCGTCTTGGGTTCCCAAAAAACTTTTTTCTTTTGAAACTTGGGGAAAACCATTAAACCCGCACAATGAATCGTAATATTAAATTTTGTGAAAATTCCATGCCCAACCGTCATAAATGACGGCGTACAGCGCGTACAAAATTTTTTAGATTTTTAGTTCTGACTCATGTGACGTCATATGAAAAATTTAAACATTGAATCTAAAATTTATGATTACTTCATAGGGCATTAAATTTTCATGTCTTAGCCTTTGCAACTGAGTAAATTTACATCAAATAATGGAAATTCTATACAATTGATGACGTATATGGTCAATGAAAGTTCACTTTACAAAATCAAAGGGAAAACAGAACAATAATCTCGCCAAATACAAAAGTTCTATCTCATCTAGAACGATTTTTTTTTTGGATTGAAATTTGACGTCCTTGGTTGAATCTTGGATTCCCATAGAACCTTGTTCTTCAATCTTGGGAAACCAAAATCCTGCACAATGAGGTTTAATATTAAATTTGTGAAAATTCCATGACAAACCCCCATAAATGACGGGTGTACGCGCTCAAACTTTTTGGTTTGTATTTTAGTTTTTGACGTCATGTACTCATTAAAATAAAAAAATATTTCCAAAATGCCATTTCTTCAGGTGTTGTTGATATAAAATTTTTTTGCCAGCCTTCACAACTTAATGAAAAACAAAAGAAAAGGTGGAAAAAAAAAATAACTAACCTTTGTTTTGAACAAAAGAAGGGCTTTTTGCACTGCAAACCGACAAATGGTGTTTTTCGAATTTGGCAAAACCCATAAATCCTGCACAAAAAGCAATACAAACTTCTGTGAAAATTTCCCCAAACCGTCCATAAATGACGGGTGTACGCGCGGAGAACTTTGGGGACTTTTTTTAGGGTTTTTTGTCATGTGACTCATATGAAAATTTTAATCATTAAAAATTTTTTGTTTATGATTACCTTATGGGCATTAAATTTTCATTGTCTATGAACCTTTGCAACAAGTAAATTACATTCAGGAAACGGAAATTCTCTAAATTGATGACGCAATGACGCTAGAAGTTCATCTTTTCAAAAAAGCAAAGGAAACTAAGGGCTATAATCCGCCAAATATCAAATTTATCTCATCGAAACGATTTTTTTAAAGTTTTTAAAATTTGCGTCCTTGGTTTGAATCTTGGGTCGCCAAAGAACCTTGTTCTTTCGAATCTTGGCAAAACCATAAATCCCTTTACAATGAGGTCGTAATATATAACTTCGTGAAATTCCATGCCCAACTAAAAATAAATGAGGCTGTACAAGCGGACAAATTTGGTATTATTTTTGTTCTGACGTCAGGGACATCAGAAAAAAAAATTTTTAAACATTTTAATCTAAATTTTTTGATTATTTTTCAAAGAACATTTAATTTTCATTGTCTATAAGCTTTGCAATATGAGTAAAATTTACATCAAGAAATCGGAAAATTTTTTTAAAACTTGATGACGTCATATGACGTTTATCTTTTCAAAACAAAGGAAACACAAGAGAAAATCCGCCCAAAAATAATTTCAAACTCTCTAGAATGGATTTTATATGGATTTGAAAATTTTCGTCCTTGGGTTTGAATCTTGGAAGCCATAGAACCTTGTTTTTTTCAATCTTGGCAAAACCATAAATCCCGCACAAAAGGGCTTAATTATAACTTCTGTGAAAATTCCCCAAAAATCCGTCCATAAATGCGGGTGTACAGCGGTACAAAATTTGGTAGCTATTTTTTAGTTCTGACGTCATGTGACTCTATGAAAATTTTAAAATTTGATCAAAATGTTATGTCACCTACAAAGGACTTTTTAAATTTCCCTTTTCAGAACCCTTGCAACTGAGTAAATTACATCAAAAATCGGAAATCTAAAACTTGATGACGTCATAAGACGTCTAAAGACTTTTACTTAACAAAAAGCAAAGGGAAAAACAGAGACAAAATCTCGCCAAAATCAACTTTCTATCCACTAGAAAACTTTTTATATGGATTTGAAATTTGACGTCCTTGGGGTTTGAACTTGGATTCCCATAGAACCCTTTTTCTTTTGAATCTTGGCAAACCTATAAAATTTCCAAAGAGGTTAATATATAACTTCGTAAAATTCCATGCCAACCCCTCCTAAAGACGGCTGACGCGCGAAAAAACTTTGGAAGCATTTTAGTTTGAGTCATGTGAGTCTATGAAAAATTTTAAAATGAAACTAAAGTTTTACATAAACTACATAGGGGCATTTAATTTCATTGTCTATGAACCTTTGCAAAAATAAGTAAAATTGCATCAAAAAATCGAAATTTACAACTTGATGGTCATATGACGCATATGACGTTCATCTTACAAAAAGCAAAAAGGGAAAAAAAAAGAGGAATAATCTCGCCAAAAAAAAACTTTCTATTCATCTAGAATGGATTTTATTGTTTGAAATTTGACGTCCTTTGTTCGTCTTGGATTCGCCATAGAACCTTAGTTCTTTCAACTTGGCAAACCCCATATATCCGCCAATAGGGCTTAATAAATTTAAATTTGAGAAAATTTTATGAAACAGTCCCAAAAAAGACGGAGTTTCGCCCCGGGACAAAATTTTGGGAGTTTTATTTTCTGACGTCATGGACGCATTGAAATATAAAAAAACATTTTTCCCAAAAGCCATTGCTTGGTATTTTTTGAAGAAATTTTTTTGTCCTAGACCTTTAGCAATTAATGAAAAAACAACATAAAAGGTTGGAAAAAAAGAATAATAATATAATAAAAACAAAAACCCCAATAGGTTTTCGCGGAAAGCAGAAAGCCCTAAAAATAATAAAAAGACAGAAAAAAAACCCCAATAGGTCTTTCTGCGAAAAGCAAAAGCCCCAAAAATAAGAAAAAAAATAACAAAACCCCAAAAGGACTTTTTGCTTTAGGCAGAAAGCCCCAAAAAAAAATAAAAAAAACCCAAAAGGACTTTTTGCTTTAGGCAAAAGCCAATAATAAGAAAAACGGGAAAAAAAAGAAGAAGAATAAACATAACAAACCCAAAAGGACTTTCTGCCGAAAGGGCAAAAAATCCTAATAATAAAAAGAAGAAGAATAAACAGTACAAACCCAATAGGACTTTCTGCTTTAGGCAGAAAGTCCTAATAAAAAACAGTACAAACCCAATAGGACTTTTTGCCAGTAGGCAGAAAGTCCTAATAATAAACATAACAAACCCAATAGGACTTTCTGCTTTAGGCAGAAAGTCCTAAAAAAACAGTACAAACCCTATTGGACTTTCTGTCCGAAAGGGCAGAAAGTCCTAATAAAAAAACAGTACAAACCCAATAGGACTTTTTTGCCTGTATTTCTAATAAGAAAAAACATATGTGTGCATCTATATATATGGTTTCACAAATAGATTCTGTCCATGTTGGCAGCAATTTATCAATATATGTTTCAACTGATCACTGAAATTTTTGTTGATAAATGTTACAGGTAAGGCTAAAATGATACATAACAAAATGGATTGTATTAATTTTAGCCTGTATGTGTAATTACTGATTTCAATGGCCAATTGACAGTCATGTTCAAGGTTATCTCATGCATGGTCAAAATACATAAATGCCTCAAAATATGATACTTATGTTATGAACTCTTTTACTTTATTCAATAAGTTCATAATCCGAGTATAATTATCTGAAAGAATAGAAAAATAGCTAAATATAGATCAATTTATTTTTCGTTATTATCTTATTTTTACATTGCTTGAAGACAACCTATTTTATAAATTCAGCTGTTCTCCAGAATCGTCACCATTCACTGGCTGTTTCAATGGTCATTGGACATACATTATTATTCAATTTGATATTTGCTTGTGTTATTTTATTTTTTTTTTTCAGAGGAGTGGGGGGATGAAATTGTTGTGTACAATAAAGCAAATTGAGAATTTCAACCAGTTTCATTATCTATTAAAGTAACTAAACTTTGCCTTGAGATACCTATTCTTTTTTATTCCGTCCAAAAAGACTTTAAAGTTTATATAGCAGCTAAAATTAGAAGATGATAATACAAACTTTATCACAGAAATGAACCCGAACTTTACCTGATTGTATACATTTGTAAAGCTGTGTGGTATAGGATACAAAACTGTAGAACAATTCAAATTTCCCTTGCTTACCAGCGTTAGGTTAAAGGTGCCATTTTCTGAAAATCACTTCCACCATTGTATTACCTATAGTTCTATTTATCAGTACCAGTTGTTAACTTTTACAGATATTTTTGTTTTCAAAAAATGTAAATGAAACAATGATTTCTTGTGAATATTTGTAGGACAATATAAATACATGTATAGTTTTCTTGGATATTTTAATAACTCCTCTGTAGACCATTTTAATGTTCAGGTTAAATCAAAGCATTCTTTGAAAATTCTGTAATCAGAATTCAAAAGAAGGTGAAATCAGATAAATATAAAAAAGATTGCCTGACTGGGTAATTCTAAATCTTTTGTGATTTTTAACTTTGGATTTAACCTTTTATCTCATATCAACTCATTTTTACACATTGGCTCATAGAGGAGACCCAGATAAGACATTTACTGGAAGGAGCTGTCTGATCAGGGTCCCCTCTGTTTACTCAGACAGTATTATATTTCACTGAATCCATCTCAGCACAAATATAGGAGAGTGGACCTCAGATGATTTGAAGTATCTAATGAAGATTAAAAGATGGGGAAATTCATTTTCTGTCATCATCGGTAAATGTTTAAAATGTATATCTTTCTTCACACAAGATGATATTATTTCATCAGAACTAAAGGGAAAGAATGGTCTCGTGATATGATATCCGATACTGGAAGTTTTAGTTCTTATTCATATTAACCTCTCATGAAGGAAACCCCTTACTTTCTTATCACTTGTTGACAAATTAAATCTACATTTATATGAAAGATGCAATGCAATCTAAATAGATGTCCAAAATGTTAATAATCATAACATGTTTTGTTGAGTTAAAGTGTCCTGAGTAGCTTTTATCAATACAAAGTTAGAATTGTTTATTATATACCAAAACGACTATCTTAAACAAGTATTTGATATTGCAGAAAATTTCACATAGCTGATTAAAAAGATTAAAAATTAAAATAACATTTCTTCTAAAATTTGAAAATATAAATTAATAATTTAAAAGAAACTTTCCCTTTCAATGTGTTACATGTATCAGTATGTATCCAGAAATTGAAAAGTCATATGATAACTTCTGTAATACTCTTCCATACAGCTTGATATTTCACAACACATCTTTACATGATACCCAAACCTTTTGATTTAATGCAAAAGTTTCAAAAAACGAAAACATATTTTTCCCAGAAAATAACATTATTCATATAATTTTCAAAGCAATAAACATTCACTAATTTAAATTTTCAATATTATCTAGTAAAATACTGTATGTGTAGATATACAGTGTAAACTGCTCCTCAACCAACATCATCAGCATGGAGTCCCGCCGTCATTGAGTGTTTTGTCCCTTTAATCCGTGAACACTCTCATGACGGGTGGCCCACATTGAAAATCACTTTCTGTTGGTTGATTACATTCAGCTCTTCTCCCCACGTCTAAGCCACAACCAGCTAGACACACTTCAGTCGCTTGGCTCAGTCTCTGGATAGCCATCCTTTTTTCTCCACCAATAGTTCCAACAACTGTCATCAGTCAGCAGACGGACTGTGAACAGAACCCTCTAACTCCTACTTCAACAGAAACAGCCAAGAACGCAAACCTCATTGCCTGCAAAGGTCTAGAAGCTCAGTGTACTTAAATTGCCTTCTTCCTCTCATAGGCCTCCTCACATCTTGTTTCCCACGGTACTGTAAGCTCAATTTCGATGAGCTTCTTTCCTGTCTTGGACAAAAGGACATATCTTGTCTAAAAATGGTCTAGACTATGCCTGGGAAAACAAGCCTCTTCCCGAGGTCAACTTCCATGTTCCATCTGGTGGTGCCATCCAGGATCAATGTTTGCTGTGGTTTTGCTCTCTTCGTTGGTTCACCTGGCTTGACAAAGGCAATTTGGGGGTTACTTCTTCCATGTTCTTTCTTTCTCTCTCTTTCTCTCTCTATCCAGCCATGAATCAGCCAACTCTCTGAGGACTCAGTCATGTCTCCATCTCTATCTCCCCTGTGTCAGTGATGATGAACAGGATGAAAGAACATGCTCAAGTGTGCCTGGTCTATCACAAAGGCTGCATTTAGAGTCGGCTTAAGTCACAGAGATTCGCTGGTGATGGTAGGAGATCATAGACAGACCTGATGATTAATGACAGTCTTAGTGGTTTATACTTCCAGATTTCTTCCCAGGTGAACTTCCTGTCTGTGGTGTTTAATGTAGTCCATGCTTCCTGTGATCCCATCTCCACCGCTCTTGCCTGTCTGTATGTTATTCTACTTTCCTGACCTCAGACTGGATCATGGCTAACCTCTCTTTCTGGTCTGACCTGCTCCACAGTAATATCTTGGTGGTGCCGATACCTTGACGTTCAACTGCAGTCATCCCAACAATGTCTTTATGCTTGAGAGCTTGCTGACCATTTCCTGGTGGTACAGGTTACAATCCCTGCATCATGGATTAGTTCGTCCAGAGAACAGAGTTAAGTTTTCTAATTTAAATTTAAGTTGAAATTATGACTAAACCTTAATGTGAATTCTGACCTGGGCCACCCAATGGTCTTATGAAGTGAATCAACAATTCAAATATTAGTGCCATAATTATCTAAAACCTAATTTTAACCTTGGAATAAAAATGTTTTATAGAGTCATTACCTTGACATAATAAAACTGTCCTATTTAGTACAAATATACTTTCCCGAAAAGCATCCTTTTTGTTGGTTATACATTTATCTCTTGATTATAATTGTAGAAACTTATATAACTGGCAGTCAAGTATAAAAATGAAAATGCTTGTATTCAAACAATCTAAATACATTTTATGTGAAACAGAGAAATATACACATAGCAATGTTTTCTATTTCTTAACTGCCTAACTGTGTAATTTTAAGTGTTTATAGTAAGATAACAGTTATATGAAATTTTAGGTAGTTTGACATTAAAATCACTTTGAACATGACTTTTAAATGGTCAATCAAATCTGTACATTTCACAAGCATGCTGAACTATATAAAAAGCCATAAATTTAAAAACATGTAAAAAAAAATCTGATCAAAAGTTTCGGTATAAGGTAAAAAATTATCTATTCTGCTTTAACCATACCCTATTCATACCAGAGAAACATATGATTCAAGATTTTCTGAATAAGTAATTTGGCAAAACTGAGGGGATCCCCAAAAGCGTAAATTTAAAAATTAAAAATAGGGGAAAAATTTAAAAATATCCCTACTTAGATATGAACAAAACAATACCACCTCTGTGTAAAAAAAATTCTACACCCTTTGCCCAAAATACACGGCCCCCTTTCATACCCCGATCCCGGGAAGGGGATAAGCTATAGAAACCCCGATGGATCTCTGGCTTTTCAACATTAATGGTGATAAAGGCACCCCAATGCCATTACGGCTAAACAAACAGCATTTCAAGAAATTAAGCTGAAATAATTGATCGCCAAAACCCCCCACCCTTGAAGTAAAAAAGTTTTTGAAGTCATATTGTTTTAAACCTCTTTTATGGCGATAGCTGTATAGATTCTTTTATACCCTCTGACATAACGAATTGGTTGAACAAAAATTTTACGTATTTCCTTAAAGTTGTAAAAATATTATGAAAGTGCTTATTAGATTTTAATTTGTGTATATTATTATTTATTATTTATAAATAATTTACAAATTTATGAAGTTTTCGTCTTAAATTCAATTTTAAAAACCTTCCACAAAGAAATATTTTATATCGCAAAGATCGTTTTTTTTTCGTCATTTTTCTGTTTGGTCCCGTAGAATAAACACTGTCAATTCAAGGGACGTAATTATTCCGGTACATCGTTATTGACTGCTAGCTTGATTTATCGCTACGGGTCCGCAAGATAATCTTTCTGTATGGGCTAGCCACACTTGCAAGATGGCGGAGTTTGATCTTACCACGCGTATGGGCCAATATTTGGACCGGCATTTAGTTTTTCCTTTGCTAGAATTCCTTTCTGTTAAAGAGGTAATGTTATATATATATTTATCCATCCCTTTGAAAGAGAAGGTTAATGTACTAATCTTGTGATTAAAAATCAAAGATAAATGTCGAACAGGAAGCCAGACGTTTCGGTAAATGGGTAAATTCGTAACCAAACCAATTCGTAACCTCTTTTATGGTCTATTCGAAACCGTTTTCAAATCAATTCGTAACCATTTCAAATCACTGGTCAATTCGTAACCATTTTTAACCGGTCGTCGAAATCTCCAGTGACTTGAAAATAATTTTTTTCAATGGGCAGGGATCAAATTTAGTTTTTTGGGCCACTGGCAAAAAAATGCCAGTCCAATAATTTGTTACTGGCTAAACCCCAGTTAGTACTAGTAGTTTTAAAGAACGACCATTTTACATAGCCCACATTGGTTAAATAGGATAAAAGAATAACAACATCAACTCTCCTTAATATTTTGTTTTAAGAAATCTTAGTTTTTTGTCATGAAAACATATACATAATAGTCAATTGATTTTTATGATTTTGTATATTTAATTACAACACAACTGCCAATGTATCATGATAACTTATGCATTTTGTTTCTAACTAAAATAAAATGAATTAATGGTAAACATTAGTGTTGTATAAGCAAAACCTGTTAAAGAACATAGTACCAAGAGATCTCTAGATTGATCACCCTAAGCATTTTATGATTTATACTCTGGCATAAATTAGGACACATTTACAGTGAACACAGAATTGAAATACAAATCAATGTAGCAGAGCAGCTCTGGAATTACCATGGTACAGCCCTGCAATTGACCATCAACTCATGTCAAAATTGAAAAATTGGGCAGGGGTTCCCCTAGGGCAGAGCCCATTGAATACACCTATTGTGTGCAAGACCCTCCCAAGATGGTTGGACAAGACAGAAAATTTAAAAAAGATGAGTAAGCTGGGGCCAATTCCATTTATAAATATTTAATTAATATAGAATTTTGCTTACTCATTAGCAGAATGTGTCAAAATCTAAATTAAAGTCACTCACACTAGATGTTTTATCCCTTGAGTGCTGCTTACATACAGCACACCATAACTGTGCGTCTAAATGTCCATCGTCCGACATTTCATACTCGAGACTGATATTTAATTCTCGTTCCCACTTTTTGACGGTTTTGATTGATGCTGTGACATATCGTGGGGAAGGGCAAGAAGAAACCGATTTTAAATTAAATGAAGGCACCTTCGATGCGCTGGCCCCATCGCTCGATCCTTCACTTTTTCTTTTGAAGAACGATGATATCATTCTAATGCTGACAGACGATAAAATGCGTTGTTAAACGCTTAAAAAGCTATCGAAAATATTTACGGAAAGCTTCCAGACAACATTGAAAATACAAACTTCTCTGCAGTTGATCTCCCTTGCACGCTGACGTAGCAGAAAGACTGTAAAGGGAAATAACTACTGCGATTGCAGAACAAAACGTTTTGAGGACTCGCACATGGACAAAAACAACTAAATTTCTCCGATGCTTTTGCAAAACAAAAACGGAACTTTTGAAATGGACTCGCACATTTGTGCAAGTACTTCATTTCGGCACTCGCATTCTGAAAGAATTACTCGCATTTTGCGAGTTAGCGAGTGTTAAATTTGATCCCTGATGGGACTATGGCCCATCATTTGCTAAAATCAATGGGACATTTTCAAATCTAATGGGACATTTTTAACTATTGATGTGTAAGTTTTAGTGGGTTAAAAAGGAAAACTGCTTAACATCAAGTTTTATTTGGTTTTAGAACACATATACTTGTGGTAAGTAAATAAGAACTTTTCACATAGTCTTGTTAATAAAGAACAGTAATCTTCAACAACCTGAAGCAACTATAAAAACGATGTTAAAATAAGAGATAGGCTAAATACGATCTAGAAAGATCCCAGCTCATTATTTGGAAGAAGGCCTGATTAAAAGTTCTAAGCTAAAAAATTCACCTCCTAAATCTTAGTTCCACTTTACTGGATTTTTCTAGGTTTATATTTGGTGTTACATGAAGGTATCGAGACATCTTGAGGGTTAGGGGATGGTTTAATCTCTACTGAGATCCACTCCGGTTATTTTTTCGTATTGGTCTCCGCTGGATCTCTACCCAACCCTTATATAAAAGCTTCGGGAAATTTACACCGATACCCCTAACTCGTTTCGGCCGTTCAAATCGATTGTTTTAGGATGCACACCTAAAAATCCACGCATGTCTAGTATTAGTAAGAAGACATATTTTTCTTTCAATTTCATTCAACATCATTGCCTTAGCTTACCGATTTCACCAGTTTTACAGCTACAGACTCACGAAACCTCCAAACTCGCCGTTTAAAACCGCCATATTGTTAACATGCGATGGTTATCACGTGACTAGTCTGTGATTGATAATTACAGTTAGGTTCAATTCGCGGGTTATGCGGTACAGAGCGGTGTGTGGTTTTCTCGATCTATAAGTAAATAGAACGTATTTCACATAAACTTTCTTTTGACTTTGCCAGGGCCGACTTATTGGCAGAGAGCATTTACCTTTTGCTGTTGAACAGTCGTAACTGAACGGAGCTGTAGTTTAAACTGTTTCGCCACTAGTCACGTGATCAATATTTACAAAATGTCTGTTTCAAACTATGAGGTGAGCGGTTTGGTGTTTTCCGTCACCGTATTTCATGAAATCGGCAAGCTAAGACAATGATGTTGTATGAAATGGAAAGAAAAATATGTCTCCTTACTAGACATGCGTGGATTTTTAGGTGTGCATCCTAAAACAGTCGATTTGAACGACCGAAACGAGTTAGGGTATGGGTGTAAATGTCCCGAAGCTTTTATATAAGGTTGGGTAGAGATCCAGCCGAGGCCAGAATGAAAAATATTACCGGAGCGGATCTCAGTAGAGATTAGGGATGGTTGTGTCAATGAATCAGACGAAACTTCCCAAGGGGGAGATGAAGTAGAGTTCGTAACTTTCTGAGAGGGAGACTGCGATAAATCAGCACTTGACGCTGTTTCATTATTATCATTTACAGTTTTCATATAATATCTGGATTGTGGGCCTAAAAACGATAAAATGGATGTTAATTTTTTTTTTTTTTGAGGCATTCTTGTTCTTTTCAGACGATATTCAATGCGTCTACCATAAGAAATTGAATGTAACATCTCGGACAAGCTTTTTTGTTATATTAACCGAGAGTTCTGACTGCGTAATTCTATATGGTTTTATAAGCGTCCAGCTCAGTTGCCTGTCAGGGCTTTTTTTCTGAAATTTGGGAAGGGGCCTTAGCCTTCTATTTTGGGAAATTGAAACGCGATTTCGGGGGTTTTGGGAAAAAGGTAGACTCAATTCACATGTATAAGGTAATCATAAACAATCTTCCTCCTTGGTGTCAACACCAAGACTAGCACTAGCTGCAAAAATGTTTTGGCATTCACCAGATAGAGCCAAATCTCTTAAGTTGGAGGCAGATTTTTTAACAAGTGGCTCCAATATATTTTTTTTTTTTTAAAAAAGACATTACAACTTTCTTTACAATATTTCAATTGAAAATTAGATTAATGAAATTAACTCTAAGTTTTATATAGAAAATTGTTAAAATATTTTGTCAAATTTTCAAAATAAATCATTCAAAATAAATGGTGATATAATTATTATATAAAATACTTTTAAAAAAATTAATATCAATATGTTTAAATATTACATGTATAAAAGACTTATAATAAATCAAAAGTGAAATTTAAAAAAAAAAAATTGAGTATGTTTATGTTTTGGGGGACGTTTCATTTTGGCTACGTTTTTGACTTTTTCCTTAGCAATAAGGAATTGGTTATTTATACATCAAGGTAAATAACTGACGTGTTTATGTACTGAAAACTTACTTGGTGAACCGAACAACTGATCTGAATGTTTTAAAAAGATAAACAAGCAATAAAAATGCTAATGTATCTTCGCAAACAGCCGCCATTTACTGAGATGATTGCGCAACTTCATAACGGTCTCTAAATGAAGGTAAAACAATAGTCGTAGAAAGTGTGACAAATGATAGTCGTCCAATAAAATCCGAGTATTCCACATTGAGCCTTAGAATGCATGTTGATTGGGTCATCGAACAGCAGTGCTTTACTTTAAGTAGTATGCAGTGTAGAGTGACGTATAATTTTGTGCACTACGGAAACAACTGCATTACTGTTTTTTTTTCTCTGTATTAATGAATATTTGCTTATAGGTTTTAAGGAGAAAAATAGTTGGAACATATTGGGAATTTTATACATTAGATTTTGGGAATTCTTTTGGCCAAAATTGGGAAAAATATAGCCTTTTTACGATTGGGAAGTCACCGAAGATCGGCCTCTAATATAGAAGGGAAAAAAGCCCTGCCTGTATGATATCTTAAATTAATAAGCGTCTGAGAATATGTGGCTTACTCAGCAAAAAAGCAAAATGAAAATGCGATTCATACTTAATGTATTTCGATAAGAAAAAACAACAATAAAGATTATGATTCAATGCATATTGTACTTAATGTGGTTCAAAGTGAAAGAGACAAATGGCGCACAGGAATGTGAGAACAATGGGACATTTTATGGCGCATGGGTTTCCAAGTCACTGAATCTCCCACAAATTATCAATGCTATATTAGGCAGGATTTAATTATATGCTGTGAAAGCTAATAAATAAAGTATTGAATAATAAATAGCATAAATAATGCTGTCAGAAGTATATTTCAGTTTGGTGTACTTATTAGATCTAGATGAAACAGAATGACTGAAATATTGTCGAAGCGACGGTAAACTCATATAGTCAAGTCTAGATAAAACTGAGCATAATCATGAAATGGAGCCTCTGGATACCATTTTTTGATCACAAAATGGAGTTCTATTTCTACAGTATGACAAAGTTCATCTGTTAATAAATAATGTTCATATTATTAGAAAACATAAATATCTTGTTGATAAAAGAAAAAAAAATGTCTTAAAATTAGAGATTCAACTGTCATCGATTAGACTCGATGACTGATCAATTACTGTCTAGGTTGGCGATCATAGATTGTGTTCTTCATAATCGATTCCTCTAATTTTGCGCCTTGTCAGTAAATTAAGAGTATGTGTACCAAGAAATAAAAGGAAAAAAAAGAGAAACAATATTACCACTAAATCTATTCCGTTCGTCATATTTTTAGCTCACCTGAGCATAGCTCAGGGTGAGCTTTTGGGATACTTGATTGTCCGTCGTCAGTCGTCCGTCAACAATTTTGATGTTACACACTAGAGGCCACAATTTTGATCCAATCTTCCTCAAACTTGGTCAAATGTTTGTCTTGATGATATCTTGAACCCTTTCGAAAATGGGTCAGGTTGGATCAAAAAGTAGGTCAGTAGGTCAAATCTTAGAAAAAATCTTGTTTACACACTAGAGGCCACAATTTTGATCCAGTCTTCCTCAAACTTGGTCAGAATGTTTGTCTTCTTGAAAACCCCTTTTGAAAATGGGTCAGGTTGGATCAAAAAGTAGGTCAGTAGTCAAATCTTAGAAAAATCTTGTTTTCACACTAGAGGCCACAATTTTGATCCAATCTTCCTCAAACTCAGTCAGAATGTTTGTCTTGATGATATCTCGAACCAGTTCGAAAATGGCCGGCCAGACTGAAAAGAAGGTCAATAGGTCAATCTTAGAAAAATCTTGTTTACACACTAAAGGCCACAGTTTTTGATGCAATCTTCCTCAAACTTGGTCAGATTGTTTGTCATGATGATATCTCGAACCAGTTTTGAAAATGGTGGGGCTGGACAGAAATGTAGGTCAGTAGGTCAAATCTTCAGGGCTCATCCTAGGCTCCGAGAAAAGGGAGAAGTGACTTCTCCCTCAGCTCAGAGGAGGAGAAGTGAGAGAAACATCGCGAAGAAGTGAGAGATTTTATGTGGAATATTGTATTTAGTGTTAACGCCCTAGTTTTCTTTCTACCATTCTTTCAAACTACTTCACTCATTCTTACAGACTAAAAAGAAAAAAACATATATATTAAAAGTATTTATTATATTATATATTTAATATATATAAACTTATCAAAATAAAAAATATCTAATAATTTGCTTACTAATGTACATAACAAGCAAACACTTAAAACACAAAGTTGGCTTATCCTGTCTTATTTACATTTGATCAACATTACACATGTGATTCTCATATTTACATGGCATATAACTTTCTGTTTTTTTCCTTCTTCCACTTCGCCAGGGCAGCTTCAAAGTTGAAGTCCTTGATGCAGGGTCCATCCTCAGAGATCCTCATTAGTGGTCGAGGGTCCTGTTGTTCATTGAAGTCCTCAGGCGCACTTTATTCTGTTCTGTGTGGAGAAACCCCGCTCACACTTCACACTGGTCATGGGTAGGACAGCACAACACTTCAAGAGGCTGATCATGTTAGGAAACTCCTTCTGATATTTCTGGCTGAAGATCCTTGTGATTTCAGGCAGTGTCTCCTTTGCATAGGAGCACTTGACTAAGTTCTTGTACTGCCTATACTCCAACATGCACTGATCCAGGTTCATTGTGTCAATTACTCTGGACTGCTCAAACCTGACCTTCAAGTTCCTGGTGAGGGTGTTGATGTAGGCTGGTGTAACTCTGTCCAAGACATCCTTCTGCTTAGTGTAGTAACGAAGCTCCGGAGCATAATCCAGTAATTTCCATCTCTTCTTCTTCATTGTCGCTGTCAAACCCCTCAATGCGAAGTTGTCAGCAATGCCAAGCTTCACACTATCACTTGTTGATTCCTGCAGAGGTCTGCTGTAAGTCACATTCCCATTGTCACACTTCACAAAGTCTGTCAGCTTGCTTACAAACACTCCATCCACTTCACACAGGTCCTGAAGACTTTGGCAAGTACTGCTGACAAGTGCTGAACACTGCTGAAGTCCAGAGACTCTGACTGGAAGTTCTTACAGAGTCTTCCTATGAATGGCAGAACATCCATCATTAGATGCGTGAATGCAATGAAGCGAACTGGCTCACTTCCTTGTAGAGTCCCTTTGCTGATGCATCAACAGTAGCTTCCCTCTCAAGGCACATAACCAGTGCTGGATAAGGTGCGGTACAGGGCTATCACTGCACTTTCCAGACTGAGCCACCTCACGGAGTGAACCTCAGAAAACTTCAGTACAGGCTGGTTCAGCACACTCTGTATATCCCCGAAGTCTGTTGGATCGCAGAGCAGAATTGTGGAAGTACCTGAAGATGTTTGAGACTGTTCTCGCATACTCCTTCATCTCAGGATGTCTCTTGCAGCTTGTGATGCAGCCAGCGCAGTTCTGTGAGCAGCACAGTGCACACCAACCAGGGAGGGTGAATGTTCTTGAAGAAGTGTAACTACACCACCAGTCTTACCAGTCATGACACTACACCATCCATACTTATTCCAACCATTTTTGTAATGTCAATCTTCTTCTGCTTCAGTTCCTCAACCATCAACTTAACAATGTTCACTGCACTAGCAGAACCCTACTTATCTGCACATTTGACAAGAGAGAATAATCCACAGGGCTTTCCCCAGGATTTTCAGAAGGCATTTTGCAAATGTGCGATGGGTGGGTACGGGGTGTCCCCTCCCGTGCTCGCGCAGCGAAAAAAAATTAAACAAGAGACAAAAAAAGGTTAAATATTTTAGCGTTTTAATGTATTAATATTTGTTTTAATGAATATTAATATAAATATCAATATAACAATCAATATATATATACATAAACTTTGAAACTTTGGGCTTTTGAAAACATTTTTCATTCCAGAAAGCAAAACATTTTTTTTTTGTTTCATAAAAAACGCA
>CM037794.1:13552153-13602153 GCA_021229015.1 Solen grandis
GTTTTTCGTCTGTGTCTGATTTTTCGTTATTCTCATTTTGAAATCGCTTTCTGTTCACATAATCGGGGGGTGGTCGATGTGAACCGGGACGATGTGAATCTTTTATTGAGACGATGTGAACCCGGTTTTGAGATAACATCACATTATATGTGCAATACAATATATTTAATCATCCATTTACATTAAACATGGCTGTTTTTTTCCCCGCTACATCATAACATTTTAAACATTTAATATTTTGTTCATGTGACAAATATAAACAGATAGTGTCTTTGTTTTAATTGACATTAATTATTGTTTTTGCCTGAAAATCATGGGTTACTTATTTATTTTAATACAAATTACTAGACAAGTAAAGTGTGTCACAGGACACTTCCCATCGAGTTATTGGTCCCTACTTCATACAGATACACGCTGTCCAGGGTAGACATCGATATAGTTTCACATTGTCCTATATTCACATAATGTATTTGAAAAACATTTCATGAACTTTAAATTTTAAGGCATTGTGACTTATTTTTGGCAAAAACATTGTAAGTATCATTGTGATCCTCTTGCTGAAGTGTTTCTTACCTGGCATTACAGGGTTTGACATCTATACCCAACCAAACAACATTCACGGTCTAATCTAGTTATGTCCAGTGGTTGCAAGACAGACTGGTTGTGTTATGCATTGGTCAAAGGTTGTTAAAATTATCCCGTGAAGTGAATCAAAAGCTCAATAAACAGTCAAAATAATGGATTTCGTTAATCCGGCTCTTCTGAAACCCAAATGAACTGTATGTAGTAACAATTTACTCATTGGTTTTTTCAGCTATTTTGTAGTTACAACATATTGCATGAGCTTTGGTATGAAGCCCTAAGAGGTAAATTGTGAAAGGATTAGAATCAGACTCCATCCAAATATTGATACAAAGTCATTGTAGTATGAATCAGCTTTTTTGTCCTTCGCCAGGAATGCTTGAAGATGCTGATGTCATCTCGTCATCAGACAACCTCCATGAATCAATAGGGCCCTTTCTGGAACAAGTAGACGAGACAAGAACAGAGGATGATATACGGGAAATATGTGACAGACTTTATGCATTAGTCTGTAAAGAGTAAGTATGAATGAATGAAACAGGATGGGTTATCTTTTTGTGTAAACACCAGTAGGGGACTATAGATTTGCCGTCCGTCTGTCTGTCCATCCGGATGTCCGAAAATCTGGATACTGCGTTAACTTAAAAACTGTTGAAGATAATATTTTGAAACTTGATATATTTTTAAATAGATGGTAGTATGGAGATTCTGCACATCACTTTTTTTTTTTTCCCCTCTAACCAAATTCTGGTTGCTATGGTAACGGAAAAATATGCACCTCACTGGTAGGGGACTCAAGTGTTGTGTGCAACACCAATTACTTGTTTGGTTTGGTAATTTTGCTTTTGTTAACAATGTTAATTGGAATATTGTACAATTCCGTTTGGCATGTTTGAAATTCAGGTTTTCAAGCACTAGTCCAATTTTCCATTCTCTCACATAAACTGACCAGAATACATTTCTCTGTACTGGCCCAATTTAAGTATAGCTTATAGATAGCCAAAACCAGGGTTTGCCATTAAGGCCCGACCGAACGACATTCACTAGTAGATAGGTGGTCTGGTCTAGCTAAGTTCTAGGCTAGCATGACCGACTGGTCGGGTTCTAAATCGGCCAAAGATCACCGAAAAATATGTATAATGGTCAAATTATTGATTGTTGAGATACAGCTTCTTGGGAAACCTGTGTGTGCTATATTAAGCCCGATATTTAGTAACAACCTTGACACGTGTTCACTCATTGGCTGGTGTTTTCAGAACGAGGCTTTTCCGCTACGCACTTGCCAAATGTTCAGTGTCGTAATACTTATTGTTATGTAGGATAAGAATGCTAAATTCTTCATTTAACTTCTCATTTTTTTCATTGTTAATGAAACTTTGTATTATTATTGATGATACTCAAATAAAAAAAATGTGAGGTATGCAAGTTAATGCACGAATACAATCTGTAATGTTGGGATTCCAAGTACATGTATTATGACAACAGACTATTTTATGGTTTGTTATACCGCAATATGCAAATGTCAATCAATCTATTTAATTTTTTTTGTCCGAAAAAAAAAAAGAAAAAAAAAAGATGCTGACAATAATGAACAGAAGGTTAAGGATGAAAAGACCAAGCAGAATAGATAGTTTTGTCTTAAAGATGGGTTTAGTTGGCTAGCAAGCATGATTTTGAAGTAGAGTTTCATAAGGCATGCTGAGTATGAAGAGAGTGGACAATCTGTTGTCTGTACGAATAATTTCAGAATCGATTTAAAGAGGCATTCTGAATCTAAATCCCATAAGTCTAACCTACGAAAACCTGATATAAAGCACTCACCACTTTTGTTGCATCCAAAATTTGGGACATAAATATGTCACTCACCTGAGTCTAGTCATTAAGATCTCATATTATTAAGTTATATTGGTATGTTCAATTACAAAATGCTTGAAATCATTCATTTTCTAAGTTACTTGACTGCTGGTCAAGCTCTCAAACAAGTTAAATGTTGAACCCTGAAAACCCTCAGGATTTGTGCAAGTTTCAATCACTGATTTAGCCCTCGCTTTCAATTACTAATTGGGCCCTCTCTTTCAGTCACTTTTAAAATTTGGCCTTCTCTTTCAATCACAGATTTGGCCCTCTCTTTCAACCATTGATTTGGCCTTCTCTTTGGATCACTGATATGGCCCTCTCTTGAAATTTTAGGGAGAAGTCACCCCTCCCTATCATATTTTTAGGGAGAAGTTTGAAAAAATGATAGAAGTGATATTTTTTTTATTTTTTTTGATGCAAAAGAATGCACATATGTATGTATGCGTGTACTTTATTTTATCATATTTTAACACCAAGTAATATTTTGTGAATTATTTTCTGATAAATTATCAAATATAGATATACAGTGAAATTGAACACAGTGATATTCAGCTTCAACACTGGATAAATCTTATATGATTATCAATGTATTTTTTGATATATTTTTCATCTCGATTCATCTCTCTCTGCCACAATCTTTATCTCTTTCCCTTTCTTCCCCCCTCTCTTGTAAGATTCCCCCCCCCCCCAACAATTCCTGTTCAAATATTTCAGGTACAAATAGTGTTTGATTCAACTTAAGATCCAAAAATAGGATGGGCATAGTAAATAAACAAAAACATGAAAATCATATTCCTAGAGTACAACACCTGTCAACACTTACAATTTAGAGCTAACATTAGTAATCATCATTATTTAAACTATGCAATGATCCCTGGCTTTTGGTTGAAAAAAAAGTCATAATGATCGTAATTGATACACAATTATTGATTAAAAAAATGGCAGATTTGTTATTTTAAAAATATTCTTTCATTTCTTATTTATTAGTCCCCTACCGGTGTTTACACCGGAGGGGACTATAGGTTTGCCCTCCGTCTGTCTGTCCGTCTGTCCGCTCAAATCTGGATCCCGCGATAACTTAATAACTAAGCAAGCTAACTTGATGAAACTTGGTATATGACTAGATGGCAATGTGTAGATTATGCACGTCATTTTTTTTTGTTCTTCGACTAAAATTGTGGTTGCTATGGTAACGGAAATAGTGAAAATATGGCAAAAATGGGATCCCGCGATAACTAAGCAAGCTAACTTGATGAAACTTGGTATATGACTAGATGGCAATGTGTAGATTATGCACGTCATTTTATTTTTGTTCTTCGACTAAAATTGTGGTTGCTATGGTAATGGAAATAGTGAAAATATGGCAAAAATGGGACCCCGCGATAACTAAGCAAGCTAACTTGATGAAACTTGGTATATGACTAGATGGCAATGTGTAGATTATGCACGTCATTTTATTTTTGTTCTTCGACTAAAATTGTGGTTGCTATGGTAACGGAAATAGTGAAAATATGGCAAAAAATGGGTTCCCGCGATAACTAAGCAAGCAAACTTGATGAAACTTGGTATATGACTAGATGGCAATGTGTAGATTATGCACTTCATTTTATTTTTGTTCTTAGACTAAAATTGTGGTTGCTATGGTAACGGAAATAGTGAAAATATGGCAAAAAATGGGATTGATTACCATATTGAGTCAAGGTGGAGCCGGTAGGGGACTTTATGTGTTGCATACAACACCAGTTACTTGTTTTCTATGCATTTAAATTAAACATGAATAAGTAGATCTACACCTGTAATAAGTATTTCTTTTTAAAAGAAAATATTTCATATTGGAAAAAAATAATTAAAGTCAGCTATTGTTGTCAATGTAATTGTTTAAAAAAATTTAAAAAAGGTTGTGTAAATTCTGTTTCTGTTTCTAATTACTTTAATTTTCTAGTTTTAAATAATGAATGTAATCCGCAAAACTGATGACATAAAGAAACACAACCGATTTCTGATAACTTTTGATGTTACAGGCAAAAGACAGGTTTTCATTTACTCTGCAGAATGCTATAAACCTGTATTTTTAGTTTTAATTTCAAAATATATGTATTACCTTCATTTTTAGAAAACAAGATCCGCAAATAGACACCTGAAAGCTCGGCAATCTGGCTGTTAATTAGCATGCATTTAATGCAAGACTTAAAATATGTTAAGAATAAAAAAAAAACATTGTAAAAGGGAATTTAGAAATTAGATTTAGTCGATTTTCACTTTTCCTTTATTTTCTTTGTTCGCTGCTAGAAATATTAGGATGGCAAGCCAATTTACATATGTCCGTAGGATTACGTGACTTTTACATATTTTTGTTTCAGTGCTTTTTCTCGAATTTGACTGCATGTCTTTGCTGTCTGAAATTTGAAGTTATTTAATCAGATATAAACATTAGATAATTGTTCATTTAACATTATTATATTTTGGTAACTTGTATCACGAAGCTACATTAGGTATTCACATCTCTGCTTGTATTGCAAAACAATTGAGGCAGACAACATTAAGCAGGCTGCCGCTGGTACCCGTTCTTTCTATTACTCTCAGCAAATGTATGTCAATCAGTAATGTGGGCGGAGCTTAATTTACTTAATCTGCATACGCTGTATCTTTATTACACATGGATTAATAAGCACCACATGACGTCTGGTATATATACACACTGTCAGCATATGATAGGATTAAAGAATGTCCAATGTGTCATATGTATTGGTGCACACAACCATGTTCTGGATGTACATTAAGGCCCTGTTGGGAAAACTTTAACCGAAATTTATAGGGCAAGTTCTTTTTTTGCTCTACAGATTATTTAAGGCAAAGTTTATGGACTTACAGCAACATCTTCGCCCAAGTCACCCTCTAGCTTGATCCCTGCAATGATTTAGCCTTCTCTTTAAATCACAGATTTAGCTCTCTCTGTCAATCACTGATTTAGCCTTCTTGTCTGTGTATCAACAGCCAGGATGGAGACACCACACCTGACAATGGTCCCCACAAGATTCTGGATGCTCCAGTACATATGGGCTCCCTTATGGATGAAAAGAAGGAGGAAGGAAACAGCATCTGGCTAGCAAAGAAAGATGCCAACAGTCTGGTAGAGTATAAATGTCTAACTATCCTTTGTCCCTGTCTTGAGAATGCTTGTGAGTGCTCGGTCGTATTTAAATTACAGAAAACTTGCCATTCTGAAATCCAAAATTTATCCACCAATTATTAATTAATGTCTGTGTTTATAAGTCAATATTAAGGTTATGGTTCTGCTACGTCTTGGACCACTTAACCTCTACCAAGATAACCAAGGTACCCAAATGAAACATTAGGAAACCTTGGTTATCTCTGTGAAAGGCCATGAGGTCCGAAATGTAGCGCATCCATTTATGAACAAAGATATGTTGTTAAGGCCTTTATTGTTTTAAAAAAAGTTTAAATATATTCTCTGGCTTGTTGCTATATATTCTATAGCAACATAATAAAAAAAGAAATGTTACACAAAGTTTAGGCTGTATAGTAACCATGAGTATTGTCCATTTGTGTCTCATTTTACAAAAAAAAAGATGAATATAAAATAAAGTCAAAGTGCTGTATTGATGTACATGTATTAATATAGTCGGTGTTTGCTCAAGTTTCTAGGTGCATCAGAGCAGTGGAACACAATTGAGCAAATTTATGGTAATCTAGCTCTCTTGTTTAATACATTGATAACAGGATGCTCTTTTATAAACTTTAATATTTCAAATGTTTTCAGCAAGTTAACTCAAAACAGTTAGCAAAGGCGGAGGCTGCACTGCAGAAGAAACAGAAGAAGCAAGCAGACAAGGACAGTGCTCCTAAAAAACAAACAAATGGGTATGTATTGGAGGACAGCTCTTTAGTGTTAAGAAGAGGAAAAATTACGGGAATTGCTTTAAGAACCTTATTAGTTATTGCAGTGAAAAGTTAAGCCCAACATTTATTCAATGATATTAAAAGGAGAGATTTAAAATAAGATAACAGTAAATCCATGAGTTCATTTGTGCAAACCAGGTCAGCCTTTGATAACCTGATATCCCATGCAGCTGTTATATATCATATAAGCTGCTAAATTAATTTGAATATATTTTTAGATATGGGAAGGGATTGTTCTCCAAAAATTTATCATTTTGGACTGATTTTTGTGATGGTGCTATCTAGAGTAACTTCATATGATTTTGGAGAAAATTGAAGCATCTAACACCATATAGAAATGCTATAGGCACCTAAACTCTGCAGATACGTGCAAGAACTTGTTTTCCAAAAGACCTAAAATATTACTGGTAGTAAACTTAGTAAAGTTTTATTGAAGTAACTCATGTGAGGCTCATATATGAATATGCTCTTTTCTATTATTTATGAGAAAAGAATTAAATTGTAAGGCATATTGTGTTGCTTTTCCAGCGTGATGGACGGCCCATCAGCCAGTCAGCAGTTCAACAGGAAGGACATGAAGTTTGATGCGTCTGGTAATAATAGATCGTATGACATCAAGATTGATGATTTTGACATCGCTTTTGGAGAAAAGTAAGCCATTGATTTTTTTTTGTCACCTGCTGTAAGCAGAGGTAGCACATAAAAGACTTTGTGAAAGGCATAAAAATCTGTCAGACATTTGGTCTGGCAAGTTTGAAAGAAAATCTGTTATACAGAAAAACAAATGAGAAAATATGCAAAATATCTAGTTTTTTTCTTTCTTCAGGTACATTTAATTAATATATATTGATATATTTTGTTTTAGTCAATTAAACATTTAAAATACAAGAATCAAGCAAAATAAGTTCATAACAAGCAAGAATATCAAGTAAAGTTGTTTCCCCCCTTATATTTACAGCTTAAGTTTGCTGAAAAATCCTTGCCAGTTATTATGACAGAGGAGAAAACATTTTTATCAGACTGAAATGAAATCTGTCAGACATGTCTGCTGGTCTGACACATTTCCTGAAGTCTGACATATGGATAATTTCTGCATCACATGTCTTCTGTCACATTTTCAGCAGGTAACATATGTTCCAAGGAACACTTCTTGTCTTCCTTAGTGATACATTTATTCTAGAAAAGGGACCTACACCCAATGAGAAAAACTATTATTTCCATATTAAGTTCAGAAGTTTCCACTATGATGTAACATTTCAGGTGACCACCGTCAGACATAGAAACCATCATCTATACATCCTCTATGTCTTTGTTTGATTCCAGGGTACTGTTGACAGGAACGTCGTTACATTTGTCAGCAGGTAGACGGTATGGTCTGTGTGGTAGGAATGGACTCGGCAAAACCACGCTCCTGAAAATGTTATCAAGGTATGATGCTAATGGAATTTCCATATTTCATATAATGTTCTGTGGACTTTAGTTCAGTCAGAGCTTTTCTTCTAATTTTTTGTGTCACATGCTGTAGGCAAAGGTGACAAATAGCGATCACTATTCCGTCATCTGTACGCCTGTCTGTGCGTCATGCTTCAGCAGGTAACACATGTGTTCCAAAGAAAACTCTTGTTTTATTTTTATTTTTTTGATCCATGAATATCTAGAGGACTGTTGAACGTCCATTAATTAGTCATAAACAATAAATTACTTACCTATAGAATTTGGATTCAATTCTCTGGGGGAAAAAGGAAGATTTTCTGATTTCTGTTTTCCTATGAATGACCCACTGCATCCTGAAGGGATGTGGTAAACGACTCCCTTAGTAATGTTTTATAAGTCCATGTGTACTGTGGGCCATATTGTCTGATCCATTTCTAGTCAACATGAAGATTGATCCTTCCAGTGTTTACAGATATATCAAAATTGTCCAATAGCTAAATTTGGATAAATGGTAATCAATGGTTGACCTGGTTTACACAAACGCACAAAAAAGTTTTTTTGTGATAACATTTGTGTGCAATTTACCTAACAATGAATGGGAAGAAGTGGGGTGCAAATTTTCACAGCTGAAAAGTGTAATGGTGCATTGGTAGATTTGATCATTCATTAATTGTATTGTGCAATGTTTTGTATTTTTGTATGAGTTTCATATTTTTTTAAATTAATAGAGCTAGACTGTATTTAGACTTTATTTAGGTTGACAAGCTTTTTGACCTCATTGCTTTAAACATTAAAATGAAATTAAATATCAACCTACATTTCTTGTCTTGGAGGTCAATAACACACAGATGTTTATACGTCTGCTTCACAGAGTGAAAAGGGAGCTATGTAGGAATAATGTACATTGTCTTGTCCCCATTCTATTTTGTCCCTTTTTGTGCTACCTACTGTAAGCAGAGGTGACACATAGGGATCACTTTTCCGTTGTCTGTCTGTCCGTCACACTTTTTCTGTCATGCTTCAGCATGTGACACGCCTGTTTCAAAGAACACTCCTGTTAAAGAAAAGGTTCAGTATCAAGTGGGTGTCTGTTTGCCTACACTTTAAAATAAATTTTAATTCGATAGATATATAGTGATACAGGGAACTTCCAGTTTATTTTGCTCCATTATAATGCAAAAACCAGTAAAAAGTGACGGTAAACTCAAATAGTCAAGTCATCTTGAAGTGATACAATTTTCACATTTTTACTCGAGCTACGCACTCGTGAAAATATTGTAATTGTATCACACAATGAGATATATTCCATACTCAAAACAAACAAATATCATTTATATATTCAATGATTTATATAGTACACTTCAGGTGTATTTACATATGGTTACAGTGAGGTGACTGACTTCCAAAGTATGGCAGTTTCTATACTTCGACCCCAAATACAGCATTATAAAGGAGCTGTACTGCATACTGTAAAATCATTAATTTTCATTGTCATTAAATTTTGTTGATTATGTACTTAACCCTTTCACTTTTGTATATAAATGCATACAATATGACGGGGAAAATTGTTCAAAAACAGTCTGTCTTTGCATAAAAATCAACAGATGGACGCCATTTTATGTCACATACTAAAATTACTGTTCATAAAGTTTTTTTTTCCCCTAAAATATGGAGTCTGTAATTCAGCTGCCTCCCATAGATGCTATACGTTCTCAGTACATGTCTCATTTCCCCGAGCACCACTATAGGAAACAATTTTTACCCTTAGTGATGCTCAGGGTAAGGCAGTAAAGGGGTTAATGAATTTTGTTGGTACCTTTTAAAACATGAGGTCTTATATGAAAGAAAGGTTTTTGTGGGGATTTAATATTTGTGGATAAAAAAAAAAAACCTCTATGAAATCAGTAAAAAATGTCATCTCAAGAAAATAGGTCTTACATAAGTCTATGAGTAAGAATTTGAAGTGTTGTATTACAGTGGTAACCTGAAGATACCGTCCCACATCACGATACTGCACGTGGAACAGGAGGTGGTGGGCGATGATACGCTCTCATTGGACAGTGTCCTGGAGAGTGATGAAGAGAGACACAGGCTGTTGAAGAGGGAGAAGGAGATCGCACAGATGTTGAACCTCAGGTTGGTTTTCCAATTAACATGATGCCAGACTGCCTCAAAATGAATATGCATATCAGTTTAACCAGTGAAAAGCTGTACAAACCTCCGACAAACAAAATAATGCATGTGAATCTTGCTTTCAATACTTACCTTAGTTAACAACTTCCAGCAAACATTTGGGGCAGGGGTATACCTGTTTTGGTGTCCTGTTAATTGCTTTATGTGGTAGATTCTTCTTTTGTGTTTTTCAGGATTACAGTAGATAATTGAGTTATGATTGGCTGAATGTTTGAAGCAGGAGATAGCCTATGGTCTCAAAATTATTTTTATTATTACATGTATGTCCCTGCTTTACAAAATGAAATGCCGGCTAAACAGGAATGGCATATGTTGTCTACTGGTGACTATTGCAACCAAAAACACTATCACGATAGTTGAAATCACTATCACAACATCATTGTGATTTTTTTTATTCTATTTTGATTCAGAAAACTGAAAGAAACACATTTTTACCATGTCAGCCTTATTTAAATGCCATCCTTGTCATAGCACGAGTTTTCAAGTTAAAGATTATACCAGTTTTTTTTTCTGAATTACAACTTAAATAAAACAGCAAATTTTTCTACAGAATACCAATATTCATCATCATCAGTATATAACAGGGCTTTCCTTTGACCGGAGTGTCGGGTTTTGACCCGTGAGATTTCCCAATGACACTTTTTTGACCTGAGGTAAAATTGTACCAAGCGTCATTTTGATCCGGGGCAATAACAGCGTTGCGTCATTACCACCAGATCAGTCGGTCATAAAAGTACTGCCTCAAATAGATTACGTGATCAATGAGTGCAACTGACTCCTTTTGATTCACCGTCAGTAACTTTAATTAGCCTAATAAATTCACATATTGCTTTAGCAACCTTCGTATACACTGATGTAATCTCTGAATGTGTAACCAATGTAATAATAAGTTCCTGAAAATATAAAAGGCGAGGAACCATGACTAAATGTTTTACTATCTATGGCAGTTGCTCAGGTTAATTACCAATTGGAATCAGCTGAAATTTTTATTGTTTGATAAAAACAAAAAGTTTAATGACAGTAATTTAACCTTGTTGGTTAAGACGAAGTGTGATGATTGTAACAAATAGGTATGATTATCTGTCAACTTATAATATGTGACCAAAACCAAAATATATTGATTGTTGGCTGACTATTGGCAATAGTTATCAATGGATGAGGTTGCTATTGATTTATTGCTATTGGAGCTGCATAGGTCTTGATAAATTAATAAGTAGACTTATTGTTACACCTCTAATGTTGTCCTGTCCCATTGCATCCTGTTTCACAGAAAGTTTATTTTCTTGAGACATTTTGAGGGTCATTTTCATATTTCATATTGTTGAGTGAACTTATCCCCTTCATTTAACGATTGATAGTGGTTTTCTTTGCCCTGTTTATGATTTTATTAAACCACAATAAACATACACTTAGTGTTGTGTTTCAGTCCTAACAACAAGAGTGACAACAACTTGTCAGCGGAGTTGGCAGAGATCTACCAGAGATTGGAACATATAGAAGCCGACAAGGCCCCAGCCAAGGCGGCTGTCATCCTGGCGGGTCTTGGGTTCTCACCTGACATGCAGTCACAGCCTACAAGGTAAGTGGTATTCATAGCTCTAGTAAACCTTTCATCACTAATTTACGTATGTCACCTAGTGACAATTACGTTTTCTAGTGTCCTATAGCTCATCATTTGGGGAATAACGTTCTTTATCCATCTCAACTGTACTTGGATTGAATCAGTACTTCATGTCTGTGAAAACGCATGAAAACTGGCACTTGGCTAAATGGGGTTTCTATGAGAAGTCGTAGTACTCAGTGCCAGTTCTATCCAGGAACTTGTCTCTCATGTTATAGTGTTATACACCGGCACATAAAAGAAGCAAAGGGTCTGTTTGTAAAATTAGCAAAGGAATTGCACCCTGACTCCCTTGTATCCAACTATTGTCTCTTCTGAAAAAATAAGGACCCACACATGGGCAATCCTTGAGCGTATGGTCTAAAATATGACCATAATAATCAGAAAATGATTAATATTCATTACAATAAAAGAAGAAGACAAGTGGTATTGATTAGCTTAATTTTTTATGAATCATTGCCTTTTTATGCCTTTAGAAAGTTAATTTTTATGTCCCCACCAAAAATGGGGTGTGGGGGGGCATATAGATATGCTTTGTCCGTACGTCCCGAAACTTTGTGACATGCATAACTCCTAAAGTATTTGTACTACAGACTTAATACTTCATGGATATATTATTCAGGACATGAACTTGCGCACTTGGGTATTTTCATCGAACCACAGTTGAAGTTGACAGAGTTATGGGCCTTTGTTTTTGAAAAATATGGAAGTTTATGCTTGTGACACAGGTAACTCTGAAAGTATTTGTACTACAGACTAGATTTGCTTTGTCCTTACTTACGTCCATCCGTCTGTCCCGAAACTTTGTGACACGCATAACTCCGAAAGTATTTGTACTACAGACTTGAAACTTCATGGATAAATTAAT
Organism: Solen grandis; assembly: GCA_021229015.1. NCBI lineage: Eukaryota > Metazoa > Mollusca > Bivalvia > Adapedonta > Solenidae > Solen > Solen grandis. The sequence goes on from CM037794.1 coordinate 13,564,630, forward strand.
CAAGACATTAACTTGTGCACCTGGGTATTTTTATGCCCCTACCAAAAAGTGAGGCATATAGAGTTGTTTTTGTCCGTCCATCCATCCCAAAACTCTGACACAGGTAACTCTGAAGGTATTTGTGCTACAGATATTTAACTTCTTGGATATATTACTCAGGACATGACTTGCGCTCCTTGGTGTTGGCCCTTGTTTTGGAAAAGCGACGGGTAGGGGCATCTGTGTCCCCTGGACACATTTTTAGTTCTTTTTTGTTTGTTTGTTAATAAGTTGTTTTTTCTTGTTACTTTCAGGTCCTTATCAGGAGGTTGGAGAATGAGGTTGGCGCTGGCGCGTGCACTCTTTTCAAAGTGAGTCTTCTGATTTTCACCATATGAATTAATTTTTTAGGCAAAGATTTTCAAGTCCCCATGTCACAGAAGTGGAGGCTATATAGGAACACACTTGTCATGTTAAGGTAAAAGTAAGGTAATGGTTCTGCTACATCTTGGACCCCTTAACCTCTACCAAGATAACCAAGGTACCCTAATGACACGTTAGGAAACCTTTGTTATCTCCGTGAAAGGCCATGAGGTCCTGTCCTTCACTGGCATTACATGAAAACGAGGTGGGATATGAGGGTATAAATCATCTTCAGTGATGCTTCTTTCTTTTCATTTAAGGCTGTGTTCAACTGATTTGTCTGAATGATAATGTTTAAGAATGAAAATATTTCAACCAAATTTTTAATAGACTATAGTCTTTGTGTCACCTGCTGTAAACAGAAGTGACACATAGAATCACTTCTGTGTCATCATTCTGTTCATCCATCTGCCTGTCTGTTTGTCACATATTTTTCGTCACATTTCTTTTAGCAAGTGGCATTTTTTTGTAGGAAACACTTTTTGTATTGAATACTGTTATTATTGGTTTAGAGTTTCATGTGAAGTTTTGGTACACTTATCAAACTTTAGTATCTTTTGAATAATTCATGGCATGGTGAAATGTTGTATGTAATTTAGATATCTTGCACTGGAGGTCAAGGTCATTATGTAATCAAATTAACTAAAGTATGTTTCCACTCACAACGTTCAGTTAAATATCAAGCATTTTGACCAGATATGTGAAAAGAATGTTTTCATGGAACTCTTTTGTTATCTTGTTTACTTTGCTGCACTTTTCAACTTTTTTCCATTTTTTTCTTCAGGCCAGACCTGCTGCTACTTGACGGTAAGAGTTATATCAATAGTACATGTACTTGTAGTAAGAGAAATGAAGTAGTAGTCAATGTTGTAATAGAAGTACTTGTTGTAGTAATTTTTCATAATTATAGTCAACTTTATTTTATGTGTTTTGATATTAATTAAACTACAACTAAAATTTTCCTATCTTAACCCTTTCCCTCATAGAGGATATCATGAAAAGACCTATGCGAAGAGCATAAAACCAGATCAGCCTGCGAGTAACTCGCAGGCTGATCAGGTTTTATGTTGTTCGCTGCTCCTCAGTGGTCTGGAAATGAGGACTTTATAATTAAATTTGGTAAGGTTTAAGTGTGGTTTTCTGCAGATCAGGCTTTATGTGGTACCTATTGAGTGCGTCAAAATGAGTCTATATGAGGGAAAGGGTTTACATACATGCAAGTGATATTTCAACTTAAATAGGTAAAAAGGTAACATTTATGTTAATGTAATTCAAGGGCTGACTGCAGAGCTTTTCCACCTCCTTTTTTCTGCATCCACTTAGTCTAAAACAGTTTTCGTGGGCAGCCCTTAATATACCAATAGAATCATTAGATACACTTCATGATCCATTGATCCAGGTGTTTTTCTTAAAAAAACAGTCTATATATGAATCAATATGACAAATTTCTTATTTATTCCTTACTCTTCCTTGCCTCTTTGAGGTAAGTTAAACAGGTTTGGATCTGTATGCCCCAACTTTAAAAGAAAGGGGGAGGGGGGCATAGAAATTTTTCTCTGGTCCATATTGATGTCTGTTCACCCATAACAATGTCTTGTGTCATGCATATCTTTAAATTATATAAACCAGAGAGTTATGATATTTAAAAGGAATGTTCACAAGCATTGGAAATAGTGCACCTGGTATTTTGTTTCTATTTTTTTCCCTAAAATTTTTAGAATTTATCTTTTTTTCTTTTTTTTTCGAAACTAAATTCTAGCAATTTTGATAAAGCTGTATATTCATGTATTTCATTACTTTCAGAACCCACAAACATGTTGGACATGAAGGCAATTATATGGCTAGAGAATTATCTGCAGGTGAGTGATACTGGTCTTTGTGGCAGTCCACCATATAATTAGGACTGGTCCAGGTGGCCGAGTGGTTAGAGCGTCCGCTCCGGAATCGGGAGGTTGCGGATTCAATCCCCTACTGTGACATACCAAAGTTGTAAAAAATGGTACTAGTATAGCTCCCTTGCTTGGTGCTCAACTTATAAGGGTAGTTCCAGGACTAGTTGGCTCGTTGTCAGGATAATGTGACTGGATGTGGTATCATGCCACATATCTACAGCGTGATACTGCAGTGTGGCAACACTATATCTGTCTCAGGTAGACATCCTCTCCAAATGACTGAAATACTGTCGCTGGGATGTTCAGTCCAATAAACAAACAATCAAATATAACCAGGAGGGTATTGATTCTGTTCTCTGCTGCGACACTCAAAGATGTTAACAATGGTACTTGTATATCTCCCTTGCTAGGTACTTAGCATATATGTATATGCAAGGATCCTAAAAACCGATTTTTTACCGGTTTTGACCGATTTTGATCTCAATCGACCGGTTCAGATTTCAAAAAGTACCAAAAATATCGGTCGAAAAAAAATCCATAATCCTCGTCTAAAACTTTCAAAATCGGTCCAAACGGTTCATAATAGTCTCTCTTACACACCAATTGACCTACTTCTTGAATTTCCGGTGTGCCCTCGGGGCAGGTGTCAGTGGGGGTCAGGCAGGGACACCCGTCTAGGTCATTATTGGGCAGATAAGATGAATGGATTGACGGTTTGTATTTAGCGGTTATTTGGACGGTGCCGTGTAATTATCTATGCCGTAATAATGGACCATTGCTTGTTTGCAAACTGTAACCGGTCGACTTTTAAATGCGGTAATTAATGACAATATCAAAGGCTAATCAAAATGTTTGATCTCCTTAGTAATTTGTAAGAACAAAATAAAAGAATTAAAAAAAACTGATAACTGTTTGGTGTTATTACTCAACTTTATATTTGGTATATAAGGGGATGGTATCAGTGACAAGGCTGCATTTCGTTGAAATGGCTCAGCGCAATTTACTTGCGATGTTTAAAAAGTCAAATGACCGGCTTGGCAACCCGGCTCATGATGATAAAGAAAACGGGAGTGGTGACCCAGTAAAAAGTACATTTCAAAGTCGGACTGGCAACCCGATATGCACACAAATCCGGCCTGGCAAACCGGTCGAAAACACTGGGAATGGGGCAACCCGTGATGCATTTTCTATTATGAAATGCAATCAAAAAGTAGAAATAAATAAAAAATATTGACAAAAAAAAAATATAAACACAAAGGCACATAATAAACAACACCAAAACAACTGCTTCCAACAATTTATTGATTCGTTAGAGTCATATACAGACCGTCATATACATGCACTTCCGGTAAACAAACTTTCGATTTCGTAGAGGTAAATATTGCAGAAAAATACCTTATTATGCCAACAGGATGCTGAAATATAATAAAAGATCTGTTTTTATGATCTGTAAAAGACACTGCAAATGATTCAGGGTATGTTGATTGAAAATATCAATGTTATTTTTTTTTCGTTTTTTTTCGGTTATGTTTTTTTCGGGGGGGGGGGTACGGAACGGAATTGTTGTAAAGGGGGGGGGGATTTTGCCGTCGACCGGTTGAGATTCCAAAATTTTAGGATCCCTGTGTATATGGGTAGTTCCAGAATTTGTCAGCCAGATGTTAGAAAAATGGGTCAAGGTGTGGTATTGTGCCATTTATCTATGACATGATTACTGAAGTAAGGAAGCACTTTATGTCTTACATAGAAAAATAACTGACTGAAATACTGTCATTTGGAAGTTTGAACTCAAAACAAACAAGCAGGTGAGTGAAGATTCAAAATGATTTTCTTTTATAATTAGCTGAATAGCATTATAGTAAATCCAGTTTTAAGAAGGAAGTGTTACATTTAAAAAAAAAATCATATGAACAGATGTATATACTTGTAATATAAGAAATAGACAATACACATTCAATAAAATAGATGACATTTTAAACATTAATGTATATTATAATGCTTATATGCAAGAATTGCACCCTAGACATTGTGTAAGTTCACCTGACTGCCTCTTATATTAAAAAACTGTAACATATTTTGATTGATAATAGAACCTGAGTGTATAAGGCATCTGCCTGAGAGGATGTGGGTTTGATTCCTGGACACATTATACAAAAGTCTTGAAAAATGATACTGGTACCAGTATGTCCTTTGCACCTGGCACACACGAAATAAGGGATGTTCCAGATCATTTTTAGTTCATCTGTTTTTTTTTAAGAAAAAATACGAGCTATTGTCATAACTCCAGCGTCTGCATTGTCGTTAGTCGTAGTCGTCCGGAATCTTAACGTTGGCCTTAACTTCTCTACTATTCAATTTACAACTCTGGTGTTTCACATGTGAATTCCTTGTGGCAAGACCTATACATCAATGTTTTGGACTTTTGGCCTTGACCTTTGAACTTTGACCTATTTTTGAAATGTTTTAACAAAAAACTTTAATGTTGGCCATAATTAGTTCACCTGAGCATAGCTCAGGGTGAGCTTTTGGGAGACTTGATTGTCCGTCGTCCGTCAACAATTTGATGTTTACACACTAGAGGCCACAATTTTGATCCAATCTTCCTCAAACTTGGTCAGAATGTTTGTCTTGATGATATCTTGAACCCTTTCGAAAATGGGTCAGGTTGGATCAAAAAGTAGGTCAGTAGGTCAAATCTTAGAAAAATCTTGTCAACCGTCAACAATTTTGATGTTTACACACTAGAGGCCACAATTTTGAGACAATCTTCCTCAAACTTGGTCAGAATGTTTGTCTTGATGATATCTTGAACCCTTTCGAAAATGGGTCAGGTTGGATCAAAAAGTAGGTCAGTAGGTCAAATCTTAGAAAAATCTTGTTTACACACTAGAGGCTACAATTTTGAGACAATCTTCCTCAAACTTGGTCAGAATGTTTGTCTTGATGATATCTTGAACCCTTTCGAAAATGGGCAGGGCCGGACCGAAAAGTAGGTCAATAGGTCAAATCTTAGAAAAATCTTGTTTACACACTAAAGGCCACAGTTTTGATGCAATCTTCCTCAAACTTAGTCAGATTGTTTGTCATGATGATATCTCGAACCAGTTTGAAAATGGGTGGGGCTGGATAGAAATGTAGGTCAGTAGGTCAAATCTTAGAAAAATCTTGTTTATACTCTGAGGGCAACATTTTTGGTCCAATCATCCTCAAACTTTGGCAGAATGTTTGTCATGATGATATCTTTTGTGGATGGGGTCAGAAAATTCCTGAACATTGTTTCACCTCATCATCTTAATTCTAAAGCAATCTGTTTTGTACAGGCAATGAATGATACTTTTCTCAGGTGAGCGATCTAGGGCCATCTTGGCCCTCTTGTTTCTTTACTATTTGATATACAATTTTAATTTTGGTATGCATTTTCATCTTGACAAGGCCTTTTCAGATATACCTCAATATTTCATCTATCAACCTTGACCTTATTTTACCATAACTTTGGAAAAGTTTTAAAATATATATTTCTCAGTCATTTTTCATTGATTTTTTTTAACTTTGTATACTGATTTGTCATCATATGAACCTGTACAGGTGTGATTATGGCCATGATTACTTGACAAAAAAATTATGGCATTTAAAAAAAAAAGTCTTCAAATTTTACGGTTTTGTGTTGATTATCAATAACTCAATTGATTAGCCATTGTTATTTTTTGTCTTCAAATTTTACATCTTTTTGGTGTATACATTCTATACCATGCATAGGTGAAAGGTCAAACTTAAAGGGTATGGTACGTCATCTTTTCTATTAAAGGCGTACAGATTTAGTTCTTATTTTCAAGGTCAACTTTTTAGCTCACCTGAGCACAAAGTGCTCAAGGTGAGCTTTTGTGATCGCCCTTCGTCCGGCGTCCGTCGTCGTCCGTCGTGCGACGTGCGTCGTGTGTCGTCAACAATTTGCTTTAAACGACATCTCCTCTGAAACCACTGGACAGAATTTAATGAAACTTGGCAGGAATGTTCCTTGGGTGAGGCTCTACAAAAGTTGCTAAAATAAACTTGATCCATGAAGAACTCTGGTTGCCATGGCAACAAAAAGAAAAATAATTTGAAAACTTTAAAAATCATCTTCTTCAAAACTACTGGCCAGATTTTAAAATAAATTGGTAGAGATGTTCCTTGGGTCAACCTCTACCAAATTTGCTAAAATTATTCCGATCCGTAAAAAAACATGGCCGCCAGGGGCGGGGCTTATTTGCCTTATTCGATATAGAGAAACCTTTAAACAGCATCTCCTCTGAAACCACTGGACAGAATTTGATTAAACTTGGCAGGGATGATCCTTGGGTCAACCTTCACAAAAGTTGCTAAAATAAACTTGATCCATGTAGAACTCTGGTTACCATGGCAACAAAAAAAAAAACAAAAAAAAAAACTTTAAAAATCATCTTCTTCAAAACTACTGGCCAGATTTTAAAATAAATTGGTACAGATATTCCTTGGGCCAACCTCTACCAAAGTTGCTAAAATTATTCCGATTCGTAAATAAACAAGGCCGCCAGGGGCGGGGCTTATTTGCCTTATATGTATATAGAGAAACCTTTAAACAAGATCTCCTCTGAAACCACTGGACATATTTAGATTTAACTTGGCAGGGATGATCCTTGGGTCAACCTTCACAAAAGTTGCTAAAATAAACTTGATCCATGTAGAACTCTGGTTGCCATGGCAACAAAAAGAGAAAAAATATGAAAACTTTAAAAATCATCTTCTTCAAAACTACTGGCCAGATTTTAAAATAAATTGGTACATATGTTCCTTGGGTCAACCTATTTATCTCAGGTGAGCGATTTAGGGCCATCATGGGCCTCTTGTTTAATTATTTAACAAAAATATTTGACTTTGGCAAAAACAGAGGAGCTGGACACTTGCAGACAGTGCTCTTGTTATGCAAGTGTCTGGACTATGTGACTGGGTTTGTCTCATGTATGCAAAAAGTCTAAAATGTTGTAAGTGAGACATTAAACCCAAACAAACTTGTATTGATTGTATGGTCTAAATTTCAGGGCTGGGCCACAACTATTCTAGTAGTATCTCACGATCGCTCGTTCCTGAACGCTGTGTGTACAGATATCGTTCATCTATATAATAAGCAGTTAAACACATATAAAGGGAACTATGACCAGTTTGATAAAACAAAAGAGGAAAGGCTTAAGAACCAAAGGAAAGAATATGAGGCACAGAAACAATACAGGGATCATATACAGGTAATATAGATTACAACAATACAGGTAACATAGGTCATAAAAATACAGGGATCATATACAGGTAATATAGATTACAACAATACAGGTAACATAGGTCATAAAAATACAGGATCATATCAGTAATATAGATTTCAACAATACAGGAAAAATATGCAGATAACATAGGTTAGAAAAATACAGGGAATATATACAAGACATTGAATAGATACAGATTAAACAACACAAGGAACAAGTTTTTTTGTGTCACCTGCTGTAAGCAGAGGTGACACGTATGGATCACTTTTCTGCCATCTGTCTGTCCGTCAGTCTGTTCATCACACTTTTTCCGCCACGCTTCACTAGCTGACACGTGTTTCAAAGAAGACTTTTGTTACACTCCAGTATCACAATAATGTACTGAAGGGAAAAAGAAACCCAGAGTTTACTACATAGATTGGAGGAATGTATTAAACAGTATTGTAAGTTATTTTGACAAAAGTATGAAGACATAAAGAGACTGGTATATTATATTATATTTCTTTTTCTCTGCCATCCGATATGAAATGTTTAAATTAAGAATGTAAATATTCCTTCTCACATTGATTGGATACTTACTCCTCTCATCGGTTACTGGATAGAACCAAAATTTTGGGAAAGTCATGAAAGTTTTTTTTTGCCCATTAGGGCTTTAAATTTGCAACATCTAGATTCACAGTCCTGTACGCTATACATATCATGTAATATACTTTCCAGTTAGCATATTGACTGATCATCACATTTACATACTATACCAAACTTGACCAAATAATCTGGCCATCTTCCTCGGAAAAATCAGTGTATATAAAGTGACTCATTTATATCTAGAGTTAATTCTAAAGTTTGTTTTACTGTGTCTCCTTTTAAGGAAAATTTTGTACAGATTTTTTACCACAATGACTGTTTTTATTTCTTTTTGTTGCATTTTTCTTTTTAGTATTCTCTGAAAGAGTTATTTCATTAGGTTGAATCTGTTACTGTTGTAGGTCTTTATAGATAGGTTCAGATACAACGCAAATAGGGCTTCCCAAGTACAGAGTAAATTGAAGATGCTGGAAAAATTGTGAGTATCTTGTTTAACAATTGTGTTGATAAAAACATAAAAGTTTTTAAAACGTTAAAATTTGTCCCTAAGTATTTAAATTTCATTTGAGATTTGTTTAAGCATACTAAATGATGTTTGTGTTTTTTTTTTAAAAAAAATCCTAAAAAATAAAAAGAGTGAAAAAATAGATGAAGAAATTTTTTAATATATTAAAAGTGTCATTCTCATAATTTGAACCAGCCTAAATATCTTGAGCACTCTAGAGTTATGACCTTTTAATTGATAAAAATTAACTGTACCTGCTCTTTAACACTGACAAACGTGAACCAATCTTTACCAAACTGTCACAATGTGTATTGGCACAGTATCTTAATCGAGTTTGAAGACCAGTCAGAATATTCCACTTTAGAGTTATTACCCTTGAGTTGATAAAATGGCAGGACGGGCGTATTTTGCAATAACCACTGCTCTTGTTCTTTTTATTATCTGAGGAACTGAGATACAACTTTCATTTTTTTTAGTCTCTCGTATTTGTATACATGGCATTAATATTCCATGCTGCTTGACATGTGACTACTAAACTCTTTCATACAACTCCGAATCGGACTGGAACATGGATAAAAATACATGGCTTATAATCTTTCTCTCTCCCTCTTTCTCTCATTGTTTTTTGTCCCCACTCTTTCTCTCTCTGTCCTTGCCTTTCTCTCTCTCTCTCTCTCTCTGTCTATAAAGATTCCACTATCTTTTTCAGACCACCACTTGTGCCTCCTGGTAAAGACACAGAGGTCACTTTAAAGTAAGTAACCCAATACAGTCGAACTTCAGTGACTCAAACAGGCTGGGGGAACAGCAATTTGTTCTAATTATCGTTGGTTCTACCCAACCGTGGTTATAACGATTTACATACATGTATTAAAAAGATACTATTTATTATAAGGCTGTCTTTTAGAACTGACTGATTAAAGTAGATAATTTTGTTATCCTAATGTCAGCCAAATAATATTACAGGTAATATTAAATATAAATAACCTTATCTTTGTCATTCATTCATAAATCTATAAAACAGCAGCTGACAAAATCAATTATCAAAGCACAAACATCAGTGATTGTATACATTTCATACATGTACATAAATCTGCCTACATGCAAGTTTTCTAACATTTTCTGCATATTCTGATACTCTGTTTTACTTTTTTTTTGCACACAAAAGAAAAAAACTATTGTGAATAATCCACAAATATAGCATAATCAGATAGCATAAATATCAATCAAATGAAACAAATTACATTTAGCACATGATAATAATAAAAATTATTACTTAATTAAAATAATATAATAATAATAATTGTGTCAATTTCACAATGTGTGAAAAACATGCTGCACCACAGGTTGGAATTAAATCAGCCAGCGAAAAGGATGTTAATTGGTTTGTAAGACAGGTGTGAAATACATAGCACTTGTAACCTGAGGCAGGAAATTTAGAATGAGAGTTCCAGCCATTAGTGTTCGACCCAAAAAAAAAAAACTGGGGCTGTATTCATAAAGCTCCTTAGGAACAAATTTCCCTTAGTTTCTAAGATTTTCCTTAAAATCACATAGATTTCCCTTAGGTATTAAGGATTTCCTTTAGTCCTATATATAAAACACCTAAAGAGATTTATTCCAGTTAAGGAATTATTTTCCGTAAAAACTAAGGAGCTTTATGAATAGGACCCCAGTTTTGCCAGGACCGTGAAATGTGTTCGAGTAAAGCATGGTGATCCAGTTTTCAAAGTTCCAGTCAATGAAGTTCCACTATATTTAGATGTGTTGGAATTTTGCAGTAATATAGTGCATCTCCGTTATATCTTGGGCCCAAGTTGAGATACCACATGACATTGGCCCTCATAATAACCATGTGAAAATGCACCTTGCATCAATAAAACAAGTCATGAAAATTAATACAGATTGGATTTCTTGTTATAGTAGGTCTGCACTACATAACTTTTCAGCTATTTTTATTCCCCATTGTAAAAAAAAAAAAAAATGAAAAAAAAAAAAAAAAACGTCTTGAAATGAAGATTATTGTATCTTGTATTCTTTCATAGATTGTGTTTATATTCACAGATATTACTGATTGTCATCCATTCTAAATTAAGATGCATTTTCAAACTTTAGAAATAAATCTTCAACAGTGTCAACATCTGAGTGTCTGTCTCATTTTCATACATGTATATAGGTGAAATCTGCACTTTTTTGTTGTGTCATCTGCTGTAAGCAAAGGTGACACATAGGGATCAGTTGTCTCTCCGTCCGTTCATCTGTCTGTCCTTCACACTTTTTCCGTCACGCTTCAGGAGGTGACACATGTGTTTCAAAGAACACTCTTGTCTTGTAAAATACAATATGATACTTCACTAGATATCAGGAAATTAAAATAACTATGGAATCCATTTTTTGTCACCATTATTAAGGACGGGTTGACCTGGTGACTGGATAATGAGATTGGGTGTGGTATCTTGCCTGTGGTATCTTGTCTGTGGTATCATGCCTGTGGTATCTTGCCTGTGGTATAATATCACAGTGAAGCAGCACTATCTGTCTTACATAGACTACTGTAGAGTACTGTTAAGTCATTTATTCTCGTTGACATTAAATTTTGTGGAATCTGTTATAGAGTGAATTTCATTGGTACATATATTTGTGGATTCATTTTCTAGAAAACATAAGGTCTATTAAATAGACAGCTTTTGTGGGGATTGATATTCATGGAAAAAGACGTCCATAAAATAGCAATGATTAGTCCCCCATGAAACATAAATTATTCTACAGTACCCAAATGTCTGAAGAAGTTAGTTATAAAAATAAAAGATGGTTTAGTTATTTTAAGATGTGTAATATGTATTTATTCTTTCTCTCAATAGATTTCCAGATTGTGAGAAGCTGTCCTCAAATATTTTGCAATTAGATGAAGTTCGATTCTACTATAGAAAAGATCAAATAATATTTGACAATGTCGATTGTAATGCAAACATGGGTTCGAGGATATGTATCGTAAGTATCATTTTCTATCTTAAAATTCTCTTCTTGTAGGTAGATAATATTTTTGCTTTTGTTGGTTACATGTAAAGGATATTGATTTAAATTATGTGTTTTATATTTTATATAATTAATACTGATCTAAGGAAAAAAGTCCGTAATTTTGAATTTTAAGGGCTAGAAAACCCTTAAATTTTGCTTCAGAAAATGTTTATGAACCATGGCTGGCTATTCAGTTCAAATGAATTGACATGGTAACATTTACTTAATTTCACAATTAATTTTATGGATACACATTTAATATTTGTGTAAAAATTAATACTCATTTGGCTGTTAAAGCTTTTTCTCCTGTAGTTATATATTTTTTTTATATTATAAAATTGTATGATCAAATATGGTACACAGGGTTTTCCTTAAGAGGTGGCTTGAGGCAGATTTGACTGCCACAAATCCTTTCCTGGCCGGCTAAAATCCATCAAAATGGGAATAATTCAAAGAAAATTTTAAAAAATCACAAGACGTAGGATCCCAAGACATCCCCGTCCAATAATTTAAAAATAGCCTTCCGCTCTGATTCTTAAGGAAAATTTAACATGGTATAAAGAAACAGAAACACTTTGCTTTTATATTTTTGACATAAGGCATTTCTAATTAAGTAGAACATTTCAAAATAGATTGTTATAGGCATGTGATAAAAACAAGTTTCAAAATATATTAACACCAAATACAGGTTGGAGAGAATGGTGCTGGTAAGACAACATTACTTAAGATTCTACTGGGAGACTTGAGTCCCACGAAGGGAGTGCGACATGTTCACCGGTCACTGAGGATCGGATACTTCACACAGCATCATGTGGACCAACTGGCTATGAACCTTACCTCTGTCGAGCTCCTTGCTGAGCGCTTCCCTGGTGCGTATTTGGATTCAAATAGTTCGTGTTTTGCAGATTGATGCCTGACTGTCACCAGGTCTATAAATGAAATAGCTTTATTTGGGGCAATTTATCATAGGGTAAAGTTCAGTTGAGAAATCTCACAGGTTGATTAAAAGCATAACAGTATTGTAGGTAGCACTGGTGTGTAAACTATAAGCAGAGCTGTCTGATCAGGGTCTGCTGTGTTTGCCAATATGTGAAAATAGTTTATATGATAGTAAAGGGATGAATGAAAACACAGTAGCATAGTAATCTGTTATAGTCTATACAGACAGACTGACCATTTCCATTATCTGACATTGTGCTTATCTCTTATCACATAAGTGTAGGTACAGGGCTGGTACAGCCTGTGTCAGGATGATGTAACTGAATGCGGTGGGTGTTGTATTATACCACTTGCCTCCAGCTTAATATTGCAGTGAGGCAACACTTATTTTCTGTCTTGTGTAAACAAAATGTCTCCAAAATGACTGTAATACTGTTCTTAAGGTGTTGAAGCCTAGCAAACCAACACTCTATTAGTAATGAGACTCAATTAAAAATCTTCCCCTTTTCATAGATAAAATGAAAAGTTAACATAGCATTGTGTTTTAAGGACATTTTCTAATGTGTTTAATGCTTGGACATTTTATAACTACAATTCTGACGATGTAAGTTGTATCATCATTTTTTTCCCGCCACAGGCAAGACGAGCGAGATATACCGTGGTGTTCTAGGTCAATATGGTGTGAGTGGTGAGTTAGCAACTCGGCCAGTCTCAAGTCTCTCCGGAGGGCAGAAGAGCCGGGTGGCGTTTGCCGTCATGTGCATGGCCAAGTAAGTCATTAATGTTTTTAAACAGAATGTCATGATGTAAAGCTTTGGAAAGGAAGTAATACAAATTATAGATAAAAATCTTTACAACTAGAGAAACTTTAAACCATGAAAATTTATAGTTTTCTTGAAAGTTTCTATCATTCCATTATTCATTGGATGGTTTCTCATATAATCTGAGACCCCAGTCCTTTCCAGTATTAGAGGTATTCAGTGGTTTGAACTATCATCTTCAAAATCCTATCTGGGCCTTTTCTTGTGAAAAATTCAGTTCATCAAGGTGATATGATTTAATTTTCCAGTTTAAGTTAAGAAAACACTAAAGCAGGATACATGTTTAATTGTTTATATGTTTTGTTTCACAGCCCTAACTTCTTCATCCTTGATGAACCTACCAACCATCTGGACATGGAAACTATAGAAGCTCTGGGCGAGGCCCTCAATAAGTTTGCGGTAAGTTCGAATGTGAATATAAACTCCTCAACTGTTTGGTATCTTGAGTTTATGCAGAATACCTTGCTGCTTCTAAGAAAGACAACAATTGTAGTTTATTTGTTGATCGACATGTTACAAGGTGAAAAATGTACAGCCTGGGACTGGGACTCGAACCAGGGGCTTTTAGCTATAGGCAAATGCTTTACTGACTGAGCTACCTGGCCATTGGTACCATGATAAACTCCCCAATCAAGTTAATATTCACCCTCGGATTTCAAACAGGTTCATAGACCAAGGCAAACATGATCTTGTAGCACATAAATACATAAGTAGCCCCATGTTGGATGCTGAAGTAAGATATGTAAGTAAAACAAACACTACTTGTATTTTATTCTAATTTCCCTGTGGCTATTGAATATAATTCTTTTTATAGTTAATGATTTACTTACACAGTACAAAATTATTTATCATCCTGGTGCCAAGTGGTTAGAGCGTCCTTCCAGGAATCGGAGGTGTGGGTTTGATACCCAGGGGCGACATACCAAAGTCGCTAACAATGGTATAAAACTGGTATAGCTAGCTCCCTTGCTTGGCACTCAGCATTTGAGACTGGTTGGCTGAGTGTCAGCATAATGTGACTGGGTTTGGTATCATGCCACATGTCTATGGCATGATATTGCAGTGTGGCATCACTATATCTGGCTCAATTAGACATAGTCTCCAAATGACTGAAAAAAAACAACAAAAAAAACTGCTTCTTGAATGTTATACCTAATAAAAAAACTTATTTATTTGATATAGAATTACGTTAGAATTTTTTTACTCTTATTTCAGGGTGGAGTTATTCTAGTCTCCCACGACGAAAGACTGATATCCCTCGTATGTAAGGAACTGTGGGTGGTGAAAGATAAAAAGGTGCGATCTCTGGAAGGAGGGTTCCCAGAGTACAAAAAGATTGTTGAGGATGAACTGAAGGCGCAGGGCTGTTGATGATGGCCTATATTAGGCCCACTGTGATGTTTTACCATGCTTTTAGGCCCCTCAGCGTATTCACAGCAAAAACATTAAGATCCTTTGTCAGGCAGGAAACCTCAGCAGCTGTAGAGCTGAAAGTGAAGTCAGCAATGTCTTTCAAATGTTTGAGAATATTAACAAGTTTTGGATGGCAGAATGTTTTATTTATCTTTTCTTCTTTTTTTCTGCAAGAGGATCATGTGTAAAATGTGATAAAGATACTTCATAAAAAATTAGTTTGGTACAAAGCATCTTGGGGGTCTACATGGTTAAGTGGTTACAGTCTTGAACTAAGTATCACTTAGTATCACTGAGCCACGTACCGCTGTGTTCGAGTCCCACTCTGGTCAGACACACAAAGTTTTTCATGTGAGGAAACCTTCCAGTGCGCTAGCAATAGGTCGGTGGCTCTACCTAGGATGCCTCTATGGGCTCTATGTCTTCCTCCACCTTAATTAACTGGACATCGCTATATGACTGAAATACTGTTACAGCAGTAGCTTACACTAAAACAACATAAAATCAACACATTTGCTTATCTTATATTCCAGAAATGGCATTACTTTTTCTGCATAAAAAAGACTACACAATATCAAATATTGCTTTAGATTTCTGAAAATGTTAAATTATTTTGTTTGATCATGTGTGATAAATCTACATTTTATTTTTCCTTCAAAGAAGATGTATAACTTGAATAAATGAATTCAATGTTACATGTAATACTTTATGATATTTAACCCTTTCCCTCATAGAGGATACCATGAAAAGACCTATGCGAACAGCATAAAACCAGATCAGCCTGTGAGTAACTCGCAGGCTGATCAGGTTTTATGCTGTTCGCTGCTCCTCAGTGATCTGGTAATGAGGATTTTACAATTAAATTTGGTAAGGTTTGAGTTTGGCTTTCTATAGATCAGGCTTTATGTGGTACCTATTGAGTGTGTCAAAATGAGTCTATATGAGGGAAAGGGTTAAGTAAATTTGATGTTAATATTAGGTTTTTTATAGTGACTTTAAAGGCAGTTGACTCAGGTGAGCTGTATATGATCACTGTGACTATTTTGCCATACAACGTGCAGCTACAAATAGAAGCTGATTTTAACTGAGCTATCAAGCCCATTGTTGCTAAATTTGTCATACAAATTAAAAAAAAAAAACTTTATAATTTTAGTTGTGCAGTTTTATTATTTCTTTTGATATATTTTTGCTGATAGGTCAGCTTTAAATGATTTAAAAGGATGACTTAAGCAAGCATCATTTTTAATCCCAATTTTTGTGAACAGTATTTGATTATAATAATTGTATTTGGCAGATACATTTTTCAGATGTGATTTGGCTCATATATTGCTACACTGGTCCTAACTTTCTTCCCCCACCCCCATCATAAATCTTTGGTTAACCTTTCCCTCATAGAGGATACCATGAAAAGACCTATGCGAACAGCATAAAACCAGATCAGCCTGCGAGTTACTCGCAGGCTGATCAGGTTTTATGCTGTTCGCTGCTCCTCAGTGGTCTGGTAATGATGATTTTACAATTAAATTTGGTTAGGTTTGAGTTTGGCTTTCTGCAGATCAGGCTTTATGTGGTACCTATTGAGTGCGTCAAAATGAGTCTATATGAGGGAAAGGGTTAAACAGATCAGGCTTTATGTGGTACCTATTGAGTGCGTCAAAATGAGTCTATATGAGGGAAAGGGTTAAACAGATCAGGCTTTATGTGGTACCTATTGAGTGCGTCAAAATGAGTCTATATGAGGGAAAGGGTTAAAGACTGTAAGAACCGACTTTAAAGACCACCCTTGAATTAAGACCCCTATTGAGGCGTCAAAATAGTCTTTAGAAATAAAAATAGGCTTTATGGGCATGAGGCCTCAAAACATATTGTAAAGGGAAACAGTTCAGACTTTCTATATTGGTAAAATTTACTAATAAGACCACCTCACTATTAAGACCATCTCACTATTAAGACCACTTTTTGCTGGAACCGAGGTTTATTTTAACATTTGTGGTCAAGTTATATACAATGTACATTTTCAGACTCGTTTTGACTTCCATCTTGACCTTATCAAACACAAAAGAAAATGTAACTGTATTATAAAATAATAATTTCTCTTATGCAAGGAATTATTATTTTAAATTATGATTTAAATTCAACCATTGTACAGAAAACAACAAAATTTACATTTGTTTTTGTTTTTTCTTGCAGATCATTTTCTATTTCACATAAAACTTTTTTTATTCCTTAACTTATTTTGATAAATGAGGTATGAGGTATCATTTTGATGGTAATATAATGTTCTAATGTAAGATATAATCTTCAAGAGTAGGAGATATTTGAAAACATGACCTAGCAAGAATGTTTGCTTTTTTGAGATTTGAACTAGTTGCCAATCTTTGATTTATTGGTCTTTGACATTATCTACCTTTTTTAAAGGGACTATTTACAATTCATGACTGGATCAGCTGCTCACAGTTTTGCAAAAATCAAACCCATGTACTCAGTCCCTCAACATGAGGGTTCCAGTCCTGGAAGGGTCATTCAAATTTTTGTGTGAGGAAGCTTTCCAGCTGGCTCGGTGGTTCTACCTGGATGCCTCAGTGCATTCTGGGTCTTCCTCCACCTGATAACTTGATATCGCAATACGACTAAAATATTGTTGCAGTGACTGTAAACTTAAAACGTCAATCAAACCCATGTTTGATCACATGATATTGCAGAGCTGCCATTGGATAATCCGATTATCTTATTTGAATTTGTAAACATTGGAGATACTTTTATAGGGAGGTCTTGATTTGAATACTAGTTTTATCTCCTCTGCATTCGTCGAGCTAGTATGATTGCTGTGGCGGGATTGTCGTTATCACCCAAAAACTTTAATGTTGCCCATCACTCAAAAACTTTAAAAGGTATCAACATGAAACTGGGAATACTTGATAAAAATGTCAAGGCGCAGTTGTAAAACAAGGGGCATTATTCTGAAAGCAATATGTTTGGAGTTATGCCCCTTGATAAATTTTATTCAAAATTGCTTATTAAATAGAATGTCTTGAAAACTATGAAAGTTATCAATAAAAAACTTGGAATACTTAATAATTGTCTCATCTAGGTTTGATTTTCCCTTAAGTTATTGCTAGATCTGTAATGTGTGCTGTACTCGAGTCATTTAACCAAAAAAAAAAGTTTTTCCTTTGAAATAAAAAATAGGTCATAAGTAAAATATTCATTGGTGTCGTTATCCAGTTGGTAGTTCTCATATTTGTGGATCAGAAGGTTGTGTATTAGAATCCCACATGCAGCAAGAATCCCTTGAAGTACTAGTCCAATCCAGGACCTCTTGAGATGGACATATCTCCTAAACAATCTTGAAAGAAGAAAGGAAGAAAGAAGAAACAAATATGTGACCTCTAATCGATTATACTGACGTCAAATAACATGGGCAAATTTGAAATACATGAAAGAGAGAAAAGGGCTAGAAATAGATGAAGCTGGTACATGTCGTATTACATTTCGATATGGTCATAGGAATACGATTTCAACCATGGATTTTGTGAAAATTGTTTTTTCTGTGATCACAATTTTTTATAAACATATTTTGTATATTTGAATACGACTCGTTTTACTCCTACAATACATAAGTCTGAACAGAAAGAAAGTAACGTTGACCACCATTTCCGTCTTTTTGCTGTGTATAAGAAATGAAAGAAACGCCACTAACATTATAAGTGAGAGTTTCTCGTGCAGTTCCTGTTGAGTGGATAATGATTAATGGTAGCTATGCAGATCCCACACACGCAACTGTTCCGATTAACTACTGAAATATGCATCGAACAATAAAGTTTATCACCTCCGGAAGGTTGGCATAACCTACCTGTATCTTTTATTCTTATTTTCTCCTTTTTATCTGAGTATACTTGCCGTTCTTTGTTGACATGTTGATAACTGTGATCTGATACGTCAGGCGATGTAATAAAAAAGGAAATTTGTACACATGCTTTGCTTTTACTTTGCAGCCATCTAGAGTTACTTTGCCATAGGGATCTGTGGCCCGTTTCACCAAACTTTCAGAGAGAGAGAGAGAGAGAACTTTCGTACTCGATAATTCTCATTCTGCTATTGTAATAGACAGTAATCGTTTTCTACTTATTACGGCCATATTATAAGCCACACGATCAAGGATTACCCACGTATTGGTCCTGTTACAGCGTCGGAAGAGACAATGGTTAGATACACGGGGATGCAGGTGCTAAACCCTAGCTCATTTTGCGAATAAATTCCTTTGGTTCTTTTACGAGCCCAGTGTTTAGCACCGATACACGCGAGACAAGTTCCTGGATAAAACCAGTTCTGAGTACTCACAAGTTCCCATAGCAAACCCCATGCCAAGCAATGGTGCATCTGGTATCAATTTTATAAGTTTTTGTTTTGACACAGTCACCGGAGGAAGTGCCCCGGCTAGGTTTCGAACCCCAGACCTCTCGAACGCAAAGCAGACTCTCTGCCACTGAGCTATTACGCCGGTGCAATTGAAGAGCTATTACCAGTGGGAATGGAAATAGTTTTACTCTTGTGATTTTATTTTCAGAAAGAAGTGGTAAGTTTGTATAATGCAATGATTTGTGTTTTATTGTGCAAATATGACATAAATATACACTTCTTACGGCTAAAATCAAATTATTAGTCCCCACTGGTGAAATCGGTTTCGAACTCTAGGTTTTTGCATATCCGTCCCGCTCCATAACTTGGACATTTATGGATGGATTTCAATAAAACTTTACAGAAGTATTCCTCATAACCTAATGGTGTGTCGCGCATATCAACCACTTACACCCTCGAAAGGTCAAGGTCACAGGAGTTGTTAGATATTGTCTTTGGTGTTTATAGGCTACATCTTCGTGTCCTCTCTTTAATTTCAATATCTATGGATGGCTTTTCAATATATCTTTACAAAAGTGTTTGTCATAAAACAAAGGTGTGTCGTGCGCATCAACTATATGCACACATAAAAGGTCAAGGCCACCTGAGTTGTTAGAAATTCTCTTTGGTATTTAATGGCTACATCTACGTGTCGTCTCTGTAACTTCTATATTTATAGATTGATTTTTCATTTAACTTTACAAAAGTATTTGTAATCACATGAAGATGTGTTGGTGCAACGACCATATGCGCACTTGAAAGGTCAAGGTCACAGGAGTTGTTAGATATTTGATATTCATAGGCTTCATTTTCATGTCCGCTCTATAACTTCCATATATATGTTTGGATTTCTATAAAATTTTACAGAATTGTTTGTTATGATACAAAGATGTGTCACGCGTATCAATCATATGCACCCATGAAAGGCCAAGGTCACTGGAGTTGTTAGAAATTGTCTATGGTCTTCATAGACTACAATTTCATGTCATCTCTATAACTGTGGTATCATGCCTCGTGTTTACGGTGTGATTCTACAAAGTGGCAGCACTATATCTGTCTGAAGTAGACATCGTGTCCAAATAACTGAAATAGTGTCGGTAGGACGTTAAATCAAATAAAAAATAAAAGGTAAATTAGATATAATTTGAAGAATGTAGCGTTAAAGAAGTTAATCAGCGTTGACAGAAACACATCTCAAGGTTGTGGGGCGAATTTAAAATTGATCAGGTATGTATTAATTAGTTCTTATTGATCGGGTTTACGTCTGATGATAGGCTGTTAGATCAGATAACACCAAGCTGTCTGTAAACATGCGGCATACCATACCAGGTCATACCGGCCCCGGAGATATATCTAGCGGTCCCCGTTACCGTTGGAGTCAAGGGTTCGATTCCCGGTCGCGACATACGAAAGTCGTTAGAATAGTACTGGTATATCTTCCCTGCAAATAAGTGTTGTTCCAGGACTGACATGCCCAGTGTCAGGATAATGCTGGTACAGGGTCTGGATAATGTAACTAGATAACTGACTGGTATTATCCTAATTGTCTTCGGCGTGATAACGTAGTGAGGCAACACCAAATACATGTACCAGTCTCACGCAAACAATATTCCCAAATGATTTAAATATTGTTGGCTGGACATTAAGCAAACAAAGAACAACCTATTAGGTATCACAATCATTCTTATTTATATATAAGCAATAAATAGTTTAAAAAAACATTACATGTACAAATGTATTAACAAACGAATGTTATTTATATCGTATACTACACATCTTCTAGTTCTAATTGTGAAATAATTAAATATTCCAGCAAAAAAACAATAAAATAAATAAGGAAAATAATCAACATCATAGTATTTTCCTGTACAGATTTCATTTCTTTTATTATTTGTGGACGAATTCCAGAATTGGAGTAATTTATTTACATCTGAAAATCTGAATGGCAATCAATACTAAGAAATCTTTATTTTTCGTTCATAATACATTTCCTTGAAACTATTATTATTATAGGGACACTTTTTGTGGGTACATTTATTCGCTGAATCACGCTCCAGAAAACGTGAGCTGAACGAAATGAACGAATAATTGAAGCTGAAACCAATGACGAACAAGAGTTTCTCATGAAAGTTAATGTTTATATTATATTATTTCTTTTTTCGTGTACATCTTTCTCATGAACAAAAATCACCAGCTTTGACATTGTTATACTTACTTTTTGAGACATTGATCAAGCAACAATCTACAACGACCGATTAGGTACAGTGTACAAAAAGGATTAAGTAATTGAATGCTTGGTTTTAGAATCGGTGGTACGAATAGACAGTAAATTAACGGATTGTCTTTCTTTTTGAGCCAACCTGTTGTTGAAGGTGGTCGTTGCTTGGGGGCAGTTCTGAGAGTATGTCCATTTTTAGGGTGTGGCCATAACCAGAAGACGACCAATGCTGACAGTGTTCGTTGCTTGGCGACGACCTTTGCACTAATGTGGCCATTAAATGGATTCAACCATTGTTGATGAAAGACGTTCGTTATCGAAAAGTTGCCGCTTCTGGGAAATGTCGAAAATGAGAAGTTAGTATTTTTTTAAAAAAACAAACCCTTTAATCCATTAACAAAAGTGTATATTATTTATGTAGCGATACCGAAATCAAGGTGATTTTGCATCATCGCTTTTTGATTCCTCATTCGATTTTTTAAGAGTCAAATGCTCATTCGGACACAGAATCTTCTGTTTCCTTCGCCTTCGTTTCTTCCTTGGCGTATGTTTCACCTTAAAATCAAAAGAAAGTAGTAAAACTTGATTAAAACAACAAGCCAAAAGAAATAAAAGAACAAATGGTTCTCTAGCTTAGATAACCTCTTAAGGGCGTATGTGACAGTTTGCTATATTTTCTGTATAGACAAGAAGGATAAAAGGTGCTAAAATATCACACTCAGGGGCAGATAACTCAAAAAGTAGGAATGTGGCTCCCATTTTTTACAATTAAAATGTTTCTTTTATGATTCTCTATAATCATGCAAAGTTTTAAAAATTTCTATGAACAGGTTTAAATTTTCCTTCTTTGTCTATATAGAAAATGCAGCAAACAGTCAAATACGCCCTTAAAATGGAATGCATTTACATACGTACAAATGTATATAGCTGCTCAGAACATTCGGCCACTAACACAGCTGTAACGACATTGGGGATTTGATCCGAATGATACTAGTTCATTGATTTAATTTTTAGAACATTTTTGGAAGCACTTTCTAACAACTTATATTACAACTTATACTAATCTTCTGCGCCAGGGAGGTTCATGAAAGACTCCTGCCCCCATCGTAGATCGAACCCACAACTTTCTGGTCCGTACGTTACCACTGCACCACGCCGCCTTATCGACTACAGTACCGACATAGACATATAGCAGAAAGAGAAAAGAAATAAATGTTTCAGGCTTTGATTATCTTATATCGAAATAATTAATCAATCAAGGTGAAAATGCCGCTTCGTGTGGCCTTGTACATATTGGCTTATCTTCGGAAAAGAGGATCAAGTTTCGACTACCAGTTTGGTTGATTTCATTCGTATTTACATATTGGAATGGAATATTACTTTAAAGTACCATACTAACTTGACAGAAGAGTACTTCTTGTATATTGATACGTTGAGACAAAATGATAAGATATGATTTATCATCAAAACATTATTTCTTCAAGTGAAGCACCAATATTATTACAAAGTCAGTCTTGTTTATTTCTCTTTCCAAGATTGGCGGAAATGATCGAATAGTGACGAAAATCTCACGTGATGTTTTAAGCTGAATTTCCCATTTAGAACTGGAATCCTTCTGGAGCCCTTATAAAACTAGTTTAGCAGTAATGAAACAGCGTCTTTTATTTAATGATAATCTGGCAAAACGAAGAGCAGTGCATCATTCTTTATGCACCAGATATGTCAAAATCAGAGACTCTTTAAATGAGCAAAAATACAAAATGATCTAAGTAACAAATCATTCAAACGAATCTAGATATATCAAGTTAGAATGAAATAACAATATAAGCAAATTCGGAATTTGGTAAAACAAACCTTATCGAGAATATCCAATTCTGGATCCAATAAATCCGTTATACTTCTGTTTAGGGCCAAAGCGGTATTCCCGCGGGAAATAACGTGAATTTCCGGTAACCGAATTTTTTCATGGTCACACAAATGTTTATTTTGACTTTCAGATTTAAAATCTGTTTCAGTTAGGCGTGGTAAATACATAGGACGATGTTGTGATTGGTCAACTCTCTGAATGGGAGATGGTTGTGATTGGTCAGTTTTTGTGACGTCATCGTCCTGTGACGCCAATGATGAGCGTCTGAAGCGGTTTTCACTATTCGAGTATCGGAGGGCGGATCTTGCAAAGTTATCCTTCTTTGACGTGTACTTTGGTGTTAGAATTGGAAGAGCCTCCTCCTCTGAAATAATTGAATTACATAGCATACGAAATAACATATTTCATTATCCCAATTTAGTTCATCTTAATTTGGAATGTTAGCTTCTCCGGGTCTTAGTAAATTTATTGTTCAAATCGTTCAGTACAGTTTTCAAGCATTTAGAGGAACAGAGAAATGGTATGATAGTATTGAAACTATTCGTATTTTTCAGTTCATCATATCGGGGCTCTAAAATAAGCTTTGTTTCAATTAATACTGACAAAATTATAACGTACAGTTTCATGCATTTGTAATTTCCGATTCCGTATAAAATGTAAACACTTAAAAAGGAATGAAGATTTTCTCAGAATTGGAAACTTACATGATTAACACTCGTCAAGAGCATAGCTATTGGGGAGATTAAACAAACAAATCGAAGAAAGCTGTAAAGATTTTCCAAAAATAGATTGCACGCGCAGGTGTGTACGTCATTCCTCTCATTAAAGGCCCATTATGCTTCTAAAAGCAGTGTATATTATTCGGAGTGTCACTGTCTGCTACAGATTTTTTTTACGAGATGCAATCTGTATGTACCTGTTCACCAAAATACTACTACAACGCATAAACATGAAAGTATATTTTACTAAAGATTATTTAATTGTTTACAAAAATTACTAATTTGCATATTTCGCATATCCGTGTCAATTTTTCAAAGACATTCCGTATGTCTGTTAACAAATCATGAGTGCATAAATTGTGACGTAGCAGATTTTCAATTTCAAATTATTTCCCATTACGGATACCTGTCATTGCAAAATATAAAAAATGAAAGTAGTTTGACATTCATCCAAAATACAAAAATGCGTAATTTGATCAACATTTTCAATGCGTATTACTGTTATTTTGCATAAGATATTTGCGCATTGTGTACCATGTGTGTGTATCTACAATATGTCAATGTCATTTTATATTTTTCTTTTTCATGAAAAATGAATTATTATAATGGGCCTTTATGTGACTGGAAGAAGCTCGGATGACGTATAGAGGAACGTACCTGAAGGAATAGAGCGTACGCTACACTGACTGATCGTGACGTCCTGGGAGCCGGGATGAGCTTCGGGTAACATCACAGACGGCTCCATGGTTACTGGGCAAAGTCAATGGTTGCCATTGTAACAACCTGTAGATAAAAAACCTGGTAATATATCAAACGCAGTGACATGTATTTTGAATACAGTTTTAAAAGAGCTATTCAATGCCTTCAATCATTCGAATTATCTTTTTATACATCGTCGTTACCGTCACTGCCATTATCAGCAGCACTGTCATTGTCGTCGCTGTCTGTACTATCATATTATTATTTATTTTTTACATGTTTAATGATAATGATTGTGGTGATGATGTTTATTTAGAAACATGTTTTCAAACTATGATAAGAAAATGAAATTTCTGCTTCTATTTAATTCATATAAAAATCCCTTGAATTTGCCTTTTAAGATGGCCACCATGCAAGAGTAGGGATATTCACTGATGTGGGTACTATGTATATGACAGAAATAATTTCAGGGCCGAATTCCACCAACAATTCTTAGCGCTAAGTAATACTTAAATACTTAAGGGCGATTTTTTTAAATTCTTGTTTCTCTTATTAATTCATTTCTTAACATATATTGTCAATTATTAAGGAAATAATTTGTCAGCTCATCCTTGTAATATATTATAAAATGGGAATGGAAGAATGTGTATCTACTTAGTTTAAGAATTTAAGTATTACTTAACGCTAAGTATTGTTGGTGGAATTGGGGCTAGGTATAGTGTCATGTGTACCAATGAGCTCATTCCAATCATTTCCGGCCAATTTCGGGAAACACATACTTGGGAGTGACGAGTTGTATGGTTTATGAAACTATTCATTTAAAGTTATCAAATTAATATCCGCTAGTCTATCTTCCTAATCATTATGCAATTTTTAGCCCATTCCATAAGTACACCGCACTTTTTCCAACCATTAAATAAATAATGACACGAGACGAGCATATAATGTTGCAATAGTTATGGCATTTTTTCAATTTCATTTGTTTATTTAGTGTCATTCCTACATCTTTTTTTTAGCAAAACCTTCATATCAGCTTGACACAGACAAGTCTATTGTTTGCAGATTTGCCGCAATGATAATGTGTGCTTATCTCTTTGGGTGACATCGGCCTATAGCTTCAGTAAATATTTGTTTCAAATATCGAGCATGTATCTCGTGTACTCTCTATATTGTGGCGAGGCTGTAGCCTTTATTATAAGTTCACATTCTCTTCCCTTTTCTCCGTTCGTCATTTTTTTTATGTTTGCCTGTCTTTCTATCTATCTCCCATAGCACTTACAGTCGTCGTTGCTTTTGTTGATGCCTCCACATCTTTCTCTCTCCCCCCACTCACCCCTGTCTCTCTCTCACCCTCTCTCTCTCTCTCTATTACTCTACTACCTGGACACTATTTTTGTTTGTCTTTCTGTCTTTCTCTCTTCTTTCTCAAGCACGCCTACACACAAATCATTATCTTATTCTTTTATTATTATTATTATTATTTATTAGTAGTAGTAGTAGTATACATTTAGAACCGAAGTCAGAGGTTCTGGGCCTTAAAGGTAAGCCGCACAACTATGCACAATACGCCTGAGTGCAAACTCAAACAACAACATTGTATACATTTTATAACCTTCGGTATCCCTCACTCTATCCATATATAATTATATTCTGTTGTTTTCTTTTTTTTTTTTTTTGTTTGACCTTTAAAAAAAATCTTTTGGAGGGAAGACAGTCGACGTCAATCGAATCGAAGAAATCGAAAGGATTATTGATTTTATGCTAGAAACAGTCGGACTAATTTACAAAACAAATATTTGCAATGCTAAACAGGTTGTCTAATGCATTTAAACTACATTTGTACATGCATGTAGGAACACGAATAAAGAAAACCGATGTAAATATGTATACCGCTATCAATACTTGAAATACGTGCATAAGTGATGAAAGAAACTGTCTTGAAAAGCAGTATTAGTAATTATCAGAATACAATGTAATTAAAGTTTTAAAGTGAAATAAGTACATTTATTGCACTATTAAAGGACCAAAAATGAATAAATGAAGTTAAGGGGGTTGATTTTTTAACTATGGTTATCAAAGTGTAAGAAAATAATACCAAAATATAGAATTAAAAAAAGTGATTATTTAAAGAAATAAAATAAGTATTTACAAAGTCCCTGATCCCGGTTGCAACGAAGAATATTTATATTTAGATAGATATTCGGCGTTAGCACAATTATCACGTGATGAAAATATACATGTACACTTTATACGACACACTGTTAGTCACGCAACTATGAATTGATAATCTTCATGTTTTGAATGAAAATTACAGTTCAATTATCTCTTTATTTTCTTTGATGGAAACATATTACAACATAGGTTATTACAAACAGAAGAAAACACATAAATCCATGATACCTTTTACACGCGCTTCAAAATTGTCGTGTACATGTATTTTTTAGGGAGTTTCACAATATTTAACCATTGAAATGATGATATTTCTTCATTCGAGACTGATTACCTCAATATTGTTATTGAATTATGATGAGTGAATGGACACATTAATGCTAAAAGGCAGATCGACAGGCAAAAATGTAACTTTGCTCTGAGCAGAAGGTCGTGGGTTCGATCCCAGGCATCGTCGAATACCCACGGCTGACCTATTCCGTTTCACTATATGACATCTGACCCTAAAGATGATCTGTCGATCAGCCGTGGATATTTGACGATGGATCCCAGGCTGGAACATGCAAATGCCCACTTGATTTTGCACTTTATGTATCAGATAAATTCATGACTGTCTGTGTATCATGTCATTTTTATTCTTGGTATGCAATAGCAGCCTGTATATTAGGACCCTTTTGAACCGGATGTGTGTGTGTGTGTGTGTGTGGTGGGGGGGGGGGGGGTAAAACCTAACAAGAATACATACAGGTAATCACCATGACTATAGTCAATGTCTAGACAGTTATATTAGTCCATGTTTCGTGAACACAGACTCAGGTCAAGTGGGGAAGAATTTTTTAATTTGGTCAAGTATTTGTTTAAGTCACGTCTGCTGTTCAGTTGAACTGAGAAAGAAGTACATTACGTTCGTTTTACGATGCTGTCTATTTATATCTATGGCGGCGCTTTTATTTCACAAATATCTGTGAAAAAAAGAAACACCTTACCGAGTGTCACTGAAAGTCTTGAACACGGGTCATTTTAAACAGATAATCTGAAGGTATTTCATTAGTTGTTAGGCCGTTGATATCAGTCTTACTTCGGTGTATATCGCTAAAATGATTTTAAACTATTGTAGAACCAGTATTTTATTATTTCTTTGCGGATCGGGGCGGGTAATGGTGTGACTGAGATTTACGAACATACCCCCCCCCCCCCAAAAAAGGGTAAAACTTCCCGTTTTCTAGAACACGATCTACAAATGACCCACATAATTAATATTAATAAAGATTAAAAAAAAACTTGTATTCTAATTTGGTGTCACAATATTTTCAAAACAGCCATTTGCCAACGAAATTATCGAAATGCCCTGCGTAGAGAAAATAAATAAATTATTTCCCTGTTTAAATCTATATCACTTTTCACACTGATTGGGAAAGAAAGTCGAAAAATAGATAGTATTCATGTTCAATCGTTCCTGGTTGGACCAGTACTTTGCGACTGAGTTGGTCATATAAGATTCTTGCCCTCAACATGATTCGAACACACAAACTTCGGATCCGCATTCACAGCGCTTCTCGAAATAATTTTTTCATGTCGACACATAATTCATATCTATACTAGCAAATTTAATTCTCTGATCTACATATTACAAAGGCATCATTATTCTAATCAATTCGTCAAGGGTGCATTATTCAAGTCAAACAAAGTGATTTAAAAGTTTGGTTTTAAACAGATGTGGTTCACATCACATGGATCTTTTTCTAAAAGAAAAGCTGAGCTGATTTAAGCATTATCTTGGAAAGAAAAACAAACGGTCATGTAAAACCTATATGAAATCAGAAATATTAGGTGTTACAATGAGTTTCTGTTTACGATTCATCACTTCCCTTTGAGCTAAGCTATACAGAAGAGCAGTATTTGTAAAAATAGAATTCAAGATTTGGGGGGGGGGGGGGGGGGGGGGGGGGGGGGCTCATACATTCATTTAGTCCCTAACCTCGGCAATGCCCGGCCAAACCCGTTGGATATTTCGAAGAAATGGATATTTCGAAGAAATGGGTGAGGTGTTCCGAATGCCCCTCACGCTGATGGTTTGAGTCCCAGTTTCTAGGAAATACTTAAATACTAAGATTTCTAACCCACACTCAAATATCATGCTCGAACCCCCATTAAACCTAATGGTCATAATATTGCGTTTGAGTTTGAAAATCATACTCAATTGTATTTTTGATTTTCATTCGAATCTTCCGGTTGGTATACCGGAAGTCCCTATACGCTCAGGTTCTTCCTCCCCCCTCCACGTGCAATGCTGTATGACTAAGGTTGCCACAGCGACGGTAAACAAAAATGAGAGCAACAACAGCAACTATGTTTGAAATACGTAAGTTTGATCCATATGCGATGATATGTCCATATCATCAAAGTCCCAGTACGTTTTAGCACAAGAGAAAAATATATTTTTGTACATTTCATAAGGGCAAAACCTCAAATTATGTTTAATTAATCTGTTCATATTTAATTCTATCCACATCATGAAATATATAACGAAAGCAAACGGGAAGTCCCCCGGAATCCTTAGTTGTTCAGACAAGGCACTATATGCTAATATACATGTAGTAAGAAAAGTTGGCTGGTGTGTTCTGAAATATACTGTGCAGTCTCGTAGTGCGAGGGTGTTTCCGTGGACTTTTGTTGTAACTTAACAAATTTTGATTTACCGAAGTAGAAGAGATATGAAGAAAATCCACAAACGTCTGAGATACACCTTATATGTTACTTTTATGTTTGACGTTGTTGTGAGCTAATTACAGAACGAGAAAGCTACTACTTGATTTTTTTTTTTCATGGTATCTTTCGTAAATAAGCATTTCTCGAAGTTTGGGGGGGGGGGGGGGGGGGGGGGCATAACGTTCACATAAAGGCTTTTACGGTATAGGCGCATAGGCGCATTCGGATGTAGCTCAAACAATTATAATTTACTGGGACATTAACAGCTGCTTGGTCTACATTGCATGCGAAGTAAGCTTGCGAGGGTGAAATGCACAAATGCACAAAGTAACACAATCATTCTAATGTTTTTAGACATAGAAAAAATAGAGTCCTACCCCAACCCCTACATCCAAGAAAAAATCATAAACACGATTTTGGGTTCATACTCAAACCCATACTCAAATATCTATTAAATGGAATGAGTTTAATGTCTTTTGTTTGATTTTATAAACATTTTCGAGAACATGGGTATGCGCTTCAAAAAAAAAACAAAACATATATATATATATGTCTTAATTTATCAGCCATCCTTAATAATCTACTGGAACATACTAAAATAATCATTTGTGATGTTTATATCATATACACAGTAAAAAAAAAATCAAAACGTAAAATATGAATGTGTTATAAAAAGTAACCTGATAAAATGCTGATTAGTAAAGAAAAAACAGAATTACACGTCATTAAAAATGCTAATTATTTCACATAATATTTTAAATGTTTAAATCTTACCGTGCTGTATTTTTTTTTAAAGAACAACACCAGGCATTAAATTGGATACGCTTATCCTTTCAGATTCGGTTGTCAATAAAACTATCCACTTTCCTTGCACTACCTCGAATAATTGGCTATTGAGTTATAACAGCGTGCCCTTAAACCGATAGAAACATTAGCTGGGCTGTAGTCAAAACATAGTTCGGCAAAAAGGTGTTTTAATAAACCCAATACACATGTTTCACATATCAGTATTGTTCAAAAGAGTCGTGGAATACAACAATACGAACAATAACAATCCTAAATTTCACTTGCAATCTCTTTCAGCTGGTACGATTCGTAATAATAAATAACGATGCAATGAAAAGTGTTTATGTACGTATATACAAAATCGATCGTTACTTGATAGGTAAGACATCTATTGTATATGCGCGCGCACGTCACCTTGTATGAAACCGCATTGTTTTTGTAGCCTTTTCCAATGTTCGTGTCGAGGAAAGCTCTATTAAGAGGGTAATTAATTTGCCTTAACAAGAATGCATTCATACTTGGAGGTAACCTTTTTAAGGAAACAGGGGTGATTGTTTATCCCCAACGGCTTTTAAAATTAGGACCTTTGTTAAAAGTACATAAAATTGCATTATTTAAAATATTTTTTATTGTTTGTCGATGTGGCTAACATTGCCTAAACTTGTTAATTGATACGTTTGATTTTAAATCAATAAAAAACAAAGGTTTCAATTATAAATATTACAAAAAACAGGCTATACATTTTATTTATTTTACCCATAGTATTTGAGTCTTTTAATGAAAGTTTCGAGACCTGCACGTTACAATCTCTCTCTCTCTCTCTCTCTCTCTCTCTCTCTCTCTATATATATATATATATATATAATTTTATTAAAGGATCCACCTTTAATTACCCAGCAACGAACGACATCTGATTGGAAATGCACGTGTCGTCAAATAATGAAGCAGTTATTCATCATTATCTCAATTTCTCATCTGACTTGCAAATAAAAGTCATCTAAAGTCACAAAATTGGCTAGAAAAAATATTCAAAATTGAATATCGAAATGTACTCTTTATATCTTTCCATTGATTATGTTAGCTGCACGACCGAACAGAACATGACACTATGGGTGATAAATTCAATATCACGACACGTTTATCATAATTATTTGACATTTTTTAAACTTTATGTGACAGTATTTCTTAAAGGATGTAATATAACAAAAATATATTTCACGGAGAAGCTACGGTATAATCATTAATTCAGTAAACTAATTTTCGTTGATTTCATAATGGTTTAATTCCCGAATATTAATCCCCACGAAAAAGGCAATCAGTTTGACACCTGGGTTCGACCCCCGGTCGCGACACATCAAAATCGTAAAAAAATAGTGTACTATTTTGCGTTGATTTCGTGAATGGTTTAATTCCCGAATATTAATCCCCACGAAAAGGCAATCAGTTTGAGACCTGGGTTCGACCCCCGGTCGCGACACATCAAAATCGGTAAAAAATAGGGTGCTCATAACATAAGTCTAGTTCCAGGACCGGTTGGTCTAGTGTCAGCATAATGTGGCCGAGTGTGGTATAATTTTGCTTACAGCCAGGTGTCGTAGTGAAGCGGCACTTAACCTTTGTAGCACCCCCCCCCACCCCGTACTGTTACACCTTAATTTGTAAAGTTTACACTTTATCTGTAAATTTTACATATTTATCATATACCGGTACATACAACATATACCTACAACATATACCAATACCTACAACATATACCGATACATACAAGCACTCACTCAGCCCCTCACCGCGTGGGTTCGAATCCCGGCAGGGTCATTCGGATTTTCATGTGAGGAAGCCTTCCAGCTGGCTTGCGGTAAGTCGGTGGTTCTACCCGGATGCCTCCGTGCATTCGTGGTCTTCCCCCACCTGTAATTAGCTGGGCGTCGCTACATGACTGAAATACTGTCGAAGCGACGGTAAACTCAAATAGTCCAGTCCGATACATACAACATATACCTACAACATATAATGATACATACAACTTAAACATATAACAAAAACCCTCATCATATACATGCATGTACATATAAACCGGCACATCCAATATATTCAAAGAACACACACGAACAACATATACATACAGCATATATGTAAATATATAACGGAAAGAAAGAAAAACAAGATTTACAGAGAAAAGTGTGAATTTTACAATTTCAGTTTGAAACATGTATATACAAAACTACTTTTTTCCGAAAAAAGGGCAAAATTTACAGAAAAAAAAGTGTTGCTTTTAAATTTACAGGGAAAATTATTAAGTTTACAGAAATTGGATTAAACTGCAATTTTTACAGATTAAAATTTGGATAATAAAAAATAAGTTGAACTAATACGCTTAATAGTTTATTATTACTATCATTATTATTTTATTTTATTTATTTATTTATTTTTCTTTTGAGAGGAAGGGAGGATAACTCTATAAGTGCTGTGATGACTTCAGGAAAAGTTACTTCCCTTAAAGTGCTGTAATGATGTCAAAAATCATTTAAAAAAATGAACTCCTTATTTCCCTTTGTTTTCAGCTGGTTTTTTACCTATTTATCTTTAATAAGGTCACCTCAATGAATAAAATTATGATTTTAAAACAAAAAAGTAGAAAATTATTTCTCAAATATCTTGTGTACATAACCACTGTAAATGAGAAGAGAAGGTGCCAGTGGGAAATGAACACTGAGTGCGGCATGTACGGACCCCGTCTCAAGTATTTTCTCCAAAACACCTACGCCAATGGTCATACTGACTTAAGCGTAGTTGAATTTTATTGTCTGTTGGGATGCATGCCATCTATTATGGCCTCGAATCGATGGTGTTCTTGTCCTGTCTGTTTGTTGGTCTGCGGAAAACTTACTTGGCCATTACTTTACAAGGTGCATTGTCCAAGAACAATAACTCTTCTGATTTTATTTTTGAATGAATTCCCTTTGTTTAATTTAATAATTAATTTTTGTGCAGAACATGCGGACAACTTTATCCTTTGTCGTAAATTTGAAAACTGTACAAGGTATTGATTTGAAAATCAAAATAAATATAGATGGTGACTGGAAAAACGGCAGTTACCAAGAATCATAACTCTACCTGTTCCCATTCTTTAAAATTATCTCCACCTTTTTTTTTTGGGGGGGGGGGGGGGGGGGTCATTACTGATTAACCATAATTATGGAGAGAAAGGTTTGATAATAAAACAGCGAAAGCCAGAGAAGTCAAATTCAAGAGTCCTGGTTCCAGTGCGGACTATGACACTGAAAATAGGAAGAGGGAAATAAAAACTTCAGATTAAAAACTCACGAATATTCGAATATCGCGATTTTTCTTTTTTCATTGCCATTCCCCTGTTTATCGAATTTTCATTAATTTTCAATCGAATGGATTTCGACAACTGCAGTATAAAGCCTTAATACAAGTGACATAGTGAAAAGATCCTGCGATACTCAGCCGTATCATGTATACAAAGCGACGGATAGTTGATTTTACTTATTTTTTGGATGTTTACATCGAACTAAGTAATATGGGAATTTTAATCTACCTGCTAGGCACATATAGATGTCAAGCTGTAGAAAAGTGTCATGTTACCACTACTAATTATATTTACCTGAAAAACTGGACCAAACAGTCTTAGATAAACCCCTGTATAAAACTGCTGCAGTAAAAAGGGAAATTTCCAAGCAGCGAGTATCTACATACTACGCCTTATCCGAGATAGTCATTGTCTCGAAGCTCACTTATGTTCCTTGAAACTCAATACATAATAAGGTTCGCTCGGTTTTTCGAACCTCGTAATAAATCTAAATATTTTATTATACCCTTTCGATTCGCAATTTCACAGAATATATTCAATCGCGCCTGGGACTTTGTTTGAAAAATAAAAACAGATTAGAACAGGCAGGCTTATAAGATGAGATGATCGCTAAATCAGAGCCAACTGCAAACTTTATTCAGGGTGTATGCCAATGAAAATGAAATATATATAGAAGATGCAAGTGTTTTACTTACGAATGATAGTGGAGTCCAATGTAGATCTTCCACCTGTATGAAGTCCGAAATGATGAAAGTCAAATTTTCTCGTATACGGTTTGGGTATATTCAAAGATAGTCGTTAATAAGTGAAAAAAGACTAATGGAATATATCCAAAAAACAAATCTTATACTGTATACAACACATCAGCACATTTAGGTTTTCATTAAAATGCTTGAATCGAATTTCAAGGCTAGCCCTTCGCGACCATTCATGCATATTAAACTTGTATTTACACAGTGCATTGTTTATCATACCTATGAGACTCTAATGAAAGATCAATTTTTATAGCACGAGCGGGTTGTTTATATCGCGGATCCATTGTCACCGGTACTTTCAATACGGCGCTGGGATTTGATCAATGTTCTATAAAAAGTGAAACTCAATATACACATAGTCTTTTTACATGCGTATTAAGTTTTATGGGACGACAATATATAAAACGATTTTTAATGCAGAATATAAATGTGCTAATATACTTTCAGAATAATAGCACTGTTTTCTTATGTAGATTTTGAACTTTTTGAGGACAAAAGATTCAATGAAAGGCCAGCATACATCCAGTCTATGAAAGGACATGAAAAATAAAGAAAGCGTTTCTACCCGTTATCTCCGGTCCTATTTGGTAAACCGTTCGGCAATCTCCAGCACTCATCGGTTTACCGGTACGTACAAGATCGTTTTGTGACCATATTCATTAGACGTAATTTACTAACTTTGATGGAATCATACAAATTCTGTATATTCTGATATTATGTTCGCGAAGCAAGTTAGCTTTTTTTTTTCTCCAAACAACAACAACAACAAAAAATATTAATGGTACAGCTGAATTCCTCTGCATCGTAAATAACAAATATGAACCGCTTCGTAAACCAAGCCCCTGATATATACTGTAATAAAGGAGAGGTTACTACTGCCGCGGAATTTTCCCCTGGTCTATGGATAAAAGTTGAAAGGTTTAAGTTCATAGACTAAAATGCTTTTGTGCTATAGCAAGTAGTTTCGTGTTCTGCAGACCATAAACACAGGTTTATAGCCTTTACGGAATGTGCAGATTAACAAGTTTTATTGATGGCAATGCGGGAAATTACGTGTCTCACCTTTTCAACTTATGTCGAATACCTGTCTGCATATTAGACAAAAAACATGCGTTATTTTTCGGCTTCAATATATTTGTATGAGGTTCAAGCCAGAGTCCTTAAGATAGTAATACCAGTTGTGCATATTAGCACGATAGTTCTACAATATCGTTTCGAGATTAGTACTATGAGATCTAAATTCATAAGACAATAATACGTAACATAGACTAACTCTGAGTACAAAGTTATCTTATATACTTCCAACGGCTGTCAAGTCAGTACATCTGTGTATTGCAAAAAGAATTATATGTTTTTTCCTGCATGGTGGCAAATTGTAAGTTCTGAACCCATTCTTTCACTCATACAAAAACACTCAGTTAAAGACAATTTGTTTAATCTGTGGACAAAATGATCACGTGACTTCAAACAAGCAATTGAAAGAAAATTGTGTGCCATACTGCTCAAGCAAAATTTACTTTGATGTGGATTTTATCGGTCATGTTATGATGTGCTTGTTGGCCCCACGAATTATGGACATTTCGAGATTTCTGTTTACTCTTATATGCTGAGCGGCAAGCAAGGGATATATCAAAACCATTTTAACAACTTTGGTATGTTGCGACCGGGGATCGAACCCGCGACCTCCCGTTCCCGAAACTCTAAACGGTAGGCCATTGGTACGATTATAATAGGCTAACTTATTTCTTAAAAATCCAGAAGTATTATAAATTACTTATTAATTATTAGGTTTTAATACTTACCACATCCACAGGCGCGGATCCAAATAGACGGGGGTGAATATGGGGTCATGGCCCCTGAGATTTGGCTATGAGTAAACAAGCCCCCCTCTCACCCACCTCACCTACGGTGATTTTCATATTTGGCCCAGCATGGTAATTTTCATAAGTGGTCAACATATTTTTGTCGGACCCTCCCCCAACACACACACACCCACCCAACACCCATCCCGAAATAAATGGCTGGATCCGCGCATACTAACCATGAACCGTAAGTTAGTTATTTCGATAGCATTTCTGGTACATTAATTTTAACGATTAAAGGCAGCATTAGGCTTCTAGTAATATGGCGAGTAGTTTTGTCTGTAGCACATACAGGATGTTGTTCTAATTGTAAGGCCCCATCAACCAAAAATGATTGCTAGCCATTACCATGAATTTACAATAAAAGAAAAGGGAAGAAAGATGCAGTTTTAAGAGATCGACGCGACGTGAGTCGAGGAAGTACCGGTAGTTAGAATTGTAAAGCAGTATAAAGAGGTCTACGTGAGTTGAGGAATAAGCTCAAATTGTAAAGCAGTCTAAAGACGTCGGCGTGAGTTAGGAACTAGCTCAAATTGTAAAGCAGTCTATAGAGGTCGACGTGAGTTGAGGAAGTAGCTCAAATTGTAAAGCAGTCTAAAGAGGTCGACGTGAGTTGAGGAAGTAGCTCAAATTGTAAAGCAGTGTCTAAAGACGTTGACGTGAGTTGAAGAAGTAGCTCAAATTGTATAGCAGTCTAAAGACGTCGACGTGAGTTGAGGAAGTAGCTCAAATTGTAAAGCAGTGTCTAAAGACGTCGACGTGAGTTGAAGAAGTAGCTCAAATTGTAAAGCAGTCCGAAGAGGTCGACGTGAGTTGAGGAAGTAGCTCAAAATGTAAAGCAGTCTAAAGACGTCCATGTGAGTTGAGGAAGTAGCTCAAATTGTATAGCAGTCTAAAGACGTCGACGTGAGTTGAGGAAGTAGCTCAAATTGTAAAGCAGTCTAAAGTGGTCGACGTGAGTTGAGGGAGTAGCGCAAATTGTAAAGCAGTCTAAAGAGGTCGACGTGAGTTGAGGAAGTAGCTCAAATTGTAAAGCAGTCTAAAGTGGTCGACGTGAGTTGAGGGAGTAGCGCAAATTGTAAAGCAGTCTAAAGTGGTCGACGTGAGTTGAGGGATTAGCTCAAATTGTAAAGCAGTCTAAAGTGATCGACGTGAGTTGA
>CM037794.1:13602253-13614564 GCA_021229015.1 Solen grandis
CATGAAATGTACGTTATATTTTGTCAGTATATTGAAACAAAGCTTATTTTAGAGCCCGATATGATGAACTGAAAAATACGAATAGTTTCAATACTATCATACATTTCTCTGTTTCCTCTAAATGCTTGAAAACTGTACTGAACGATTTGAACAATAAATTTACTAAGACCCGGAGAAGCTAACATTCCAAATTAAGATGAACTAAATTGGGATAATGAAATATGTTATTTCTTTAATGCTATGTAATTCAATTTTTCAGAGGAGGAGGCTCTTCCAATTCTAACACCAAAGTACACGTCAAAGAAGGATAACTTTGCAAGATCCGCCTCCGATACTCGAATAGTGAAAACCGCTTCAGACGCTCATCATTGGCGTCACAGGACGATGACGTCACAAAAACTGCCCAATCACAACCATCTCCCATTCAGAGAGTTGACCAATCACAACATCGTCCTATGTATTTACCACGCCTAACTGAAACAGATTTTAAATCTGAAAGTCAAAATAAACATTTGTGTGACCATGAAAAAATTCGGTTACCGGAAATTCACGTTATTTCCCGCGGGAATACCGCTTTGGCCCTAAACAGAAGTATAACGGATTTATTGGATCCAGAATTGGATATTCTCGATAAGGTTTGTTTTACCAAATTCCGAATTTGCTTATATTGTTATTTCATTCTAACTTGATATATCTAGATTCGTTTGAATGATTTTTACTTAGATCATTTTGTATTTTTGCTCATTTAAAGAGTCTCTGATTTTTGACATATCTGGTGCATAAAGAATGATGCACTGCTCTTCTTTTTGCCAGATTATCATTAAATAAAAGACGCTGTTTCATTACTGCTAAACTAGTTTTATAAGGGCTCCAGAAGGATTCCATTTCCCAAATGGGAAATTCAGCTTAAAACATCACGTGAGATTTTCGTTACTATTCGTCATTTCCGCCAATCTTGGAAAGAGAAATAAACAAGACTGACTTGTAATAATATTGGTGCTTCACTTGAAGAAATAATGTTTTGATGATAAATCATATCTTATCATTTTGTCTCAACGTATCAATATACAAGAAGTACTCTTCTGTCAAGTTAGTATGGTACTTTAAAGTAATATTCCATTCCAATATGTAAATACGAATGAAATCAACCAAACTGGTAGTCGAAACTTGATCCTCTTTTCCGAAGATAAGCCAATATGTACAAGGCCACACGAAGCGGCATTTTCACCTTGATTGATTAATTATTTCGATATAAGATAATCAAAGCCTGAAACATTTATTTCTTTTCTCTTTCTGCTATATGTCTATGTCGGTACTGTAGTCGATAAGGCGGCGTGGTGCAGTGGTAACGTACGGACCAGAAAGTTGTGGGTTCGATCTACGATGGGGGCAGGAGTCTTTCATGAATCTCCCTGGCGCAGAAGATTAGTATAAGTTGTAATATAAGTTGTTAGAAAGTGCTTCCAAAAATGTTCTAAAAATTAAATCAATGAACTAGTATCATTCGGATCAAATCCCCAATGTCGTTACAGCTGTGTTAGTGGCCGAATGTTCTGAGCAGCTTTATACATTTGTACGTATGTAAATGCATTCCATTTTAAGGGCGTATTTGACTGTTTGCTGCATTTTCTATATAGACAAAGAAGGAAAATTTAAACCTGTTCATAGAAATTTTTAAAACTTTGCATGATTATAGAGAATCATAAAAGAAACATTTTAATTGTAAAATATGGGAGCCACATTCCTACTTTTTGAGTTATCTGCCCTGAGTGTGATATTTTAGCACCTTTTATCCTTCTTGTCTATACAGAAAATATAGCAAACTGTCACATACGCCCTTAAGAGGTTATCTAAGCTAGAGAACCATTTGTTCTTTTATTTCTTTTGGCTGGTTGTTTTAATCAAGTTTTACTACTTTCTTTTGATTTTAAGGTGAAACATACGCCAAGGAAGAAACGAAGGCGAAGGAAACAGAAGATTCTGTGTCCGAATGAGCATTTGACTCTTAAAAAATCGAATGAGGAATCAAAAAGCGATGATGCAAAATCACCTTGATTTCGGTATCGCTACATAAATAATATACACTTTTGTTAATGGATTAAAGGTTTTTTGTTTTTTTTTCAAAAATACTAACTTCTCATTTTCGACATTTCCCAGAAGCGGCAACTTTTCAATAACGAACGTCTTTCATCAACAATGGTTGTATCCATTTAATGGCCACATTAGTGCAAAGGTCGTCGCCAAGCAACGAACACTGTCAGCTTTAGTCGTCTTCTGGTTATAGCCACACACTAAAAATGGACATACTCTCAGAACTGCCCCCAAGCAACGACCACCTTCAACAACAGGTTGGCTCAAAAAGAAAGACAATCCGTTAATTTACTGTCTATTCGTACCACCGATTCTAAAACCAAGCATTCAATTACTTAATCCTTTTTGTACACTGTACCTAATCGGTCGTTGTAGATTGTTGCTTGATCAATGTCTCAAAAAGTAAGTATAACAATGTCAAAGCTGGTGATTTTTGTTCATGAGAAAGATGTACACGAAAAAAGAAATAATTTTTATATAAACATTAACTTTCATGAGAAACTCTTGTTCGTCATTGGTTTCAGCTTCAATTATTCGTTCATTTCGTTCAGCTCACGTTTTCTGGAGCGTGATTCAGCGAATAAATGTACCCACAAAAAGTGTCCCTATAATAATAATAGTTTCAAGGAAATGTATTATGAACGAAAAATAAAGATTTCTTAGTATTGATTGCCATTCAGATTTTCAGATGTAAATAAATTACTCCAATTCTGGAATTCGTCTACAAATAATAAAAGAAATGAAATCTGTACAGGAAAATACTATGATGTTGATTATTTTCCTTATTTATTTTATTGTTTTTTTTTTTGTGTTTTTTTTATGGAATATTTAATTATTTCACAATTAGAACTAGAAGATGTGTAGTATACGATATAAATAACATTCGTTTGTTAATACATTTGTACATGTAATGTTTTCTTTTAACTATTTATTGCTTATATATAAAGAAGAATGATTGTGATACCTGATAGGTTGTTCTTTGTTTGCTTAATGTCCAGCCAACAATATTTAAATCGTTTGGGAATATTGTTTGCGTGAGACTGGTACATGTATTTGGTGTTGCCTCACTACGTTATCACGCCGAAGACATTAGGATAATACCAGTCAGTTATCTAGTTACATTATCCAGACCCTGTACCAGCATTATCCTGACACTGGGCATGTCAGTCCTGGAACAACACTTATTTGCAGGGAAGATATACCAGTACTATTCTAACGACTTTCGTATGTCGCGACCGGGAATCGAACCCTTGACTCCAACGTAACGGGACCGCTAGATATATCTCCGGGGCCGGTATGACCTGGTATGGTATGCCGCATGTTTACAGACAGCTTGGTGTTATCTGATCTAACAGCCAATCATCAGACGTAAACCCGATCAATAAGAACTAATTAATACATACCTGATCAATTTTAAATTCGCCCCACAACCTTGAGATGTGTTTCTGTCAACGCTGATTAACTTCATTAACGCTACATTCTTCAAATTATATCTAATTTACCTTTTATTTTTTTTTATTTGATTTAACGTCCTACCGACACTATTTCAGTTATTTGAACACGATGTCTACTTGAGACAGATATAGTGCTGTCACACTGTATAATCACACCGTAAACATGAGGCATGATACCACAGTTATAGAGATGACATGAAATTGTAGTCTATGAAGACCATAGACAATTTCTAACAACTCCAGTGACCTTGGCCTTTCATGGGTGCATCTTTGTGTCATAACAAATACTTCTGTAAAATTTTATAAAAATCCAAACATATATATGGAAGTTATAGAGCGGACATGAAAATGAAGCAGCCTATGAATATCAAGTATCTAACAACTCCTGTGACCTTGACCTTTCAAGTGCGCATATGGTTGTTGCACCAACACATCTTCATGTGAAAAATCAATCGATAAATATTGAAGTTACAGAGAGGACAACGTAGATGTAGCCATTAAATACCAAAGAGAATTTCTAACAACTCAGGTGGCCTTGACCTTTTATGTGTGCATATAGTTGATGCGCACGACACACCTTTGTTTTATGACAAACACTTTTGTTAAGATATAGGAAAAGCCATCCATAGATATTGAAATTAAAGAGAGGACACGAAGATGTAGCCTATAAACACCAAAGACAATATCTAACAACTCCTGTGACCTTGACCTTTCGAGGGTGCAAGTGGTTGATATGCGCGACACACCATTAGGTTATGAGGAATACTTCTGTAAAGTTTTATTGAAATCCATCCATAAATGTCCAAGTTATGGAGCGGGACGGATATGCAAAAACCTAGAGTTCGAAACCGGTTTCACCAGTGGGGACTAATAATTTGATTTTAGCCGTAAGAAGTGTATGTTTGTCATATTTGCACAATAAAACACAAATCATTGCATTATACAAACTTACCACTTTTTTCTGAAAATAAAATCACAAGAGTAAAACTATTTCCACTCCTACTGGTAATAGCTCTTCAATTGCACCGGCGTAATAGCTCAGTGGCAGAGTGTCTGCTTTGCGTTCGAGAGGTCTAGGGTTCGAAACCTAGCCGGGGCACTTCCTCCGGTGACTGTGTCGAAACAAAAACTTATAAAATTGATACCAGATGCACCATTGCTTGGCATGGGGTTTGCCATGGGAACTTGTGAGTACTCAGAACTGGTTTTATCCAGGAACTTGTCTCGCGTGTATCGGTGCTAAACACTGGGCTCGTAAAAGAACCAAAGGAATTTATTCGCAAAATGAGCTAGGGTTTAGCACCTGCATCCCCGTGTATCCAACCATTGTCTCTTCCGACGCTGTAACAGGACCAATACGTGGGTAATCCTTGACCGTGTGGCTTATAATATGGCCGTAATAAGCAGAAAACGATTACTATTACAATAGCAGAAGGAGAATTATCGAGTACGAAAGTTCTCTCTCTCTATGGCAAAGTAACTCTAGATGGCTGCAAAATAAAAGCAAAGCATGTGTACAAATTTCCTTTTTTATTACATCGCCTGACGTATCAGATCACAGTTATCAACATGTCAACAAAGAACGGCAAGTATACTCAGATAAAAAGGAGAAAATAAGAATAAAAGATACAGGTAGGTTATGCCAACCTTCCGGAGGTGATAAACTTTATTGTTCGATGCATATTTCAGTAGTTAATCGGAACAGTTGCGTGGGATCTGCATAGCTACCATTAATCATTATCCACTCAACAGGAACTGCACGAGAAACTCTCACTTATAATGTTAGTGGCGTTTCTTTCATTTCTTATACACAGCAAAAAGACGGAAATGGTGGTCAACGTTACTTTCTTTCTGTTCAGACTTATGTATTGTAGGAGTAAAACGAGTCGTATTCAAATATACAAAATATGTTTACTTTATAAAAAATTGTGATCACAGAAAAAACAATTTTCACAAAATCCATGGTTGAAATCGTATTCCTATGACTATATCGAAATGTAATACGACATGTACCAGCTTCATCTATTTCTAGCCCTTTTCTTTCTTTCATGTATTTCAAATTTGCCCATGTTATTTGACGTCAGTATAATCGATTAGAGGTCACATATTTGTTTCTTCTTCCTTTCTTCTTTCAAGATTGTTTAGGAGACATGTCCATCTCAAGAGGTCCTGGATTGGACTAGTACTTCAAGGGATTCTTGCTGCATGTGGGATTCTAATACACAACCTTCTGATCCACAAATATGAGAACTACCAACTGGATAACGACACCAATGGATATTTTACTTATGACCTATTTTTTCTTTCAAAG
Source organism: Solen grandis (assembly GCA_021229015.1). Lineage (NCBI taxonomy): Eukaryota > Metazoa > Mollusca > Bivalvia > Adapedonta > Solenidae > Solen > Solen grandis. The sequence goes on from CM037794.1 coordinate 13,608,110, forward strand.
GAAAAAATTTTTTTTTTTGGTTAAATGACTCGAGTACAGCACAAATTACAGATCTAGCAATAACTTAAGGGAAAATCAAACCTAGATGAGACAACTGTGTCTTATCATGATTATTAAGTATTCCAAGTTTTGTATTGATAACTATCATAGTTTTCAAGACATTCTATTTAATAAGCAATTTTGAATAAAATTCTAAGTTATAAAGAGGCCTAACTCCAAACATATTGCTTTCAGAATAATGCCCCTTGTTTTACAACTGCGCCTTGTCATTTTTATCAAGTATTCCCAGATTCATGTTGATACCTTTAAAAGTTTTTGAGTGATGGGCAACATTAAAGTTTTTGCGTGATGACGACAATCCCGCCACAGCGTTCATACTAGCTCGACGAATGCAGGTGAGATAAAAATAGTATTCCAATCAAGACCTCCCTATAATAGTATCTCCAATGTTTACAAATTCAAATAAGATAATCGGATTATCCAATGGCAGCTCTGCAATATCATGTGATCAAACATGGGTTTGATTGACGTTTTAAGTTTACAGTCACTGCAACAATATTTTAGTCATATTGCGATATCAAGTTTTCAGGTGGAGGAAGACCCAGAATGCACTGAGGCATCCAGGTAGAACCACCGACCTACTGCAAACCAGCTGGAAAGCTTCCTCACACAAAAATTTGAATGACCCTTCCAGGACTGGAACCCACATGTTGAGGGACTGAGTACATGGGTTTGATTTTTGCAAAACTGTGAGCAGCTGATCCAGTCATGAATTGTAAAAAGTCCCTTTAAAAAAGGTAGATAATGTCAAAGACCAATAAAACAAAGATTGGCAACTAGTTTAAATCTCAAAAAAGCATCTCCTACTCTATTGAAGATTATATCTTAAAATAGAACATTATATTACCATCAAATGATACCTCATTTATCAAAATAAGTTAAGGAATAAAAAAAGTTTTATGTGAAATAGAAAATGTATCTGCAAGAAAAAAAAAATGTAAATTTTGTTGTTTTCTGTACAATGGTTGAATTTAAATCATAATTTAAAATAATAATTCCTTGCATAAGAGAAATTATTATTTTATAATACAGTTACATTTTCCTTTGTGTTTGATAAGGTCAAGATGGAAGTCAAAACGAGTCTGAAAATGTACATTGTATATAACTTTTGACCACAAATGTTAAAATAAACCTCGGTTCCAGCAAAAAGTGGTCTTAATAGTGAGATGGTCTTAATAGTGAGGTGGTCTTATTAGTAAATTTTACCAATATAGAATAGTCCTTAAAATTATTTGGTTCAATAAATGAGTGGTCTTAATTGCAAGATGGTCTTAATTCAAGGGTGGTCTTTAAAGTCGGTTCTTACAGTTCTTTAACCCCTTCCCTCATATAGACTCTTTTTCTTAACACTTCCCTCATAAGACTCATTTTACGCTCTCAATAGGTACCACATAAAGCCTGATCTGCAGAAAGCAAACTCAAACCTAACCAAATTTAATTGTAAAATCATCATTACCAGACCACTGAGGGCAGCGAACAGCATAAAACCTGATCAGCCTGCGAGTAACTCGCAGGCTGATCTGGTTTTATGCTGTTCGCATAGGTCTTTTAATGGATCCCTATGAGGGGGGGGTTTAAAATTAAAAAAGTATTAAATTTAACTTTGTTTCATTTTTTAAAGGGTTATTCTTCCCCCTTTAAAGGTAAAAAAAATGTAGATTTATAAACCAAAATAAATCCAAAAAAAATTTAACATTTTCAGAAATCTAAAGAAATTTTTGATATTTGGAGTTTTTTTAGAAAAAATTTAAGATTTCGGAAAATTAAGATAACAAAATGTTTTTGATTTTATGTTTTTTTAAAGTGAAAGGCAAAGGGGGGGGAAAAAAGAATTTTCGGCATAAGGATGTTTTTTAAATTTTAATGGGGGGAAAAAACCCAAAAGGGGCACCTGGGTAAACCAAACCTAAGGGCCTAGCGAACTGGGGGTTTCCTAAAGAAAACTTTGTGTGTCTGACCAATGGGACTCGAACACAGCGGTTACTTTGGCTCAGTGAAACTAATGATACTTAGTTCAAACTTAACCCAATTTAAAACCATGAAAACCCCCCCCAAAGATGCTTTGAAACCAAACAATTTTTTTTTATGAAGTATTTTTAAATCACATTTTACAAAAAAGATCCTCTTGCAAAAAAAAGAAGAAAAATAAATAAAAACATTCTGCCATCCAAAACTTGTTAATTTTTCCTCAAACTTTTTTAAAGACATTCCGGGATTTTCATTTTCCCAGCTCACACTGCTAGGTTTCCTCCTGACAAAGGATCTTAATTGGTTTTTGGGCTGTGAATACGTTTTGGGGCCAAAAAGTTTGGTAAAAATCACAGGGGCCTAATATGGGCCATAATAAAAAACCCCGGGCCCCTTTCCCATTCTTCCTCAACAATCTTTTTGTCTCTGGGAACCCCCTTCCAGGGGAACCCATTTTTTTATCTTTCCCCAAACCCATTTTTCCCCTTCCCTACGAGGGATATCAGTTTTTTCCGTCGGGGGAGACTAAAATAACCCACCCTGAAAAAAAGGTTTAAAAAAATTCTAAAAAATTCAAATTCAAAAAAATTTAATTTTTTTTTATTAGGTTTTAACATTCAAAAGCAGTTTTTTTTTTTTGGGTTTTTTTTTCAGTCTTTTGGGGACTAGGGCCCTATTTGGGGGCCAGTTTGGTGTCCCAACTGGGGAATCATGCCTTTAAATGGGGCAGAAAAAAAAACCCAGTCACAAAGCTGAAAACCCCGGCCAACCAGTCGAAAATTTTCTGATGCCAAAGCAAGGGAGTTTGCTTTCCCAAGTTTTTTTAACCATTTTTTCGACTTTGGTATGTTGCCCCGGGTATCAAACCCACACCCCCTGTTCCGGGAAGGACGCTCTAACCATTGGCAAACCGGAATGAAAAATTTTAATTTTTGTACGTGTAATTAAATCATTAACTTTTTAAAAAAAATTTATATTCAATAGCCACGGGGAAATTTTTAAAAAAAATAAAAATGGTTTTTGGTTTTCTTACTATCTTACTTCAGAAACCAACATTGGGGCTACTTATGTATTTATGTGCTACAAGACATGTTTCCCCTTGGTCTTTTAAACCGGGTTTGAAAATCCGAGGGGAATTTTAAACTTGATTGGGGATTTATCATGGACCAATGGCCCGGGTAGCTCTTCATAAACATTTGCCTATACAAAAAGCCCCTTTTCGATCCCAGCCCCCCAGGCTGTACTTTTTTCCACCTTGTAAAAGCCAACAACAAATAAAACTACAATTTTGCTTTCTTGAACACAAATATTCCCCTAAACCAAGATTTAAAAACATTAAAGGGAGTTTTATTTTCCCCAACGTTTGAATTTTCCCCAAACTTATTGGGGGCCCCCCCGAGTTTCTAAAAGTTTCCATGTCCAGATGGTTGGTAGGTTCATCAAGGATGAAGAAGTTAGGGCTGTGAAACAAAACATATAAACAATTAAACATGTATCCTGCTTTAGTGTTTTCTTAACTTAAACTGGAAAATTAAATCATATCACCTTGATGAACTGAATTTTTCACAAGAAAAGGCCCAGATAGGATTTTGAAGATGATAGTTCAAACCACTGAATACCTCTAATACTGGAAAGGACTGGGGTCTCAGATTATATGAGAAACCATCCAATGAATAATGGAATGATAGAAACTTTCAAGAAAACTATAAATTTTCATTGTTTAAAGTTTCTCTAGTTTTAAATAATTTGTAGTACTTCCATCCCAAAGCTTAACATCATAACATGACATTCTGTTTAAAAACCTTAATGACTTACTTGGCCATGCACATGACAGCAAACGCCACCCGGCTCTTCTGCCCTCCGGAGAGACTTGAGACTGGCCGAGTTGCTAACTCACCACTCACACCATATTGACCTAGAACACCACGGTATATCTCGCTCGTCTTGCCTGTGGTGGAAAAAAAATGATGATACAACTTACATTGTCAGAATTGTAGTGCTAAAATGTCCAAGCATTAAACACATTAGAAAATGTCCTTAAAACACAATGCTGTGTTAACTTTTCATTTTATCTAGGAAAAGGGGATGATTTTTAAATGAGTCTCATTACTAATAGTGTGTTGGTTTGCTAGGCTTCAACACCTTAAAAACAGTATTACAGTCATTTTGGAGACATTTTGTTTACACAAGACAGAAAATAAGTGTTGCCTCACTGCAATATCAAGCTGGAGGCAAGTGGTGTAATACCACACCCACCGCACTCAGTTACATCATCCTGACACAGGCTGTGCCAGCCCTGGACCTACACTTATGTGAAAAGAGCTAAGTATAAGGCACAATGTCAGATAATGGAAATGGTCAGTCTGTTTGTATAGACTATAACAAATTACTATGCTACTGTGTTTTCATTCATCCCTTTACTATCATATAAACTATTTTGACATATTGGCAAACAGAGCAGACCCTGATCAGACAGCTCTGCTTATAGTTCACACATCAGTGCTACCTACAATACTGTTATGCTTTTAGGCAAGCTGTGAGATTTCTCAACTGAACTTTACCCTATGATAAATTGCCCCAAATAAAGCTATTTCATTTATAGACCTGGTGACAGTCAGGCATCAATCTGCAAAACACGAACTATTTGAATCCAAATACGCACCAGGGAAGCGCTCAGCAAGGAGCTCGACAGAGGTAAGGTTCATAGCCAGCTGGTCCACATGATGCTGTGTGAAGTATCCGATCCTCAGTGACCGGTGAACATGTCGCACTCCCTTCGTGGGACTCAAGTCTCCCAGTAGAATCTTAAGTAATGTTGTCTTACCAGCACCATTCTCTCCAACCTGTTTTTGGTGTTAATATATTTTGAAACTTGTTTTTATCACATGCCTATAACAATCTATTTTGAAATGTTCTACTTAATTAGAAATGCCTTCTTATGTCAAAAATATAAAAGCAAAGTGTTTCTGTTTCTTTATACCATGTTAAATTTTCCTTAAGAATCAGAGCGGAAGGCTATTTTTAAATTATTGGATGGGGGTGTCTGGGGATCCTACGTCTTGTGATTTTTTCAAATTTTCTTTGAATTATTCCCATTTTGATGGATTTGAGCTGGCCAGGAAAGGATTTGTGGCAGTCAAATCTGCCTCAAGCCACCTCTTAAGGAAAACCCTGTGTACCATATTTGATCATACAATTTTATAATATAAAAAAAATATATAACTACAGGAGAAAAAGCTTTAACAGCCAAATGAGTATTAATTTTTACACAAATATTAAATGTGTATCCATAAAATTAATTGTGAAATTAAGTAAATGTTACCATGTCAATTCATTTGAACTGAATAGCCAGCCATGGTTCATAAACATTTTCTGAAGCAAAATTTAAGGGTTTTCTAGCCCTTAAAATTCAAAATTACGGACTTTTTTCCTTAGATCAGTATTAACTTATATAAAATATAAAACACATAATTTAAATCAATATCCTTTACATGTAACCAACAAAAGCAAAAATATTATCTACCTACAAGAAGAGAATTTTAAGATAGAATATGATACTTACGATACATATCCTCGAACCCATGTTTGCATTACAATCGACATTGTCAAATATTATTTGATCTTTTCTATAGTAGAATCGAACTTCATCTAATTGCAAAATATTTGATGACAGCTTCTCACAATCTGGAAATCTATTGAGAGAAAGAATAAATACATATTACACATCTTAAAATAACTAAACCATCTTTTATTTTTATAACTAACTTCTTCAGACATTTGGGTACTGTAGAATAATTTATGTTCATGGGGGACTAATCATTGCTATTTTATGGACGTCTTTTTCCATGAATATCAATCCCACAAAAGCTGTCTATTTAATAGACCTTATGTTTTCTAGAAAATGAATCCACAAATATATGTACCAATGAAATTCACTATATAACTATAACAGATTCCACAAAATTTAATGTCAACGAGAATAAATGATTTAACAGTACTCTACAGTAGTCTATGTAAGACAGATAGTGCTGCTTCACTGTGATATTATACCACAGGCAAGATACCACAGGCATGATACCACAGACAAGATACCACAGGCAAGATACCACACCCAATCTCATTATCCAGTCACCAGGTCAACCCGTCCTTAATAATGGTGACAAAAAATTGATTCCATAGTTATTTCAATTTCCTGATATCTAGTGAAGTATCATATTGTATTTTACAAGACAAGAGTGTTCTTTGAAACACATGTGTCACCTCCTGAAGCGTGACGGAAAAAGTGTGAAGGACAGACAGATGAACGGACGAGAGACAACTGATCCCTATGTGTCACCTTTGCTTACAGCAGATGACACAACAAAAAAGTGCAGATTTCACCTATATACATGTATGAAAATGAGACAGACACTCAGATTTGAACGTTG